>CM068367.1:86200398-86800398 GCA_034769895.1 Magicicada septendecula
AATATGCTCTCTATTATGAGAGAGAGGGGATAGAATTATGTACTGATTTGCTGAACTTCACTTATAATAAGTTTTTAGATAACACGTTTATATTTTGTTTAAAAGATGAAATAATAATGTTTTATTAAAATAAAAGAAAAATGTATACTAATATTAATGTGTTCAGTTATTTTTACATCAACTACCTAACCTATTCTCTGTGTCCAAAAGTTCGTCTAATGGCCTTGGAATTTTCTGTGAGGGAGAGTTGGTATTTTAAATTGTTTTCACGGGGAAAGTTGTTACGGTTTCCACATTTCCTCCAATAAAAATGTGGTGGTGACTCTGGGCTTTTGGTATTTTTGTGAATCTTCTGTCTGAACTTAGGTAAGTAAAAAAGTAGTATCGGGGCTTAATTCCTTCTTCTCTTCTTTTTGTTTTTACCTTGCCTGATTTAATTGAACGATTACAACACAATAGTACAACAGACGTACATAATAATTCAAGTAAATTTTACAATATTATTAATATATTTACAATATATAAGATAATATTCCAAATTCAAATTCATGATGTTAGTGGGACAAACAAATAACTGTTACCAATGTTTCATAAAAAGAGAGTGGCATACTAACTTCAGCTGATAACACATCCAATGCTTTGGGATTGTATAAGTGAAATATTTGCCAAAACAATATTAAACACACACACACACACACACACACACACACACACACACACACACACACACACACACACACACACACACACACACACACACACACACACACACACACACACACACACACACACACACACACATGCATGCACGCACACGCACACAGTTCCTTTATTTGGTGTTACAATATATTTCTATAATGTGTGTAACAGGACAAACTGGGTGGTTTATTTTAATTCCATAATAATTGTAACCATCTGCAGTAACCCACGCTGAGCAGCATTTTTGATCACAAAAGCTTGACTTTTTTGAACACACGTAGTCAGCCTCGTACCAAGCAGAGTAAGGTACGACACAGCACAGGAATGTTTATTGTCGGCAGGGTGCGTATTTGTGCGTACGAACGCACATGTGTGCCGCCTTTTGTGACGTAGAAAATACCACGAGGCAATGATGTTGACCTGACTTCCGTTACGTCAGGCTAATTAAGAAATTTGTCAACCAATTACAAAGGAGTATGGACCTGTTTCCAGTTGGAAGTCGGTAGCCGGTGCCCTAGCAGAGAGACGCTTAGCCATTTTTTGTGACGCGCAGTCGGCATCCAAATTCTGAGCCGTGCGGGTTGTAGCGGGTCATTTTTGGGTGTTTTTATTTTCCACAGTATGGGATAATTATATTTTTTTATTTTATTTCATTTTGGGCGGTTTGGATAAAATATTGTAAAACTGTATTATTGTGCAACCAGATTCATTCCATTATAACAGAACGCATGGCAACGTTATTTCCATTGTGTTAAGAAACAGTTCGAAACAAAGCAGTAAGGCGCAGTTGTTGTCAAGGAATGCGGCAGAGAATTCGCGCCACCCTAAAAATTCGTAGAACTCTGTACTTGTGTGGCAGTGCACACACGCCACTACTCGAGCATGAGCGCCTACCCAAGCGATGGTAAAAAACCAAGATGGCTAGAGAGGATAATATTCATCGCCTTCTCCAAGACCTTGCGGAAATGCTGTTTTAAGTCCCACCCACTTTTATGACATTAGCCAGTGCCTAGTTGAAATCGTCTGCTATCGTCACTCCAACAACTACATGACTAGCATGAGTCGAAACTGTGACGACTAACTATAAGGCATTGATGTCCGTCGTCTTGACTAAAATGCTCCCGGAGTGGGGAACTGAGAGACGCCGGCAGTCCTTTGCAGACTTTCGACTGCGCAGGGAGTCCGTTAAACAGGGCTCAGAAAATAAAACTTTTCTAAATTAAAATTCAGTGCAGTAAATAAAATGAAGTGCGGCTAATCTGATACAACAAAGAACAACAACAAAGAAGAACCCATATAAACTATTTTCGGACACGACTAAATACAAAATGAAAAAATTAAGTGCTCAAGTTATAAACGCGTGCCGGCAGGGAGAGGTTTTTTAAAATGTTAAGGGTTTAAATAATATTCTGTGTGAGTGGGTGTGTTGCAGGCTGGGCTGTTTGTGTTTGTGTTTGTGTGATCTAATTAAGGTAAGACAGTAGAATAAGTAATTACAAGTAGTACTCATGTAGCGAATCAAACAAAAGAAGAAATCAGTAAGAAGTTATGTAAGATGAAAAAGTATGGTAAAATTTGTTTTCTAATTTGAATTTAAACGACAAGATTAAAATATTAATTCTCTTCATTCAAAATGTGTATTAATACTTATTTCGTAACCTCACACTGTTTCTGACCTCGCTTATAAAAGAACTCTGGGTACCCTTAGGAAGATCCAAAATAACGGTAAGTACAACAAGTGAAATAAATGTATAAATAAGATTATTTTTATACAGGGTGTGTTAACGTGCGGTTCCCTATATCAGTGCTCGAGCAAAATTTTAAAGTCGGGTGACAAATAAAAAGTGAATTAATGTAAGACAGTAAATAAAATGTAAACAAAAGTAATATACATCAAAGTGTTAAACAGTTCAACCAAGATTTCGGACTTAAAGTGAACAAAAACTACTAAACGTAGTGTTGCAACCACGTGTAGACGGCCACAACAGGAATGCGTAAAACAGGAAAGTAACTACAGTGAAACCTCTCTAATTCGGACTTCTCTAATTTGGAATTTACGATAATTCGGACTCACTAAAAAAAATTATAATTCACAAAAAAAATTAATTTTGTGAATTCTTTGTGAAAACATTTGCCTTTAGGGAATTCTTAAAGTGTTATGTTGGCAAAATGTGCGATACGCACCCCCACCCGACTGGGTTTAGTCCAGTTTCAACTGCTGCTTTGGTAGAGTGTGCATCATTGTTATTGTATTCGTGTGCGTTCTATTCTACTGAAGTTATTTCTTAGTTGCGTACAGCTTTTCAAACCACATTTTCTTCAGACACTGTTTAATATTAATTTACAGTACTGTATTACAATATGAGTGCTAGAGGTAAATACAAGACTTTAACTTTAGAAGACAAAATGAAAGTGTTGAGTAAAATAGACGCTGGTTATTCTGTGCAGAATATTTTAAACGAGTTTGGAATTAGTAAGTCTACATTTTATGATATAAAAAAAGACAGAAAAAAATTTTCAATTTTGTTTTAAAGCAAGATACGCCAAATGTGAGTATTGTTAAAAGAAAACGAACGACTGCAGCAAAGTTCAGTAATATTGATGATGCTGTATACACTTGGTACAAGCAGCAACGTTCAGTTGGTGTTCCAGTTAGAGGTGTAGAATTACAGGCAGCGGCAGAAAGATTCACTCAAAAATTGGGAGAAACTGATTTTAAAGCTAGTACAGGATGGCTTTTTAAATTTTGGCAGTGGCATTCCATTGTAAACCAGAAAATATTTGAGGAAAGTTTAAGTTCCGATGTTTCTAGTGTCGAACCGTTTTGCCAAAAACTTAAAGTAGTAATTACTGATGAAAAACTTCTTCTTTCCCAAATTTATAATGGTGACAGAACAGGCTTGTTTTGGAGATCCATTCCTCAGAATACTCAGGCCTATAGAATGGACAATTCCACACCAGGCCGAAAGGTAAATAAACAAAGACTATCTGCTCTCTTATGTGCAAACGCAGATGGGTCTCACCGTCTAACATCCGTCGTTGTTGGAAAATCAGCTAAGCCTAGAGCAATTAAAAACATTATGGCAAGCCTACCAGTTATTTACAAAGCAAACAAGACTGCATGGTTTACTCAGAAATTTTCCAGCGATTAGTTTTTTCATAATTTTGTGCCATATGTTAGAAAATTCCAGCTAGATGTTTTAAAAATAAAAGAAGAGGATGTTAAAGCTTTGTTGATATTAGACAATGCTCCTGCTCATCCCTCCGGTAAGTTATTGACTAGCAGCGATGGAAAAATCAAAACTATGTACTTGCCTCCCAATACGACTTTGCTTATCCAACCAATGGATCAGGGAGTAATCCTCAGTTGCAAACTCCTTTACAGATGTAAACAACTCGACTAATGCATGGTATTTTTTATGGACGATGAAGAAATGGACAATAGGGGTGAACAAACTCTTAAAAAAATAAAGGAATACAGTATTAAAAGTGCTATTTATAATTGGGCAAACAGCTGGTATGAGATCAAAATATCTACATTATGAAATGCATGGAATACGATTTTGTACGATAAAGAGGCGCCTGCAAGGTTTGGAAGATGAAGATTATGCAGGTGCTTTTGGAGCTACCAACATTGAAGACATAAGAGAATGGTTGGGTGCTGATGAAGATGACGTAGGCTACCAGAACTTAACAGAGGAAGAGATCGTCTATCAAATGCAAGGTCAGAAAGAAGAAGTTGGAGATGATAGTGACGATGAAGAGGACGACGATAATGTTCCTAAGCCTACACTTTCCAAGGTGCGGGAAAATCTCGATGCAGTTATTAACTTTATTGACACTGACCCAGAATTTCAAAAATACTATTTAATCATCAAAGGAACGCGTCAAGAAATTATTAAAAAGAATACAACAGGGCAAAACAGTCTACAATTTCAACCTTTTTTAAGCCTGTAGCTTCAGTTCGGGAAGAATCAAAACCATCAACTTCAGGGACCAGCCATTAATATTACATAACTCTTTGTGTGCTAAAGTGAAAACACTGTCAGTGAAGTTTTTTTTGTTGGTATCGTGAAATTATTTATTCTTCTGTTTTGTAAAATACAATAAAATTAAATTTCCATTAATATTGTAACGTAACAAAATTGTAGTTACATATAAATAATACACAATACGTCGAATAAGAGTGTACCACGAACATCTTTGAGCAAAAATGAGAAAGAATAACTAAAGTATAAAGCCAAGTGTGTATCTATATACAAATAATGTCGAAGCAAGCCAACGCAGGAGAAGGAAGAACTATAATAAAAGCATCATCAAAGTGATAGGAGGAGAATAGAAGATAAAAAAACCAAACCAATACGTTAGCAACAAAGGCCCAATAGATCATAAAAGTGAGGGGACATATCAACTATTATCATACAAGTAAGGGGACATATCATCTATTATCATAAAAGTGAGGGGACATATCAACAATAGATCATACAAGTGAGTGGACATATAATTTAAGCAAAATAAATATGAACTGTGACAATTGAATATGAATATGAAATAAATAATTATGATATGAGTTATCATACAAGTGAGTGAACAACAAATACCCTGTAAGTGATGAAAAATAAATATGAAAAAGAAGAAACCTGATAACTAGAAGAGGAGATGTAATATTAAGAAGAAGAAGAAGAAGAAGAAGAAGAAGAAGAAGAAGAAGAAGAAGAAGAAGAAGAAGAAGAAATGTATAATAAATAATGAAGAATATGTAACAAGAACAAGACAACAACATTCCCAGTGTAAGGAAGGCACGACGACCAGAAAGATGATAAGACAAGTGTAATGACTGCCAGATTAGTAATTATAATACCCTCCAACAAGGAAGAATATAATGAAGACAAGATGATTAAGAATCAAGTGTCGACAACTTAATAAGTAGCCACAAACAATGATAGTGAATATCTTATGCGAATGCATCGATACATAGTAAAATAACACTACCCCAAGTAAACACCACAGACAATAAAAGTGTAATGTTTATAGAAGAGGAAGATAAAAAAGTGTTAACAAGTAGAAACAGTGATTACCAAGTAAACTACACAAACATTTAGTGTACGATTTATGAACCAAGATTGTAACCAAATACGAACATAGTAAGACCACCCAATATACTGAGATTAAAAAGAGAAATAATTGCTCAAAAACAATTGAAACAGAATATAAAATCCTTGATAAGATATATGCCTAAATATCAAAATAACAAAGGACAAAATATATATAATGTGATAACTAATGTATTGTAAATAAGACAATTTGTTATAGAGAGACAAGACAATTTGCCCAAACCAAAATACAAACACATAATGTGTGTAACATAAATAAATAAAAATTAGGTATTGATGTATAAACAAATAGTATAAAATGTGTATAAAATAGTGAGAACATTGTAATAGACAATAGTAATAACATATCATAATAAGATTATAATAATTAAGCAGAATGTTGAACAGATTAGGATGTATATTGTTGTCAAATCAGTAAGAGACACATAACCTAATTTGAGCAGGATCTACAACATAAAACCACACATAATAATTAGAAAAAGCAATCAAAAGTAATTGTTCAAAGCAACAAACAAAATAAGACAGATGAATAAGATAATGAACACAGTATAAGCTGAGAAACACAATTATATAATTTAAATTACTGAAACAAACAATAGCCAGAGCAGCCAAAACACAAGGTGACTACCAGAGTTACACAAAATACACTATTAAAACTTGATAATAGAGAGGAAAATAGTTTACCAGTAGTAAGTAGAATACTCAATTCCTCTATGGGTATACTTAACAATCATTAAATGTATAAATTAATATCAAAATAATGACAAACAAATATACTTGACCAGTAGGACTAGATGCAAATAACCATCCTACTGAAATTTAGAGATATTTAAACCAACAGAAAGGTAGTACACACACTAGACAGACAATGTACAAGGTCTAGGTACACTTTAATAGATAAATGTACATGCATTAAGTACAAACAATAACAAAATAAGAATATCAAGGTAACGGAATTGTGACATGGTGTATTTAAACCATACTATATGACTAAATGAAGCACTATATACAGAAATAAAGCTTCAACAAAGGTGTACAAACATGTGAAGTACAATTTGAATACCGGAGAAGTACATTATGATAAGGTAATATGTTAGAATAAGTAAATACAAGTGCAAGGACATGTATGGCTTACACGCCAAAAATGCATTTTACTAAAATTGTAAATATCTTAATATTTAGAAATAATTGGTAAGAGAAATGGACTCTGAACACCTAAATATAAGTATTAGAATAAAATTACATAAAAATAAAGTGGAAAAGACTTAATTATATTAAGAATTATATTAAGAACCACAATAAGTGAATTTTCGGGAAGTGAGCTAGGTTATTTATGAACGGATTTGTAGCTTGTTTGGACTTTATAGAAAGACCCAAGTATCCGCAGAATGATGGTACCAATAGTTTATTAATTAGACAAGTCATAAGAAAGTTATGAATAATAACAAATTTTCTGTCATTTCCAAAAAGGATTGAACGCGTCACAGCTTATTCTCAAACCCAAAAACTGACGCCAAAAAATAAAATTATTAATGTTACTAAAGCGTTTGGGGTTGAGATTAAAGAATTTTCAACCAATGGGAAGAGCTAATTTTAGGAGACGCCAGAAACGACTTCGATGAGAAGCATCAATTGTTCTTGGACCATCAAAGCGAATGGAACGCACGTCAGTCAGTGACAAGATTTTTGAATTTGTGCGCGTCCCTCAGTATAGTCAAGCATTGTAACATAACCTAAGTAAACAACCATTACGTGTGACACTGCAACGAGTGATGTGATAAATAATAACCATCGTCAGTGTATAATAAGGGCGATGAGGAGTGTTAAATGCAGGGAGTACTATTTATTAACAATATTTAAAAAAATGAAATCTAATAATTACCGATTGATGAATTTTATGTTGACACTACTCTAGTCAAGCACGGGTTGTACATGACTAAATTAGTATACAATTGTCAGTTAATAGGTATATGAGTAAAGGTTCTCGATTTTATTAATTGTATTGATTAAATAAAATATTATTGATATTTTTAAAGAAAATAATAAACTAATTCAATATGATAACAAATGTCAAAAATAACAAGAGTAAATATAGACGCTAACTTGACTACGTCGATTGCTGAATCAAGTCATTTATAAATTAACATTCGAGAACAATCATTGCCGTTAATGAACAATGGAATCACTTTAAATATATGTTATGTATAGTTTTACGATTTGTTATACTATAAATTAAATATTTTAGTAACTCACTTTGAGCAACAGGTTATTCTAACCTATACGGAACAAACGTTCAATATCAACACTGAGTCCTGTTGTAAATTTATAATCATTTGAAGAGACTCAATTAACAAGAATTTATGTCTTAAATAAATTACATTTCATTGTTACTACTTAGCCAAATAATATTATTTTGATACGCAGCGTTTATGAACATGCATCACAGCTATCTGAATAGCTAATAATTTTACACCAGTTGTACCATAATACGATCATTTCTGATATCGTATTTAACATTATTTTCTTGATTTTTAATTATTCTGTATAAAATAATATTGTTATGTTTCAGCATCTTTGTAACTTGTATCATGTCAATTAAAAGGACACATGAATTTTGGTAATTATAACCAAAATGAACCAAATAAGGTTAGCAATAATACTGTATACCATACCAATGTTACCAGCCCTGAGCTGAAAGACTCTCATTCATTAATTAACTTGTTTTTTAACAATTATTTATTGTTTTAAAAGGATTTCAATTTGAATTAACTTAACGTTAATAAAGTAATAGTTCTCTTACCTGTGGATCAGTCTTATTATTTTTTTCAAAATAGGCACAAGAAAAGTTTATTTAAAGAGCAATTGTTTCCTAAGGTGGCAGCACGACATTCGAGCGGTCAGTATTTGAATTTCAATTCAGTATCGAATACAAAAATTATTTTTTTTACTGTACACATACTAATACACAAGTGACATATTCTGTAAATTGTGTTGTGACATTTCAGTGATACAGGGCCTATATTGGAGGACTGAGGACATTCGCCATTGGTAAGTGAAAGGTAATCCTACCAGAGTGCATCGAGAGAATTTTTAACATTCCTTTTAAACAACTTTATACTAATTAAAATCTTAATAACACTAAGAATCATTACAAAGTAACAAACCGTGTTATTACAAAGAACTAAATATATTTAAATTGTTTTATTATAACGTGGCGCCCATCGCAGTGCATGATTCACAACTTTTAATAAAACATTATAATTGTTATATAACAACGTGGTTTGAAGATAACAATAAGATTAAAACATAAATACGCGATAGACATTTGTGTTGTTTTATTATAATATTTACGTACATTAATAATTGCAGGTGTGCATTACTTATAAACGTTTTGCGTGTGAACTTAACTTGAAAACATTGATGGTGAAAGATTGTTGTTTATGTGCATTTAGTTATCCATTTTGTAAGTACAATAAATTTAAATTTCCATTCATATTTACGTAGTTTTAATGTTTATTTTTACGGCACTTTACCTATACTGTAGTATGAATTTCTATAAAATATTCAATAATTCGGATTTTTCTCTAATTCGGACTAGGCTTCGCCCCATATAATCCGAATTCGAGAGGTTTTACTGTATTTTAAACTTAATGAAACGAGAACTAAACGATGGTAGAAAAGAAAGAGGTCTATTAATAAAAAGGGGAATTTTAAAAATATAATGAGAATGAAAGTGGGTGTGCGTGTGAGAATACAAAAATATTAAAAGTACTGTACTGGTTGGTCAAGAATAGTTTATAGTAATTAAGCATTTATAATTTTGATATTAATTAAGCAATTGTAATCTTAGATTTATGATTTTGATGTTATAAAAAGGTAATAGCGTGTTAAAAGAAAGTGGAGAGTTTGAGGAGTTGAAAGTAGTGTTAGTAAAAGAGAAGTAAGTTTTTGAATAAAAGCAAATATTTGATTTAGTCAGCATAACAATGTGTTAGAATAGTTCATTTCATCGTTAACCCTCTCCTACATTCTGTGCCCACACAAATTCGTCTCACGACCCTGAAAGTCTTCTGATTAAGGGGAGTTAGATTGCATTAAAATTATTCACGGGTTAATTAACGGGAAGAGTATTAAAAGTTTACATATTTCAACTTTAAAATATGTTGGCGGCCCTGAACTTCTGATGGTGCAAAAGGTAAGTTACAAGAGAGAAAGATCGCAAGGTAAGTCAGTTCCTGTCAGTATAAATTTATTAAATTTGGTTGTGAACTGTTACATGTGTTTAGTATTAATATGATCAGTACAAGTGAAGACTGAAAAAATAAACAGTATAACAAGTATGAGGATTGATCAGAAAGTCTGTGCATTTTGAATTTCCTCTACTAAAAATGTCCAATTAAAAAATATTTTCTTTGTGATGTTCGACTGTCTCTTTGTTCTTGTGCCTTTGTGCCTATAACGATTGTCTAGCCTAACCATACTGCATGGCAGTTTAGATTTGACAACTAATTGACTAAGTTGTGTTTGACATATTAGGCATTAGTTTTTGCCATTTTACAAAGCAATGTTGAAGAAGGTACATTATGTTTTGTATAAAAAAGGAGATGAACTACTGTAATTTGGTGAAAGTGTTGCAGAAGGCTTTTGTGAGTCTGATATGTGCAAACAAACAGTTCAGAAATGATACAAAAGCTTCAAAGGATTCACAAATGAATTCAATGTTGTGACAGTATGGCAAAAATTGTGGTATCATATTTTGTGAACTTTCACAGTAGATGCTAAAAACAATTTTATGACTTTTGAAGTACTTTATCACGTTTAAACAAGTCAATAAAAAAATACTATTTGGAACTATTTTGACATCAGGGCACTTTACACTATTGTGTACCCTTTACAAAAATGATACCACTAGTTTACTTGACAGATATGTTTCCATACAACTTTTCCTCTTCTCAAGAGTGATAAACCATGAAAGGATGTTTTGCACCAGTAAAATTCATAAAAACAAGTCACTGAGCAAGCTGAAGACTATATCAAACAGTGCATTCTATGACAGACGTTGTAGAAAAAATCCAGAAATTTTTGAAGATTAAAAAAATACATAATTTGCTGTCATATGGAGATTATTTTAAAGGAGGCATATAAATACATATACATGAATAAAGATTTAATTCTTAAAACAAACAAAAATTCTTAAATGAACATTTCTGGCCAAGACTCATACTTTTTCACAACCTTACTCAGAAAAAGTGACAATCATGATAAAATATATTAAAGTACTTCCCACCACATTAGTTTTCTCTGTTTCTATTTTATGCTGTACCATAAAGTACATTTAATAGTACCCTTACTGAAGTTTATGCACATTATATAATTTAATTTATATGAAGACTATGTTACAGCATACAGTAGGTTGTTAAACTGTCCATTTTCAATATTGACCAATACTTCTTTGTTTCCTAGGTTTATGAAAAATAAAAGAATGTGCAGAGAAACCAAAACTGTGGTTAACTATGAAAATTATAGACTAGTTCTAAAGAAAAATAGTAGCATACAAGAAAGATTATGTTAGGTTGCTACAGCCAATTATTCAGATTTTCGGATCAGTTTTATAAAGAGTGCATTAAAAGGTACGGTAAAAAGGTTTTATAATATACTAATGACACAGCCAAACATAGTAATCAACAGGGCAATAGTTAAGAATTATGAATAAATTGCTACTTACTTTCATTACCTACAGAGAATGTAACACCGAGTACAATAATTTCTACCGTTGTTGTGAGAACCAATAAATGCCGGACATAATTCTGGAAGATACCTGGTTTCGGTTTAACCAGTCCTACACTAATTATAGTTTCACTTAGACCATCATAATATGCAACGTCTAAGCTGAAAAACAAAACAACACAAAGAATAACTTACACGTTAAAAGTTTCAAGTATCAATATTTTATGTAGTAAGAGTTCCAAAGTTGTTTGTTGGCAATTGTTTAAATGCAACCACCATCATGTTGTGGCAATCTGTGCTCATATATTGACACAGCTTCTGTTTTGGAAGTGAAAGGAACAGGTAAATCTGTTGCTTGTTTCTCTGACCTACTCTGCATGTGTATTCTATATACTATGCTTTTAAAGATTACTAAACTGTAAGCAAGTGATATAATAAACTGTGTTTGTGAGCAAGTTTGGTTTGGTTAATTAAAAAGGTTAATTTCTTTAAAAATAAAATCTACTGAATCTACAATATTGTCTACACTAGCAGTTCTCAGCTTCCATTTTAATTGTGTATCTCTTTATAGCCCTTGGCTACAAACAGTAGCCATCTTCTAAAAACTGTTGTAGGCAATAAACTTACTCAGATGTGTACTCCTGTATAATTCATGTACAGCTTTCCAAATTAAGTAAACCAAACAATAGAAGAAAGTAATAACAACAAAGTCATAATAATATGAAATAATAGGAAACATACAAAATAAAACACATGGACAAAATATTAAAAAACAAAATCACACTAGAAACTAATATAATATACAAAACACCACTCACCTAATTGACAAACTAAAAGATATTAAAACAATCAGATATGACCCAACACAACCTTATAACCTTATACATGAAATAAAAGAATAATACATACCCTGTTTCAAAATCCCATATATAAATATCACTGTCGATTGTCAACCAGGCACGATTTATTTCTGAGAAAATACCCATCATACATCGGCATTGCATGTCTAATTAAAATTAAGGTAAACAGTTTTTATGACAATGTAAATACATTTGAGTAAAGGAGAATACAACAGTTTCAGTCACTTCAAATATGAGCCAATGAAACAATCGCTTCAACACAATAACTGCTTTACTGCCCCTGATTTGGAAGTAATGATTTTACTGTCACCGATTCACAATTCATCATACAATTGAAGATTCCCATTAATGTCCACAAAACAGAATTTTTGAATTACTATCAAAAATTACATTTACTTAAGAAAACAAATGATTTGCACAAAGGATACGACCAAAATGCTCCATGATCTCTGGTGGCAGAGGAACTTTATTGACTGTGCGCAACTGTTTTATATTATCCAGGCCTGTCAAACCGTTCACATTTGGGTAGTCAATTTCACTTAATCCACTTACCGTTGGTCCACCTGCATAAAAAAAAAAAGAAAACAAATGTTACATAAATTTGTGTAGTGTACGGTACATAAATTCTTGAATTCAGACATATATTTTAGCGTACATTCTAGTGTGTAACACTTATAAACATAAAAGAAAATGGGACTTAATAAGATCAAGACAATGTGTCTTGGTAATCCACAATTCATTGTCAAGTAGCACTGGAACCCAAGATTTTATACAAGGGTCATTCACTAATTAAAGAGACAAATACCTGTTGAGGAAAAATGGGTTTATTTGATCAGTGTGACCATTTTTTACTTCCATGTTCCATAAGGAAATGGAAGTATGATGATGGCAAAAAAAATCGTGTTCGAGATAATTGCAGATTCTGACTGTACTACCCTCAAAACATGAAAAAAAGTAATTTTTCGAAAAGTGTCTGTGTGTGTGTCTGTCGATTTTTTTCTATGGCAAACGATAAGAGCCGCAAATTCAAACAGAATCAAATAATTTTTTGCACACAGCCCTGAATTGTAGAGTACTCAAGTTGTTTTTGGTGAAGATCTGTTAAGGGGAAGGGGTAGTTTACCTGCAACTTTTTTTTTTAAATCAGGGGTAATTTTTTTTCTATGGCAAACCATAACAGCCGCAAATTCAAACAGAATCAAATAATGTTTCGCATACAGCCCTGAATTGTAGAGTTCTCAAGACCTATTGTTTTTGGTGAAGATCGGTTAAGGGAAAGGGGTAGTTTACCTGCAACGTTTTATGTTTTAATAAAGGTAATTTTTTCTATGACGAACGATAACTGCCGTAAATTCAAACAGAATCAAATACTTTTTTGCACACCTTCCTGAATTATAGAGTACTCAAGGTCTGTTGATTTTGGTGAAGATCGGTTAAGAGAAAAGGGTAGTTTACCTGCAACGTTTTATGTTTCAAAAGGGTAATTTTATTTTTATGACGAATGATAACTGCCACATATTCAAAGAGAATGAAATAATGTTTTGCATACATTCCTGAAGTTTTAAGTACTCAAGGTCTATTGATTTTGGTGAAGATCGGTTAAGGGAAAGGGGTAGTTTACCTGCAACGTTTTATGTTTTAACAAGGGTAATTTTTTCTATGACGAACGATAACTGCCGTAAATTCAAAGAGAATCAAATAATTTTTTGCATACGTTCCTGAATTGTAAAGAACTGAAGGCCTATTGATTTTGGCGAAGATCGGTTAAGGGAAAGGGGTAGTTTACCTGCCACCTTTAATGTTTTAACAAGAGTAATTGTTTCTATGACGAACGATACCTTCCGCACACTCAAACAGAATCAAATAATGTTTTGCATGCATCCCTGAATTGTAGAGGACTCAAGACCTATTGATTTTGCTGAAGATCAGTTAAGAGAAAGGGGTAGTTTACCTGCAACGTTTTATGTGACAACAAGGTTAATTTTTTCTATGACGAACGATAACTGCCGTAAATTCAAACAGAATTAAATAATTTTTACATATGTGCCTGAGTTGTAGAAGACTCAAGGCCTACTGATTTTGGTGAAGATCGGTTATGGGGAAATGGCAGTTTACCTGAAAAATATTTGTTGTAACAAGAGTAAAGTACTTAATTTTGATAAATAAAGTATCCTGATAAGAAGATCTTAATAATCCACTGTAGAAACGTAGATGAAATATCTATAAATGAAGAGGCTAGTTGAACGGGGTGGAGGTAATTTTCTATAAATGAAAATTATAGTTGAAGGGGGAGGGGATAATTTTTATGTGTAGTACGTTATCGGCAACAAAGTAGTAGTTTGTTGTTAAAATTCTTTCCCAGGCTGTTTGGCCGTAGTCCAATGTTTTCTGCAAAACCAGACGTTTCAGCAGTGCCGTCGACTGCCATCATCAGTGAAAATCGAGTGCTATAACATGTGGTGGTATACGTTAGTGACCACAGTACTGTGGTTAAGGCTGAAGCAATAAGTGGAAAGGAGTAGTTTCTATGGAAACATTTCATTTCGTAAATGATTTTAAATATAAATCTTAGAACATGGAAGTCATGTATGGTTCTCCATACCAATATTTTACTTTTCAACATAATCTCCAGCTACAGTAATAAACTCATCCGATCTATGAACAAGCTTTTTACTTGCATGTTCCATGAGGAAATGGAAGTATGGTCATGGCAAAAAAAATCGTGTTCGAGATAACGGCAGATTCTGATGGTACTACCCTCAAAACATGAAGTCATTTTTCAAAAAGCGTCTGTGTATAGAATTTTTTCTATGGCAAACGATAACAGCCGCAAATTCACACAGATTCAAATAATTTTTTGCATACAGTCCTGAATTGTAGAGGCCTATTGATTTTGGTGAAGATCGGTTAAGGGAAAGGGGTAGTTTACCTGCAACGTTTTAACAAGAGTAAAGTGCTTAATTTTGATAAATAAAGTATCCTGAAAAGAAGGTCATAATAATCCACTGTAGAAAGGTAGATGAAATATCTATAAATGAAAAGGGTAGTTGAAGGGGGAGGGGATAAATTTTTATAAGTTTTATATGTGTAATACGTTACTGACAACAAAGAAGTAGTTTCTATGGAAACATTTCATTTCACTTTAACAAAATTCTATATTTTTTCATTTTAATTTAAATCATGTATGAGAGAAAATATATCGTCTGTGGCAGGCAAGCATATCTCAATTATGTAATATTTACGTTTCCATTTTATTATTATGATTACCGCAATAAAAAGGCAAGCAGACACAACACACACACACACACACACACACACACACACACACACACACACACACACACACACACAATTCGCGTTATTTCTGGCCTCACTCATGTTTATTTTCTTACATTTGCACTCTTTTTAAATGGAAAGTGCCGAAACCCACACCAACACAACGTGTGCAAGCCGAAAAAGTGTCCAGCGTGGATAGCAATTTGCTTCCTGTGGATCACTGGGCAGTGTAACTGCACGTGTTTACAGAGGAATGGTTCATAGACAGACTTTTCATCTTTAGGGAATGAACCCTGTGCAAGATGCTCAGGGTCTATGAGTGACTTCGGAGGAGGGATGATTATCTGCGTAGTTCGGTTTCTTTATAAGAATAAAGTAAACCTACCTAATTTTTATGGCTAAAGTGACTGAAAATAACATTATATTAAACGACTACCCCATAATAACAAAAATATCTATAAACAGTGAAATTAGTTTGAGGGTGGGCGATTTTAGAAATTACCGAACCGAATTCAAGTAAATTATTTTAAACATAAATCTTACAACATGGAAGTCATGTATGGTTCACCATACAGATTTTGTATGTCTGCTGCAAAGAAAGCTTCATGTTGATGTTGGGGCCATGGGCGTAACTTGGGGCCTAACTTTGGGAGGGGGGATAAAGCTTCATAAATTCAAGTGTGTAATGAGACCATCTATATTATAAAATTAATAAAATATATTATATACAAAATTAGAAAGTTTAGTAATAATTCTTAGTTAGCAAACGAGGGACAATTTCATTTTTTAATGATCAACAAACCTTTCTTCATAAGTTGTACTTCCAGTTATGTTTACCTAGAGTTATGTTTACTGTAGGCCTATAAACATAAATAATTTCAGTTCTTCCAATTCTTATACCCAGTTTTCGTAAACGTATCCTAGCTGTGCTTATTATTTCATTACGGTGTTCCAAAACATGTCTTTGTTTGTGTAAAAGGCACGCATTGTATTCCAGTTAATTAGGTCTCTAGCATTTGTTTTTTTTTTTGAACAGAAATATTATTTTGATGTATAACATTCAAATCTGTCAAACATTCCCCTTACAAGTTTCTTCGAAAAAATAAGAATAATAAATTTATGGCAACTAGTCGTCTGATAACAGTACAGACGTTGATAAATAGTGCTTACTGTGATCGCAAGCATAGAAACTGTCTCCTGTTTGACTATAGAAACTGTCTCCTGTTTGACTATTTGTTAGCTTTTATTTATAACAACTGGAAACAAAATTTTATAATGCTTGGAACACTGGGGGGGGGGTGCTCCCTTGTCCTTCCCAAGTTATGCCTATGGTTGGGGCCATTTTAGGACACTTTATTTGACCTTGTTGTAATAAAACTTTGTACCACATAATGCCTCTCTGAGTGGCCCAAACAAGTGGAAATTAGATGGAGCCAAGTCGGGACTGTAGGGAGGGTGAGGTATCCCCAAGCTAATTTATTGATGGTTTCATGTGTTAACTGAGCTGTATTTGTACAGGTGTTATCATTAGGCTAGGTGGCCACCAGATGCGGAGTGCACTTGAGTTGCGTTTATAACCTCGGCGATGTCAGATGTGCTAAATTTCAAACTGCGGTGAATTTCAGACTCTTTTTGATGATTTGACCGCTGATCAATTTAAAAATTATTTCAGAATGTCATGCGACCAGATTAACGAACTTCTCGATATTATTCATAATGATACGAGGGATATCCAGAAAGTAAGTTCTGTTTTTAAATATTGCCGCGGTATCGACGCCGTCAAGCTGTTGCACAAGCGCGTACAGTTTGCTGATACGTTGGCAAGTCGACAACAATATTTATAAACAACTGTGCACTTGAGGAAGCTTCGTTGGACGTGTTTATAATGTCAAAGAAATTTTAGACGCCCGCCGCATGAAAATGTAGGATGTGATTTGGTTCTTGAATGCGAAAGGGATTAGAACAATTGAAATTCACCATCAGATTATCGATGTTTATGGAGAAGATGCAGTGTGCGATTCCATGGTAACAACATGGACACGACTTTTTTGCTTAGTCCGATCCAGAGTAAGCGACATAGGATGCATTCCCGGGACATTGCGATGAATCATAGCTCTGCGCACACACACTGCCGCTGCAACGCAACATCCCCTCACAAAGTTTGGCTGGCAACAATTTGATCATCCGCTTTACAACCCAGACCTCACGCCAAGCGAATATCGCCTTTTCAAGCATTAGAAATCCTTCCTTGGTGGCCAACGATATCAAGCAAGCTGTTACTACATGGTTCAAATCACAGGCAGGAAATTTCTACGACGAAGGTATACAACGCCTGGTGCCTCACTATGAAAAGTGTTTCAAAAATGACGAAAACTTTATAGAAAAGTAGTTTAAGGTGTGTACTTCAAACACCAATAAAAATGTTTTGTAAATATATTCTTAGTTTCCTGTAATAACCTGTCGGAGCTTACTTTCTGGATAGCCTTCGTATAACAGCGTGTACTAATTATCCGAAGGCGATAGGACCAAATGAGAAGTTAGCAATTTGTTTAAGGTAATTTTTATTTATATATTAATTACAACAATTGAAATTTACAGTAATCAATTATTAAGTTATAAAAATTGTTGAAAAAGAATCATTGTCCTATGGTTGTCAGTGGGAAGGTGGTGTGGTGGGGGAAGCGGAGTCAGCTTTCAAACGGACCTCGGCCGAGGCAAAGCTGAGCGGAGTTGACCCGAGCGACATTGCTTCACTCCACTCCACTCAGCTCTGCTTTCGGTGGCCGTCCTTTTATGGATTTTACAAGCTCAGTCCACTCCGCTCCGCTCTGCTTCTGGTAGCCACCCGGCCTTAAGGAGAACGATATCTTTGAGCTGAAGTCCAGGGTGTTTCTGTATCACTGCCGACTTTACTTTATTGATAAGCATGTCAGAGCAGTATCCACTGTACTGACTTCCGATTTTCTAAAAAAATCATTAAAAAATGGACCTTCTGCGCCTCAAAAGACCATCAACGTGATTTTCCCCACTGATGGTTAGGTTCTGAACTTTACCTGACAGGTGAACTCGTATGCTTTGTCCTTTGAATTCCGGCTGAAAATGATGAATCCATATTTCATCACATGTTAGAATATCTACAAAACCATCTGAACTAGAACAATGATCACTGGTTTGTGGGAGAGATCTATTAGCAAAATTTGAACTAAACTATAACAGCAGGTTATATAATGAATTAATTAGCTGCATGTAGGGACTCTGATCAGACAGTGTATGGATAAATGTTTTCAAACACATGAAAACTGAATGCCCATGTGGCATATGAGCACGGAGTTGGATTGGAAGTGTTAAAACTATATATTACATATGCAGTGTTTAATGTAAATACTGTTTAATTAAGAAAGTTGTGTTAGTTGTTATAATCACAAACAGAATTATCACTGTTGCACACCACTATAGAAAAATTATTCCGATTAGCGCTTTCAAGCCTCTCAGCTCGTTGTCAGATCAGAAATAACAAAAGAAATAAAACAAACTCTCTACACCCCCACCTGCCCCACTGTCCCCCCCCCGCAAACACGCTATAAGTCAAATGTCCCTTCCCAACCTCCGAGACCTGTCACCCCCATCGGTACAGTTATATATTTTTCTAGCACATTTCTTGTGTATGTGTGCATTCTTTTCAAAACCTAACGTTGTAAAGCCTTTCTCATTCACAGTTTTGGGCGCGATCCCTCACCCTTATTTAAAAAACATTCCTATATGCAAATTAATTCTTAATGTTATCTATCCGTCCTCTACCTCTTACTTCTTAATTATATTATAAAATATTTCTTCATTATCAAATTTAGGTTTAGTATTCATTAAATTTCTAACCCTTTCTCTCTTTCTTTCAATATTTCTAACTCCTCCCTAAGCTTTCTTTCAACTGTGTTATTTACTACTTTTAAAATTTCATATTCTTCCAAAGGATTAACAAACTTCCAAAAGGATTAATAAGGGTGAGGGATCGCGCCCAAAAGTGTGAATGAGAAAGGCTTTACAATGTTAGGTTTTGAAAAGAATGCACACACACACGCGCGCGCGCACAAGGAATGTGCTAGAAAAAATGTGTAACTGTACCGGCGGGGATGACAGGGCTCGGAGGTTGGGAAGGGACATTTGACTTATAGGATGTTTGCAGGGGTGTGTGTGGACAATGGGGCGGGTAGGGGTGTGAAGAGTTTGTTTTATTTCTGTTGTTATTTCTGATCTGACGAGCTGAGAGGCTTGAAAGCGCTAATCGAAATAATTTTTCTATAGTGGTGTGCAACAGTGATAATTCTGTTTGTAAATACTGTTGTCAGGTTATACGGAACAAGTCAGTGAACAGGATGTAGGTGCTTACAGGTGATAGGAGGAGTGAACAGGAACCAGTGCCAACGCCATTTGTAATTTCCTGTGAAAAGTAAAAGAAAAAAACAAATTAATTACAATTATTACGATTACTTATCACTGTTTGTTAAGTACATGGATAACATCATATTAAACTGTGTTGTTTCAATTTAGCCAGTTTAATTCAAGACTACTAGAATAAGATTGTATAATTTAACATGAACTTGACACACAAAAATCTCAAGCTCTTGAGCTCCTATGTAAACAATGTCAATGGTTTTACCTGATAAATCACATTACTTCTATGTGTATGCAGCGTTGTGATGAACTTCTAAGGGTATGTGCTAATATTTGTAATTCAGGAGCTCGGAGGAGAAAGGTCGAATAAAAAAAAAATTGATTTTTTTTTTACTGAATCCTATTTTCTGACATGTTAAGAACACGGTAATACCACTATCACGTATATATTCGCCCTTAGTATTCTGTAAATAGCACTGAAATGTAAATAGCACTGCATAAAACCAGCTGAGATCTTAGTGCTGTAATACTGGAGGAGTAAGGGTGAATATACTGCACGGTGCCACACATCGGCATGATTTTTGCTTACGTTCGCCCTTTCTCCACGGCGCTTAGTAATAATTATACTTGACCTGACATGTCTATGAAAAGTTTGATCAGTGTGATTGTTATTTTGATGTGACTAGTTTGTTCTTTCTTATACTGCATACGTTATTTCTTTGTTATTCTAATACTGCCTTATACTGTCTTATTGTAATAGTGTCATTACAACAGTGAGTGTGAGTGCATTTTTTTATAAAATGGAAAGAAAATATTTGGATCTTCAACAAGTTATCAATACGTACCTAAACTGACGTGCAATGCTCAATACTACATTTTTTACACAGTAGTATGTAATGAGATAAGAATTTGATATTAATATCTAATGTTAAGTATAGCAGTCGACATTTCAAATTTTCATTTGATTTATTTAAATTTTAGAATAATCTTAAAATTTTTGTTTTTATAGGCCTATTATTATTTTTTTTTATTTTACTTATCATTAATTATTTAAAAATACAAGTGTAAACTAATTAGAAGCTGTTTTTTAATAGTGAAATACATATTCGCCCTTTCTATCCTGAGAGTATTCACAAACTTTAAACGCGATTTCCCAACACCATGATTTTTATATTCGCCCTTTCTACTCCCAGCTCCTGAATTGAATTTTTCACGTTAAAAATATTCAGAAACAGTTTTGTATGACTTTGGAGGTATACTAATTTTGTAGCCAGAAACTGCACCAAAACAATACAAAAGTTAATGTAACAGTCTTTATTAACTTTTTATGATCTGTTGTGAAGGTATTTTAAGACAGTCTCAAGCTATACTGCATTTACAATTACCCCACAAAAATTTCCTAACGGGATAAATGTAAATGTGATTTTTGGGTAATTGTAAGTGCTGTTATTCAAATACTCTTGTTTGTTTAGTATTATTAAATATCAGAATTTACCAAATCTAGATACTATTATGAGCTCACCACTCTTAAAACATTCTACTAAAAATAAAATTAATTATTTAAATTATTCAAAAATTTATTGCAAAAAAAAACTACCGGTATGTAAAAAAAAATTTCCAAATAATTTGTTAGGCCTATGTATGTTAAAGTAGAACAGATGTGAAAAAATATTTCTGCCATCTGGTAGTCAGGTGTATTCTTGTGTTAGGGTACTTAATTAAATACACTGAGTACTTAATTGTTACAAAGTCACTTAACTGATAAAGTTCAACCAACTGATAAATATATTTTTGGCCCTGTAGGCCTAAATATTTCTTGGGAGAAAAATTGAAAGCTTGGGGGGGGGGCACACACTGATGGCAAGGAGTTTGTCCAATATTCTTGTGTTAGGGTACTTAATTAAATACACTGAGTACTTAATTGTTACAAAGTCACTTAACTGATAAAGTTCAACCAACTGATAAATATATTTTTGGCCCTGTAGGCCTAAATATTTCTTGGGAGAAAAATTGAAAGCTGGGGGGGGGGGCACACACTGATGGCAAGGAGTTTGTCCAATGGGAAAATGTGAATTTTGTACACCATTAGCCCACGTGTGGAGAGAAGGCATGATTAGTAAAACTGTCATAGCTGGTTTTGTAACAACAGGAATTTTCCAAGTTGATTCAAGAAAGTTTCCAGACTTTGCTTTCAGTCCAAAAGAACTCAATGAGTATAAGAAGAATAGGGCATTACTGAATATTATACATAGCCTATTAAATGTTCAATCCCTCTACAAGCAACTTTATTGATGATGTAGCTGCATCATCTATACGAAGCACATCTGCTTCTCAGGTAAGTCGTCCACCAAGTAAGAGTATTGAGAAGACACGGCTATTAAAATGGCACAACAAAAATCAACTCCAGTAACACCAACTAGAAACACAGAAGTACTTACATCAGAAATTAAAAAAGAAACTCAAAATTCTATGATCTCTTCAGAACTCACTGTAAAAAAAGAAAGAAAAATACCTCGCTTGAAACCTGAAAGATGCAGAGAAGTTTCAACAACTGAAGAGTTCTGGGAAACGTTAAAGAAGCTGAAGGCAGTATCAAGAAAGAAAGCCTGGAAAAATCAAGAAGAACAGTCTAGGAACATAAAAAACAAATAATCTAAGAAAGGAAATTGTATTTTGATCATCAAGTAGTAAAGAAAACCAAATAAGATTCTGAACAACATTATATTTATTGTGATGACTCTGATGATAACAAAGATTCATTTGCAAAATGTGTTTTGAAAGACAACAGCATGGAATTAACACATAAAGTACCTGAGTGGCAAAATATTCAACCAAGAAAATTTGTTCTAGTTGATTCTGCTGGAGGAACAAGAAATAAAACTCACTACATGTGTGTTTGTTGTGTACAGTAGATGATGACAAGGGAGAAATTTGTCACAGGTTTTCAATGGAAAGATGAAATTTCTACAGTTATATTTGAAGAAAATGATGACAGTACTATTAGCTTTGAACAAATATTGCCCAATCCAGAAATTAAGAAAATTAACAGACAAATTGTCTATGAGTTCCCTGGAAGTGTTTCTGTGTTTGAAAATGATAAACTTTTATTCTGTAGGCCTACTTACTTGTTGTATTATGTAAGACAAAAACATTTCTTTATGATTTTTAACAAACACGGTGTCTGAAATATCTTGTTTCCATTTACTTTTCATATAAATGAAGATGGAATAATTGTAAACATGCAGTTAGGATTAAAAACACAACATAAAATAGTACAACGTCAACTAGTTTACAGTTGTTCCAATCTTTGTTTCAATATTTCAAAGGATAAAACACTTGTTTACAATTACACCTAAGATGTTGGGGTAACTGGAAATGAATGGGACAATTGTAAATTGAGTTTTAGAGGTCTTTCTTATTATATTTAAACAATTTTTGTATGCAACATAATAACAAAGATTGAAGTAACTATTATTTGCAGTTATTTCAATTTTAAAACTTAAATGTGATTTTTAATTAATAAAAATGTCTCAATCCTTCATATCGCACACTGAATGCAAGAGGGCCATAAGTGCAAAAAATGTGGAAATTGAGTTATGGCACAATTAGACAGAGCTCTCTTAAATGCAATAGGGCCATAAGTACTATCATCAAGGACACAGTTCATATAAAAATGTGTCCTTATGCTGCTGAAAATCTGGAACACACATTTTAATGCAATACAGCCACATGCCACTTATGGCTGCAGTGCATTAAAAAAATAAACTATATTTAGGAAAGGTTTTAGATGAAGATGGCCATAACTGCACATGTGGCCAAATATGTATAGCGATCGGAAATTTTTGAAAACATGGAAGTAAAAAACGTCAAACCTTATAACCATAAATCAGTTACTAGACACGAGTTATTCCAAAGGGCATGTGAAACTCCTTTGATTGATTACTTGAGAAGTTGTTGATATTGTTCTAACTTATATTTGTTTTCATATAGGGCCTGTTTGTTTTATAATCACTTAAAATTTTAGTTTTATAAAAAAAAATACTTAAGAACCTTTAAATTTCTATGGCTTAGTAAAATCGCTGAATAAAAATTTTTAAAAAACTTACCTTTCATAGAAAAAACAACAACAAAGGAATGAAACCCCATCAATTTTATTTTTTCATATGATAGCCCATGTATTGAGGATTATTTTGAAATAACGTTTTTGTGATTATCCCTTTCCCTTTCTGTGATATTCAATTTAATGCTAAACCATGTTTTTTACCAAAAAAAACTACAAAGATGCAAATAAAACATTTTTTCCAGCCTTAGTAGTTTTACTTAAAGGTGTTGTGTACTTTTTCTAGAATCCTTATACTTTAGAGTATATAACTACAAAATTTCACAAAGATTGGATGATAAATAAAAAAGTTGCAAATTATTTTCAAAAGGTTAGCAAGTCTCGTTTCGCAACATCTGATTGTTAAAAACACAAAAATTTCAAAACTTTGAAAGCCTATACAATGAAAACGGAGAGAGATAGAGGGTTAAAGTTTTGTGTGGTTACTTATCTCTATAGGGAGAACAAATAAGCCAAGTTTCATCAAAATCTGAGATGGCGGGTGAGAAAATGATTTTTTTGTTTTTTTTTTTTGTTGAATTGATATGGAATGACCCTACAGTTAAACAAGATATTCGGAAACATATTAAATCTACGAGGGATATTTTTTTTTCAACCTCCGAGATGGCACCCGATGAGAGACCCACATGCAATATTGGAATGGAGATACGCAGCGCATGCGCATTGGACTATTCCCTACCACACACAATAGGTGCACTCCCTCCCTTCAGTCACTGTTGAGTAACAAGCATGATAATATGTCTAATGTAGTCGAATCGCCCGCCAAGTGTGAAGTGCGAGCCGTAATTCGCTTTCTTCTCGCCGAAGGGTGTAATGCAGCCGAAATTCATCGTCGAATGAGTAATGTTTATGGCAACAATTTTATGGTTGATGGTTGTGTACGAGAATGGTGCAGACAGTTTAAAGAAGGGCGAACTGACATCCATGATAGGGCAGACAAGGGAGGAAATCTGTAGGGATGGAAGAAATTGTTGAAAAAGTGAATCAAGTGGTTCGTGAAAGGCGCAGATTCACAATTTCTGAGCTGTCTGTCGAATTTCCTGAAAGCTCAAGGTCAGTTCTGTACAACATTGTAAGCGTGAAGCTTGGCTACAGAAAAATTTGTGCACGGTGGGTGCCGAAAATGCTCACTGACAACCACAAGACTCAGCGAATGGGCGCAGTCTTAGAATTTTTGCAACACTATCACGAGAAAGGGCAGTGTTTTCTGAAGAAGATTGTGATGGGAGATGAGACATGGGTGCAATATGAAAATGTCGAGACGAAAGAGCAGTCCAAACAGTGGAAGAATAGTGAGTCCCTAGGCAGACCGGTAAAGTTCAAGCGAACATTTTGCAACAAAAAACTTATGGCTACTGTGTTTTGGGACCGAATAGGCGTATTATTGACTGAATTTAATGAACGGAGGACGACCGTCACTTCAGCCTCGTACTGTGACACTCTTCAGCGACTACGAAGAGAGCAATACAGAACAAGAGAAGAGGAATGTTGTCATCGGATATTGTCTTTCTTCACGACAACGCTCGCCCTCACACTGCAGCACAGACATAGGATCTCCTCCGGAAGTTCAAATGGGAGGTGTTTAAACATCCGCCGTATAGCCCGGATTTAGTGCCGAGCGACTGTCATCTTTTCACCCAAATGAAGCTGTGGTTAGCAGGGCAGAGGTTTATGAGTGACGATCAGGTGAAGGCCAATGTGAACGGTTGGCTAAGTGACCAGGAGGCAGCTTTCTTTGATGAGGGCATAGGAAAACTCGTGCCACGTTATGATAAGTGCCTAAATCGAAATGGCGATTATGTAGAAAAGTAGCTGAGAGATGTACAAATATTTTGTATATAATACATTTTTTTTAATATTTATAACTAAATTTACCTCAAGATATACTTTTTTCCTTTAGGAACATGTTTCGAGAGTTCTTGTTCTCTCATCTTCAGCCTTCGCCATCTTGTTTCTGGTGAAGTATTTGTGTGTTGGCTTCTGGATGTTATTAAGGTAGTTTGTTGGTCTTTGGTCCTTCAAAGTTGCATTATTGTGTGTGGTTGTGGTATCTGTTTTTGTATTTTGTGTATTTTCGATGTTGAGTGCTTTGAATATTGTGTCATGTTTTGTATTGATTTGTATTTGTTCTGGTATTAATTTGTTTTGTGTTTTATGTTTGTAAATCTGTAAATTTTCCCAAATGTTCATTATGGTGCCTTTGTGTGGTATATGTTTTATTAGTGTTACATTGGTTATGTCTGGGAATTCATGTCCTGTGTTTATTGCATGTGTTCCTAAAGGAAAAAAGTATATCTTGAGGTAAATTTAGTTATAAATATTAAAGTATTATATACATCAAGAAACGGACTGTAGCAGAAAGTGATTGAAATACATTTTTTATAATTATTCTCGTTTTTTATTCCTACTTTAACGGAGGTTGAAAAAAAATAGCCCCCGTATATATCACAAATCAAGTCTCATTACCTGTGGAAATAAACAGTAGAGAATATAAGTGGTGGAAAACATTAGCAGACCTGCACAGAAATTACGTAAAGGAGTGCCAGGAACAAGCAAGAAGATATGGAAATTACTCAGCTTACCACATTTGTTGACAGAATTCAATATTAGTTTTTTTGATTCTAAAAAGTACCAGTGCTCATTATGAGAAATGGAAAAATTCATATGAAAAAGAATTTCTACAATTTGAGTATGAAAATCATTTTAAAAGAAGTTGAATTAATTAGAGAAGAAAAGGCCAAAGATGCAGCACTTACAAAGGAAAAAAGGTGTATCACATCATGCTATGATTTACAGCCAGTCCTCCCAACTTCTTCTCTGACATTTCTGCTCTATATTATAAATGGCAGCTGTTTACGATTCTGAGTTTTACAGCGTACGATATCGGGAGAAGTACAGGATGTTGCTATGTTT
Source organism: Magicicada septendecula (assembly GCA_034769895.1). Taxonomy (NCBI): domain Eukaryota; kingdom Metazoa; phylum Arthropoda; class Insecta; order Hemiptera; family Cicadidae; genus Magicicada; species Magicicada septendecula. The sequence continues at coordinate 86,227,497 of CM068367.1, forward strand.
GGCATGAGGGTCCTGGCAAGAGGTCTGAATGAAAGCAATTCATGTCTTTTCAGTTTTTACAAAATGAATGCAAAGGAAAGATGGTTATCTTTTACTCCGTGGAGGACAACAATATAGTAAGTACATTATTGCTTTATACATGTATGCAGTTTTGCTTGCAATATTTCAAGCATTACTCATAAATTTTTAGTAACTGGTTACACTCAGATTGAAGGAGACCATTTGCATTCATTATTAGAAAAACAAAGAAAGCTTGTCCTAAAAAGTGGGTATATTTATGTGCCTGCACAATGGGTAACTATAAGCCAAATGGCTAAAAAGAAAGGCAATCCTTTCAAAGTAACATAAGTATTTTCAAAATACCAGACTTTATGGATTTCAAAAATCTTTCAAAATTTTTCGGGAAAACTTTGCACTATGTAAGAGAAATCAGAGTGTAGAAAAAAAGCCTTTTCAATTTTTCTACAAAACACGTTTCGGAGGAGATTATGAAAAACATACACACAGAAAAAAAATAACAAAAAAACCCCCATTTCCATTACCAACATTGAACTGTGTATTTACCTCTCCACCAGAAATAACTGATGGCAAGAAACACGATTATTTCTCTGTCAAAGTGGAATTATAAAGAGCAATTACCACTCATTCTATGAAAATCTAATCGTTACACTATCAAATGAAAAAAAGATGTAGATTCAGATGAATGAGACCTGTAGGTTTATTCGACATTGTGTAAGAATTTAAATAATTTACATATTCAAAAATCAATGTTTTGTGTATTGTTAACCTTATTATCGTTATTAGAATAATATGGGCCTATTAGTAAACAAAATTAACACTTTTGATTATGTTTATTATATTTTGTTTATTACTTTCTGTAGTTACTTAATCATGGTCCTCCATGATGTTTTATTAGGTACTCAATAAATGATGTTTATTATATTTCAGTTATTAAAAGATGTTTAAAAATAACAATAAAAATAAATTTTAACAGCTATAATTGAGAAAATTATGAAGAAAACAAATAATGTGTAATATTTTGATAGCACTTATGGCGGTTTTCATTAAAAACACAACTCAATTCTTGAATGTATGTTTGTTGAAGACGGCCATAAGTGCAAAAAATAAATTATATGTCACAGATAACCATAAAATTTTTATAACAGTAGTTGGAGAATTAAATTTTATTAAAATGATTAAAAAATGTTTTACGAATATGGGTCTATCAATTTTTAATAACTATTTAAAACTTAAAACTCGATTTCCCGCAAATGTATCTTTTGTGACCTTCTACGTTTCAAGGTGAGATATTTAGTTTATAATTAACCCACCAAACCCTATATCAGAGCCAAAAAGACCAGAAAACTACAGGCCCAAGATGAAGAATAGGAATTAATGGGAAATATTTTGTAAATAGTTGTTAGCAATCAATTTTTAAAACTAGTTGTTTGAAACAAGTTCAAACATTTGGTTAGGTTATGTTTTAGTAAAGGTATAAATAAATAATGTACATTTAGACTTACGCAATCCGCTTATTTGTATCCGATCAGTTAGAGGAGGAAAACTGTTGTCATTTGTTATGTGTTTCTCAACGAACTTCCCTGCTAGCTCTAATGCTTCCATCTGAGATCTCGCTGGATCCACTGGGAGAATCCGTTCTGAAATTGCTGTGTTGTTGAACATGTCTGAAATGGAAGGAACTTTTCAGTGCATAATAAATAGGCCTATCTGTAAGATAAATATATTAACAAGTGTGTGTGTTGGAAACAAGTGCATTATTTTGTATCAAATTATCTTTTCAATGAAAATCTGCAACTTTTATTAAAAAATCTTTAATAAAGAGATTATCATTAAAAAATTATTTTTTTTTGTAAACATTTTATTTGGCTCCAGAAACGGTTGAGACTATAAAATAGGTTAATTACCTTCCGTCGCGTTTCTCTGAATCCTAATTACGGGATTAATCGAGTTTCGACACCAATGGTGTCATCATCAGATCCAATATGATTAAGGTTAAAACTTCATTTATCGATGTATATTCATCTCGTCAAATAATAAAAAAAAACAACAAATGCATTGCACAAAAATAATAAATAATTAACACATATTAAAACGAAATAACAACGAATGAAAAATAACATGCAGTCGTCACGAACCTGTACAGGAATGCTCTCACGGTAAAACTAATCAATACCGGCTTGACCTTCGTTCAATTTTATTGATCTGATATAGCCGATTTCTCTTTCTATATGATCTATTCTAATAAACAAAATATTATTTGTATGTACTGATTTTTCATTTAGGACACGATTGTAATCCTCCTTTATAGCTTTATATATCTCGAACCGTTCAAGAGTGTCTAGCCTTAGTGATTTCTTACATTTATGTAAGATATCTGAATTATCACCAATACTCATTATGTTATGGTCATGTAAGCTTAAATGTTCAGCAAATGTAGATCTTCCTATATCTGACTTGGAGCTTGGGATATGTTCTTTATAACGTAATTTGAACGAACGACCCGTTTGTCCTATGTAGAACTGTGTGCAATCCGAACAATTAAGTCTATATACACCAGTACCGTCAAATATACAGGAAGGTTTATTTTTGTTTGTAAAGGTAAGTTTTTTCTCAAGCTTATTATTCGCCTTTGAAGCCAAAATAATATTTTGCTTTTTTAAATGGTTTTTTAAAGTATGATGTAAAATTTCACCATATTCTATTGCAATATATTTTTTGACGTGAAAACGTCTATTCGCTCGTTAAGCACAGTGACAGCCGGTCAAACTTTCTTGTGTTACAAAATACCGTCAGATTTCAATCGCTAATAACTACGAGACTAACAATGCGATAACAACGGTTGAGGTCACAATGGATAGAGCATGTCTGTACGTGTTTGTTGTGCAGTGTTTGTTTTGCCTGTGACGTCATCGGGCTAGTGTAGGCGCCTGCGCATGATTGTTGTGAATTAGCGTTGTGTAAAATTATAAATTAGTGTAGCGTGAGAACTAGGGATGGCAACATTGATTGGTATATCGATATATCGGTCTTCCGATATATCGTAACAGCTATATCGATATATCCGATATATTGCTTGAAATATATCGATATATTACGATATATCGGTAAATTTATAACACCCCTTGGAACTTATGACTTTCAATGCTCCATTGTTTATTTGTGTACCTTTTCATAACTTCATGTTCATCATTCTTTTATGGAGATGTTTATGTGAAGAGTATGAGATTCATTTTAGATAAACTGGTTAAATGAACCCTAAAATCATGATTTCTTAATAAACGGTTTGCAGTTTCGTAAGAACGTATGGCTTGTGAACTTTATACATACGTAGTACTGTAACTAATGTTTAGTCTTGTTTTGTAGACTAAACATGAACACAACACTTGCCATTGTTTTGTAATTTTGTAACCAGTGACTTATCGAGTTGTATCTGTTGCAATGTTTCTCCAAAGTCGAGCCTAGACATCAACAATCATATATTTTGGAATGTCTACACTTTGTGTACATATTACGATTCACGAAAAAGCGTAGTAGTATATGGTTGACATTGCTCTGGCGTCATAGCAATACTAACACGTGTAAGAGCCAGACAGTACCATTGAGTGGACAATAAAATAGCCTACAATTTACTCTAATTACTGTGACTTTTTCCATTGAATTTAGATTTTCTATTCATTTTTTATTTTTTGCATAATGGCTTGTAACAAAAGATTGTACACTGCTGAAGAAATATTAGCAGAGTTTCAAAGGCAAGAAGAAGAAGAAGAAGAAGACTTAGAAGAAGAAGATTTTGACACAGAAGTTTCCGAGACTGAAGATAACATTCTTATAGACAGCGATAACGAAGATGACGAGTTCGACTTAGCTGAAGGGACACAGGATTGTAGCAGTGCTGATGATCGAAATGCCTATGAAAACACTGATGACGACAGGATTTTTGAATTAGGGAAAGACGAAGAAACCATCTGGACGAACAAACCGGTACGCTCCAAATTTTCACGAATCTCATCTTTAAATGTTATCACACACCTGCCCGGACCAAAAGGAGATGCTCGAGGGATCGTTGATGAGGTACAATTGTTTTCTTTATTTGTAACCGATGAGATGCTGGAAATAATTGTTCTCCACACTAACAGTGACATAGAAAGATCGAAGATCAAATACCAATCTGTACAGTGGTTTACATCTCCCACAAACCTGCTAGAGATAAGAGCTCTTATTGGGCTGTTCTATATGAGCGGTGTTTTGAAGAACTCTGCTTTATGTCTTGATGATATGTTTTCTGTAATCTATGGACCTGCTGTATTTCGCTGTTCAATGTCAGAAAAGATTCTCTTTTCTAATCCAGAACTTACGATTTGATGACAAAACTACGAGAGATCCAAAGAAGGATAAATTTGCGGCGTTTCGAGACCTTACCTTGCATGCGGAAAAGTCCACCTTACCGTTAGAGGTTTAATGAAGTACTAAAACACAATTCCCAATTTGTTACAGCCTTATTAAAACATCATTTTAAGAGTAGTGAATTTAATGTTTTACATTTTTTAAATCAATAACAAAAAAACGATATATATCGCGTTTTTAGAGATGTATCGATATAATCCAAAAATATATAAATAACTTATATCGATAAAAAATATATCGATATATTTAGAAATATATCGATAAATTTCAACTATCGATATATCGTTGCCATCCCTAGTGAGAACGCGTTTAGCTAGGACGTTGATTCGGGTGTCATTGTAAAGAGCTTGAGAAGCACTACTAGGACTCAAAGTGAAACAATAAAAATATTCGCCGAAATATATGTAAAAATCGGTATTAAATTGAAAATTGCAAAAAAATTAAAGATGTCGTCTCATATGAGTCGTAAATATGCGCGGAATTATAGAAAACGCAAATCAGAGGAAAGCTCGCATCAAAAGAAATTTAAAAAACCTAAAAAGTCCAGTGCCGAGCAAATGCGAGAGCTACGGCAGCATCGAAAAGAAAATGAAAAAACGGCGCAAAGCAATAACGTAGGTGGCCCATCGGGCGTACAGCGGCCACCGACAGTCCAAACGTCCGCAGATCATGTGCAGACGTCGTTGGAAGGCAATACAGAAAACAGTGATAATATAGAGATCAATGGCAACGTGACAGCGCCAGACGAGTATGTATTGCGATCACCAAATATCGTCGTGTTGTCAACGTCGGGCATCAATGCGCGTGCGTCGATGGCGGGTGCTACGGTAGACTGTGATGTTATTGAACAACCCACCAGAGATCCTCAAATGGATAATCGTTGGAGAACGGCACGTGCTCATTTCGCCAAGACTTTCAGCGCAAACGAGTTTGGCTATGCGTGCAGTGTGTGCGATCGCTTATGGTTTCAACGCGATTTGAAGAAAGTCAAGGCTAAACATCGCACTGTACTGGAAGAAGCATTCCCTGATGATACGATCTCGGAATTTGTAACATGTAGCAATTGTACTAAGACTCTCGATAGCGGGCGGTTGCCCATACTAAGTAGATAAAATGGCTTCTTGTACCCACCGAGACCAAATAACCTACCACCGTTAGACACCGTCACTACTAGGCTGATTTCGCCCAGATTGCTATTTATGCAACTGAGGCGCTTGCGGCATGAAGGTGCATTGGGAATCGTCGGTCAAGTCATCAACGTACCCATTGATGTAGACGAGACGGTCCGACAGTTGCCTCGCCACCTGGACGATGATTACTCAATTAACGTGAATATAAAGAAGCGGCTTACACACAAGTCGTCATATCTCAGCGGGGTGGTTCGTAAGGGTGTTGTGAAGAAATGTTACAATACTTAATTAAAACCCCGCTCTATCGACATTACAACATCACAATCAACTGGACGGCTTTGAAAGAGCTCAATGAGCAGGCGCCGGCAAACAATGATGCTCCTTTAGAGACGCTCAATAACATAGTCGAGTCTGAGTGTTTACTAGCCAGACAGAGAACGCTTCTATGGAACGAGGATATGTGTCTCAACATAGCACCAGGGCAGCATAGTGTACCGCTGAATATAATCTACGATGTGCATGCAGAGGAGCTGTCATTTCCATCCATTTACTACGGTGTGGCGCGTTCCTTCAAGCCAAACGTACCCGTCACACCATACAAAATAGCTAACAGCGAAGTGCGCTGTCGAGACCGTCGAGGTGTGACACCTGATCACATCCTCTACATGGCGATGAAGATACTACGATTGCGAGTCACACAAGGCATATACTCCTCGTTCAAAAGCGTTAGTAATACAAAAAACGTCACACGTCGCATGATAGAGGGCAAACAATATCTCGAATCGTGTATAGAGAGAAATCTGGCCTTTCTCAAAACCATACCGAACAGCGTCCAATATTGGTCGAATCGTAAGAAGGATCTCTTCGCCAAGCTACGACAACTCGGTAAGGCGACTGTGTTTCTTACGATGAGCGCCAACGAAATACGCTGGCCGAAGTTGCTCGAGATATTGAATCGACTAAATCCAAAACATGACGGCGATAATCCTGCCGTAGCAGCAGTAGCAGACGTCTTCGCAGGCATGAGTCGATCTACAAGATGCGAGTTAGTGAACGAAGATCCTGTGACGTGTTGTATCTACTTCCATAAGCTCGTTGGTGTTGTGATGCAGCTACTACAAACGACCGTCGCGTCACGAAACCCCTTCGGCCGCTACCGTGTGCTCGATCATTTCCTCCGCATAGAATTTCAACATCGCGGCAGCCCGCACGCTCACATTCTACTCTGGCTAGAGAACGATCCACACGAGTCAATAAGTGAAAACATGCCGCTTTACTGTACAACTCGTTACCGATCTGTTTAGCGTAGCGAAGGAAGACATGTCGGAGCCAAACAACTACACTCTACAGACTCATCGGCACACATTTACCTGCACCAAACGTGGCGAAACATCGTGCCGTTTTAACATACCATATTGGCCCATGGATACGACGCGTGTGCTGCTTCCCATGGCATCGAGTGACGGCCGTCGTTCGGCTCTGCAGACTCGCGCCAAGAAGTTGCGCCAGAAGCTGGAGACACAAGTGTACGACTCTCTCGGTCAGTTCTTGATCGACAACAAGTTGAATATGCGCGCATATCTGGATATCATCAGAGCTAGCTTGCGCAGACCAACGCTCATCTTTAAACGAGACATGACACAAATTATGACCAACACCTTTAATCCTTTTATCTCTGATGTGCTCGTATCAAACATGGACATTCAGTTTATACTCGAAGAGTACAGTTGCGCAGCGTACGTTGTCGAGTATGTAAACAAATCGGCGAGGGGCATCAGCGATCTACACAGACAACTGCTTCAGCTTACGGAGGATCGACCCGAATTAAGTGAACAGGAGCTGTTGAAGAGCGTTTGCCTCAAGCTGCTCATCTCAGTTGAGATGTCGTCTCAGGAGGCTGCCTGGTATCTGCTTAACCAACATATGAGTGAGAGTAGCCGCGAAGTCGTTTACATACCCACCGTGTGGCCACATGTCTCGCAAACGACGTGCTCAGCTCGATCGAGAGGGCATCGATCAAGACTCCACAGACGTGTGGACCAAGAACATCATACAGAAGTATGAGGAGCGACCCGAGCACATGGAATCACTATGTCTGATCGACTTCGTGGCCAAGTACACGCCTAAGAAGAGGAGGACGAGACGAAGCGAGGACGACGATGACGAAGCGGCTGATGTTGACTGTGAGAATGCATTGGAGGCGGAGTTCGACGACGCAACGGAATATATGCAACGCGCTCGCTCACGAGTCGTGGGCGAGCCGTTGCTACGATATAGAAGACATGTATAATTATAAGCGTGAATTAGTAACGCTTTATGTGCCGTTCAGAATTGAGTCTGTCGATGTGTTGGATCGTGATCGCTATCTAGAGACATACGAGCAACGCGAGAAGGAAATCATGGAAAAGCGTCGGGAATACGAGGCCAACATTGACAGCGACAAACTAATGAATGAGTTGCGAGAGCTGTGCACGTTCGAAAATGAAGAAGCCGAATTGCCGACGGAAGAACGAAACGACTTGGTTCAACTGATGGACGTTAACGACAACACCGATGATATCGACGTACTGGAGTCGCTACATGGACTGTCTGTAGTCGGGCGGAGAACGGGAGTACTCAGCAAACAGGAATACTGCGAGCGCATGCGATTGACGAACGATGCACAGCGCGAACTGTTGCTCGAAGTCATACATCGACTTCATGTAACCCAGGATAGACAACCAATACAGATCTTCTTCACTGGGCCCGCTGGCAGTGGCAAGACGTATGTGCTACGTTTGCTCATGGAAACATACAACCGCTTCACTCAACACCATAACTCCATGCGCAACGCGTACGTGGTATGTGCCAGCACTGGGAAGGCGGCTGTAAACCTCGGCGGTATCACCGTCCATTCAGCCTTTAAAATCGCAGCGATGAGCAACAATCAACCTGACAAACCCATGGCTCATGAGGTCGAACAAGTGTATTGAGGGATGTTTAACGGTGTGCGTAGTATCATTATCGATGAGGTTAGCATGATCAGCAGTAGCATCTTTCATAAAATAGACAACCGCCTGAAACAAATCACGGGCGTACATGACATGAGTTTCGGTGGGCTCGATATAATACTGTGCGGTGATCTGCGTCAGCTACCGCCCGTGTGTGCAACATCTATCTTCAAGTCCAGCCGTAACACGATAGGCGGACCCTGTTTGTGGCAGTCGCTTGAGTTCTTCGGCCTTGATCAAGTTATGCGGCAGGCAGACATAGTGTTTTCCGGAATACTCACAAAAATCGGCGATGGCGTGCGTCTAACTGCTGAAGAAAGGGCCGTTATTGAGGGTCGATTCCGAACGGGTGAGTGGTGCGATGCCAACTTAACGGGCGTCGTAAGGCTCTTCCACAGAAATTCATCTGTGGACGCGTTCAACAGTCAGGCTATACAGACGGATATCGAGAGTACGGCTGTGGATGTGTACAGCGGCTACCGCAATACCACGGAATCGTCCAACGCACGCCTCGCTATGCACAAGATGAACACGACGGCGAGCGGAGGTATGCCGTATGTGCTGCGATTAGGGGTTGGTCATCCTTACATGATTACAATCAATCTAAACGTTGAAGATGGACTAGTAAACGGCGCCATCGGAATACTTCGGTACATAGAACAGGACTTAAGTGAGGGCACCAGCGTGCAGAGAGACGACAGTGCTGCACAGCAAGGAATAGGTCGGCTCTGGTTCGAATTCGATAACAAAAATATAGGACGACTGGCACGTCTGAAAGCGAAACCGTACGTGCAATCAAGGCTCGATGTGCTACAGCTCTGCTGGACTCCCATTGAAAAACGCACCGCAAACATATCTATTGGGCGCGGCAAACCGAAGTGTAAGCGAACGCAGTTTCCAGTTTCTCCAGCCTGTGCTCTCACTATTCATAAATCTCAAGGCGCGACATTTGATCAAGTAGTGGTAGAGTACGATTCAAAGCAAGAAACTCAACTAGTGTACGTAGCGCTGAGTCGTGTTACCTCAATAGAAGGGTTATACATACTGAACAAGCGTGGCGATCATCGGTTCTATCATGGCTTAAAGGAAGACGGCAGTCAAATATCTCGCGACATTCGACAAGAATATACTCGTTTAGATCGACATCGTCTGCCAACAATAACTTTACAGCTGCGCAAATTTCTCGGTGCGTCGCCGAGTAACAATTGTGAGGTGAGTGACGCACGTGTACGTATAATAGTGGCCGCTCACAACTGTCAGAGTTTAGTCGCTCATTCGACAGATATAGCTACGGACCAAATAATGCGCCATTCGGACTATCTCGCGCTCTCGGAGACCTGGATGGATGATAAATGCAACGCTGTGCCGATTTTAGGCTTCGAATTCCTGGTTGGCGACAGCACATCGGTCAATCAGCGCGGTGGTGGCAAACGATCTGCTGGTGGCGTTGCTATCTATAGAAATGGCGAATCTGTGACCGACAGTCCAATCGTGCATAGATGTGCCAGGTCAGCACTCGCATTGGGCGTTCGACTGATAGAGCCACATGTCGGCGATATCTGCATGATCAACGTGACCCTGGGCGGAGAACTGAAATTCCTGCTTGCATCGATCTACGTTCACCCTGGCACGCGAATACAAGATATACAGATGCTAACCCTTTCGTCGCTGGCTCGATACTCGGTCAGTATTCATAATATTATACCGACATTGGAAGACCTGACGCATGTACCCCTCATTCTCACAGGAGACTTTAATATTAATGCCGACAGCGATAAGACAGTGCTGAATGACTTCATGCTCGCGCAATTTGGTATAATGCCCGTGACGATTCCTGCCCCTACAACACTCGGCAACACCAACATCGATATGACTTTCACTAGACACTTGAATTCGATACAGTGAGGTGTACGTGTGTTACTTTAGCTACCACAGACCCTTGCTACATGCAATAAACTTGTGATTTATCTATTCTGTAACCATACTACTCTGTATAACCATTGTATTAAAGAGATTGATAATTAAATTACATATTAATACGAAACACTTGTTATGATTTTATCCCGACGTTTTCACGGAAAATCTACGGCGCGGACCTTGACTACGCCTTTCGGTATTATTTACTTTTTCTTTGGACACATCAATATTTATTGGTCTATTTTGTTTTTTATTAATTATTCTATCTACTATGTGACTGTTATATCCATTGGCTGTCGCTATGTGTTTAATAATGTCTAGTTCATTTTTATAATCTTCCGTAGATGGGGGCAATGCCAGCAATCTATGAATCATACAATTAAAAAATTACATTTTATGTGAAATAGGGTGATCAAGACGAGGCGTGAATAGCATGATCTGTGATTGTTGGTTTTCTGTAAATATTAAAGTTAATTTTATTATCTATTTTTGTTAAAGTTAAATCTAAAAAATTAATTTTATTATTCATTTCCGTCTCTAATGTGAATTGCAAACTATTTGTAATAGTATTCATATATTTTTTAAGCATCTCCAATTGCCTGGAATTGCCATTATAAAACATTATTGTGTCATCCACATATCGTCGGTAAAATAAAATTTTTTTATAATGTTTGTTTTTAGTTGATAATATTTCGTTTGTTTCGATGTGGTTTAAGTAAATTTCCGCCAGGATGCCTGATAATGGGGTTCCATCGCCAATCCATCTCGTTGTAAATAATATTTGTTATCGAAAGTAAAATAATTTTGTTCCAATATTACCTTTGTCAAATTGATTAGATCATCGACTGTTTCATGGTTTAATGTGGATTTAGAGAGTAATAAACTTTTTGCTATTTCCAACGTTTCACTAATTGGTACGTTCGTGTATAAATTGACTATGTCGAATGAAGCGAGGGTGTGTCTCGGTTCGATTGTAATTGTTTTTGTAAGCTCGACCAGTTCTAAACTGTTTTTCAAACTATAGTTCTTATTGAACACTGTATGTTGTCTTAAAATTTTTTCGAGTTTTTTGGCAATTTTATATGAAGGTGCAGACATGAAATTTACTATGGACGGACAGGCATATTATTTTTGTGTATTTTTGGAAGTCCCCTAAATCTAGGTGCCTTGGGATCTATCATTTTAAAGTATTTTTTCTCTTCGTTCGTTATGATGTATTTGGTTTTATTTAATATTGATTTCACGTTATTATTAAATTTAACAGTGGGGTCGTTCTGAATCTCAATAATGTTATTGTTTTTAATAAATTCCTGTATCTTGTTTTTATAATTCTCGTGAGTTAAAATTACGAGTGTTTGACCTTTGTCCGCTTTGGTGACGATTGCGTTATGGTCTATTAATTTCGCCTTTATCTCATTAAATACCCTTGTTTCGTTATTGTAACTAGTTTTTGTATTATTTATATTTTCGGCCTTCATAACTTTTTTTATTTTATTATCAACTGCATGTCTTATTACTGTTTTTGTTTCTTCGTCGGATATGGAATTTATTGCAGTTTCAGCGTTCAAAATTTCATTAAAGAGTGATTGTTTGAATCCACTGAGTTTAAATTTGTACTTTAAGCCTTTGTTCAAAAGGTTGGTTTCTTCACTGTTGAATTTAATTCCGGTAAGATTAACAACACGAGGGTAAAACTGATGACTTATTATATTGTTCTCTTGTGTGTCGTTCTGTTTTTTCAATAAGGTACAAATTTTTTTATTTTGTGTTTTCTTTTTCTTAATAATGGTTTTGTTTATTTGTTTTTCTATCAAATATGTTACATTGTGGACTTGTGATGGATGCAAACTCTCTAACAGTTCGAGATGTTTTTTCATGAGCACCGTATTGAGTAAGTTCTTTTTACTATGTAATTGTTTTATTTCGTTTTTGATCCATAATTTTGTGGCCATTTCTTTAGTTTTTTTAGCACTATAAGATTTGGATGTTATTTTTATCTGGACATAACTCGGCACGATTTGCAAACCTAAACATGTTTTGTTATATCTGATGTTTATGCTGTTTTTAATAGTTTTAACCTAATATTCATATATTGAAAGGCAATTTTTACCTGACTGGCATCCAATTTAAACATTTTATTTGCCTCCAGAAACGGTTTAGACTATAAAATAGGTTAATTACCTTCCTTCGTGTTTCTCTGAATCCTAATTACGGGATTACTCGAGTTTCGACACCAATGGTGTCATCATCAGATCCAATATGATTAAGGTTAAAACTTCATTTATCGATGTATATTCATCTCGTCAAATAATAAAAAAAAACAACACATACATTGCACAAAATAATAAATAATTAACACATATTAAAACGAAATAACAACGAATGAAAAATAACATGCGGTCGTCACGAACCTGTACAGGAACGCTCTCACGGTAAAACTAATCAATACCGGCTTGACCTTCGTTCAATTTTATTGATCTGATATAGCCGATTTCTCGTTCTACATGATCGATTATATTAAACAAAATATTATTTGTATTTATACTGATTTTTCATTTAGGACGCGATTGTAATCCTCCTTTATAGCTTTATAATCTCGAACCGTTCAAGAGTGTCTAGCCTTAGTGATTTCTTACATTAATGTAAGATATCTAAATTATCACCAATACTCTTTATGTTATGGTCATGTAAGCTTAAATGTTCAGCAAATGTAGATCTTCCTACATTTGACTTGGAGCTTGGGATATGTTCTTTATAACGTAATTTGAACGAACGACCCGTTTGTCCTATGTAGAACTGTGTGTAATCCGAACAATTAAGTCTATATACACCAGTACCGTCAAATATATCGGAAGGTTTATGTTTGTTTGTAAACGTAAGTTTTTTCTCACGCTTATTATTCGCCTTTGAAGCCAAAATAATATTTTGCTGTTTTAAATGGTTTTTTAAAAGTATGATGTAAAATTTCACCATATTCTATTGCAATATATTTTTTTACTTTTTCTTTGGACACATCAATATTTATTGGTTTATTTTGTTTTTTATTAATTATTCTATCTACTATGTGACTTTTATATCCATTGGCTGTCGCTATATGTTTAATAACGTCTAGTTCATTTTTATAATCTTCCGTAGATAGGGGCAATGCCAGCAATCTATGAATCATACAATTAAAAAATTACATTTTATGTGAAATAGGGTGATAAGACGAGGCATGAATAGCATGATCTGTGATTGTTGGTTTTCTGTAAATATTAAAGTTAATTTTATTATCTATTTTTGTTAAAGTTAAATCTAAAAAATTAATTTTATTATTCATTTCCGTCTCTAATGTGAATTGCAAACTATTTGTAATAGTATTCATATATTTTTTAAGCATCTCCAATTGCCTGGAATTGCCATTATAAATCATTATTGTGTCATCCACATATCGTCGGTAAAATAAAATTTTTTTATAATGTTTGTTTTTAGTTGATAATATTTCGTTTGTTTCGATGTGGTTTAAGTAAATTTCCGCCAGGATGCCTGATAATGGGGTTCCATCGCCAATCCATCTCGTTGTAAATAATATTTGTTATCGAAAGTAAAATAATTTTGTTCCAATATTACCTTTGTCAAATTGATTAGCTCATCGACTGTTTCATGGTTTAATGTGGATTTAGAGAGTAATAAACTTTTTGCTATTTCCAACGTTTCACTAATTGGTACGTTCGTGTATAAATTGACTATGTCGAATGAAGCGAGGGTGTGTCTCGGTTCGATTGTAATTGTTTTTGTAAGCTCGACCAGTTCTAAACTGTTTTTCAAACTATAGTTCTTATTGAACACTGTATGTTGTCTTAAAATTTTTTCGAGTTTTTTGGCAATTTTATATGAAGGTGCAGACATGAAATTTACTATGGACGGACAGGCATATTATTTTTGTGTATTTTTGGAAGTCCCCTAAATCTAGGTGCCTTGGGATCTATCATTTTAAAGTATTTTTTCTCTTCGTTCGTTATGATGTATTTGGTTTTATTTAATATTGATTTCACGTTATTATTAAATTTAACAGTGGGGTCGTTCTGAATCTCAATAATGTTATTGTTTTTAATAAATTCCTGTATCTTGTTTTTATAATTCTCGTGAGTTAAAATTACGAGTGTTTGACCTTTGTCCGCTTTGGTGACGATTGCGTTATGGTCTATTAATTTCGCCTTTATCTCATTAAATACCCTTGTTTCGTTATTGTAACTAGTTTTTGTATTATTTATATTTTCGGCCTTCATAACTTTTTTTATTTTATTATCAACTGCATGTCTTATTACTGTTTTTGTTTCTTCGTCGGATATGGAATTTATTGCAGTTTCAGCGTTCAAAATTTCATTAAAGAGTGATTGTTTGAATCCACTGAGTTTAAATTTGTACTTTAAGCCTTTGTTCAAAAGGTTGGTTTCTTCACTGTTGAATTTAATTCCGGTAAGATTAACAACACGAGGGTAAAACTGATGACTTATTATATTGTTCTCTTGTGTGTCGTTCTGTTTTTTCAATAAGGTACAAATTTTTTTATTTTGTGTTTTCTTTTTCTTAATAATGGTTTTGTTTATTTGTTTTTCTATCAAATATGTTACATTGTGGACTTGTGATGGATGCAAACTCTCTAACAGTTCGAGATGTTTTTTCATGAGCACCGTATTGAGTAAGTTCTTTTTACTATGTAATTGTTTTATTTCGTTTTTGATCCATAATTTTGTGGCCATTTCTTTAGTTTTTTTAGCACTATAAGATTTGGATGTTATTTTTATCTGGACATAACTCGGCACGATTTGCAAACCTAAACATGTTTTGTTATATCTGATGTTTATGCTGTTTTTAATAGTTTTAACCTAATATTCATATATTGAAAGGCAATTTTTACCTGACTGGCATCCAATTTAAACATTTTATTTGCCTCCAGAAACGGTTTAGACTATAAAATAGGTTAATTACCTTCCTTCGTGTTTCTCTGAATCCTAATTACGGGATTACTCGAGTTTCGACACCAATGGTGTCATCATCAGATCCAATATGATTAAGGTTAAAACTTCATTTATCGATGTATATTCATCTCGTCAAATAATAAAAAAAAAACAACACATACATTGCACAAAATAATAAATAATTAACACATATTAAAACGAAATAACAACGAATGAAAAATAACATGCGGTCGTCACGAACCTGTACAGGAACGCTCTCACGGTAAAACTAATCAATACCGGCTTGACCTTCGTTCAATTTTATTGATCTGATATAGCCGATTTCTCGTTCTACATGATCGATTATATTAAACAAAATATTATTTGTATTTATACTGATTTTTCATTTAGGACGCGATTGTAATCCTCCTTTATAGCTTTATAATCTCGAACCGTTCAAGAGTGTCTAGCCTTAGTGATTTCTTACATTAATGTAAGATATCTAAATTATCACCAATACTCTTTATGTTATGGTCATGTAAGCTTAAATGTTCAGCAAATGTAGATCTTCCTACATTTGACTTGGAGCTTGGGATATGTTCTTTATAACGTAATTTGAACGAACGACCCGTTTGTCCTATGTAGAACTGTGTGTAATCCGAACAATTAAGTCTATATACACCAGTACCGTCAAATATATCGGAAGGTTTATGTTTGTTTGTAAACGTAAGTTTTTTCTCACGCTTATTATTCGCCTTTGAAGCCAAAATAATATTTTGCTGTTTTAAATGGTTTTTTAAAAGTATGATGTAAAATTTCACCATATTCTATTGCAATATATTTTTTTACTTTTTCTTTGGACACATCAATATTTATTGGTTTATTTTGTTTTTTATTAATTATTCTATCTACTATGTGACTTTTATATCCATTGGCTGTCGCTATATGTTTAATAACGTCTAGTTCATTTTTATAATCTTCCGTAGATAGGGGCAATGCCAGCAATCTATGAATCATACAATTAAAAAATTACATTTTATGTGAAATAGGGTGATAAGACGAGGCATGAATAGCATGATCTGTGATTGTTGGTTTTCTGTAAATATTAAAGTTAATTTTATTATCTATTTTTGTTAAAGTTAAATCTAAAAAATTAATTTTATTATTCATTTCCGTCTCTAATGTGAATTGCAAACTATTTGTAATAGTATTCATATATTTTTTAAGCATCTCCAATTGCCTGGAATTGCCATTATAAATCATTATTGTGTCATCCACATATCGTCGGTAAAATAAAATTTTTTTATAATGTTTGTTTTTAGTTGATAATATTTCGTTTGTTTCGATGTGGTTTAAGTAAATTTCCGCCAGGATGCCTGATAATGGGGTTCCATCGCCAATCCATCTCGTTGTAAATAATATTTGTTATCGAAAGTAAAATAATTTTGTTCCAATATTACCTTTGTCAAATTGATTAGCTCATCGACTGTTTCATGGTTTAATGTGGATTTAGAGAGTAATAAACTTTTTGCTATTTCCAACGTTTCACTAATTGGTACGTTCGTGTATAAATTGACTATGTCGAATGAAGCGAGGGTGTGTCTCGGTTCGATTGTAATTGTTTTTGTAAGCTCGACCAGTTCTAAACTGTTTTTCAAACTATAGTTCTTATTGAACACTGTATGTTGTCTTAAAATTTTTTCGAGTTTTTTGGCAATTTTATATGAAGGTGCAGACATGAAATTTACTATGGACGGACAGGCATATTATTTTTGTGTATTTTTGGAAGTCCCCTAAATCTAGGTGCCTTGGGATCTATCATTTTAAAGTATTTTTTCTCTTCGTTCGTTATGATGTATTTGGTTTTATTTAATATTGATTTCACGTTATTATTAAATTTAACAGTGGGGTCGTTCTGAATCTCAATAATGTTATTGTTTTTAATAAATTCCTGTATCTTGTTTTTATAATTCTCGTGAGTTAAAATTACGAGTGTTTGACCTTTGTCCGCTTTGGTGACGATTGCGTTATGGTCTATTAATTTCGCCTTTATCTCATTAAATACCCTTGTTTCGTTATTGTAACTAGTTTTTGTATTATTTATATTTTCGGCCTTCATAACTTTTTTTATTTTATTATCAACTGCATGTCTTATTACTGTTTTTGTTTCTTCGTCGGATATGGAATTTATTGCAGTTTCAGCGTTCAAAATTTCATTAAAGAGTGATTGTTTGAATCCACTGAGTTTAAATTTGTACTTTAAGCCTTTGTTCAAAAGGTTGGTTTCTTCACTGTTGAATTTAATTCCGGTAAGATTAACAACACGAGGGTAAAACTGATGACTTATTATATTGTTCTCTTGTGTGTCGTTCTGTTTTTTCAATAAGGTACAAATTTTTTTATTTTGTGTTTTCTTTTTCTTAATAATGGTTTTGTTTATTTGTTTTTCTATCAAATATGTTACATTGTGGACTTGTGATGGATGCAAACTCTCTAACAGTTCGAGATGTTTTTTCATGAGCACCGTATTGAGTAAGTTCTTTTTACTATGTAATTGTTTTATTTCGTTTTTGATCCATAATTTTGTGGCCATTTCTTTAGTTTTTTTAGCACTATAAGATTTGGATGTTATTTTTATCTGGACATAACTCGGCACGATTTGCAAACCTAAACATGTTTTGTTATATCTGATGTTTATGCTGTTTTTAATAGTTTTAACCTAATATTCATATATTGAAAGGCAATTTTTACCTGACTGGCATCCAATTTAAACATTTTATTTGCCTCCAGAAACGGTTTAGACTATAAAATAGGTTAATTACCTTCCTTCGTGTTTCTCTGAATCCTAATTACGGGATTACTCGAGTTTCGACACCAATGGTGTCATCATCAGATCCAATATGATTAAGGTTAAAACTTCATTTATCGATGTATATTCATCTCGTCAAATAATAAAAAAAAAACAACACATACATTGCACAAAATAATAAATAATTAACACATATTAAAACGAAATAACAACGAATGAAAAATAACATGCGGTCGTCACGAACCTGTACAGGAACGCTCTCACGGTAAAACTAATCAATACCGGCTTGACCTTCGTTCAATTTTATTGATCTGATATAGCCGATTTCTCGTTCTACATGATCGATTATATTAAACAAAATATTATTTGTATTTATACTGATTTTTCATTTAGGACGCGATTGTAATCCTCCTTTATAGCTTTATAATCTCGAACCGTTCAAGAGTGTCTAGCCTTAGTGATTTCTTACATTAATGTAAGATATCTAAATTATCACCAATACTCTTTATGTTATGGTCATGTAAGCTTAAATGTTCAGCAAATGTAGATCTTCCTACATTTGACTTGGAGCTTGGGATATGTTCTTTATAACGTAATTTGAACGAACGACCCGTTTGTCCTATGTAGAACTGTGTGTAATCCGAACAATTAAGTCTATATACACCAGTACCGTCAAATATATCGGAAGGTTTATGTTTGTTTGTAAACGTAAGTTTTTTCTCACGCTTATTATTCGCCTTTGAAGCCAAAATAATATTTTGCTGTTTTAAATGGTTTTTTAAAAGTATGATGTAAAATTTCACCATATTCTATTGCAATATATTTTTTTACTTTTTCTTTGGACACATCAATATTTATTGGTTTATTTTGTTTTTTATTAATTATTCTATCTACTATGTGACTTTTATATCCATTGGCTGTCGCTATATGTTTAATAACGTCTAGTTCATTTTTATAATCTTCCGTAGATAGGGGCAATGCCAGCAATCTATGAATCATACAATTAAAAAATTACATTTTATGTGAAATAGGGTGATAAGACGAGGCATGAATAGCATGATCTGTGATTGTTGGTTTTCTGTAAATATTAAAGTTAATTTTATTATCTATTTTTGTTAAAGTTAAATCTAAAAAATTAATTTTATTATTCATTTCCGTCTCTAATGTGAATTGCAAACTATTTGTAATAGTATTCATATATTTTTTAAGCATCTCCAATTGCCTGCAATTGCCATTATAAATCATTATTGTGTCATCCACAAATCGTCGGTAAAATAACGTCGGTACTGGTGTATATAGACTTAATTGTTCGGATTGCACACAGTTCTACATAGGACAAGCGGGTCGTTTGTTCAAATTACGTTATAAAGAACATATCCCAAGCTCCAAGTCAAATGTAGGAAGATCTACATTTGCTGAACATTTAAGCTTACATGACCATAACATAAAGAGTATTGGTGATAATTTAGATATCTTACATAAATGTAAGAAATCACTAAGGCTAGACACTCTTGAACGGTTCGAGATATATAAAGCTATAAAGGAGGATTACAATCGCGTCCTAAATGAAAAATCAGTACATACAAATAATATTTTGTTTAATAGAATCGATCATATAGAACGAGAAATCGGCTATATCAGATCAATATCCACAATATCTTAAAATTGAACGAAGGTCAAGCCGGTATTGATTAGTTTTACCGTGAGAGCGTTCCTGTACAGGTTCGTGACGACCGCATGTTATTTTTCATTCGTTGTTATTTCGTTTTAATATGTGTTAATTATTTATTATTTTTGTGCAATGTATGTGTTGTTTTTTTTTTATTATTTGACGAGATGAATATACATCGATAAATGAAGTTTTAACCTTAATCATATTGGATCTGATGATGTTCCTTAAGGAAATGGAAGTATGGTGATGGCAAAAAAATCGTGTTCGAGATTATAGCAGATTCTGATTGTACAACACTCAAAACATGAAAAAAAGTTGTTTTTCGAAAAGTGTCTGTCTGTGTCAGTTTTTTTACTTCCATATTCCTTAAGGAATGGAAGTATGGTGATGGCAAAAAAAATCGTGTTCGAGATTATTGCAGATTCTGATTCTACTACACTCAAAACATGAAAAAAAGTCGTTTTCCGAAAAGTGTCTGTGTGTCTGTCTGTCTGTCTGTAGATTTTTTTCTATGGCAAACGATAACTGCCGCAAATTCAAACAGAATCAAATAATTTTTTGCATACAGCCCGGTTTTGCAGAGTTCTCGCGACCTATTGTTTTTGGTGAAGATCGGTTGAGGGAAAGGGGTAGTTTACCTGCAACGGTTTTTTTTTAGCAAGGGTAATTTTGTTTGTTTGGCAAACGATAACAGCCGCAAATTCAAACAGAATCAAATAATGTTTCGCATACAGCCCTGAATTGTAGAGTTCTCAAGACCTATTGTTTTTGGTGAAGATCGGTTAAGGGAAAGGGGTAGTTTACCTGTAACGTTTTATGTTTTAACAAGGGTATTTCCTATGGCAAACGATAACAGCCGCAAATTCAAACAGAATGAAAAGATTATTTGCATACAGCCCTAAATTGTAGAGTTCTCAATACCTTTTGTTTTTAGTGAAGATCGGTTAAAGGAAAGGGGTAGTTTACCTACAACGTTTTTTTAACAAGGGTATTTTCTATGGCAAACGATAACAGCCGCAAATTCAAACAGAATCAAATAATTTTCTGCATATAGCCCTGATTTGTAGAGTACTCAAGACCTATTGTTTTTGGTGAAGATCGGTTGAGGGGAAGGGGTAGTTTACCAGCAACGTTTTTTATCATGCGTATTTTCTATGGCAAACGACAACTGCCGCAAATTCAAACAGAATCAAATAATTTTTTGCATACAGCCCTGATTTGTAGAGTACTCGCGACCTATTGTTTTTGGTGAAGATCGGTTGAGGGGAAGGGGTAGTTTACCTGCAACGGTTTTTTTTATCAAGGGAAATTTTTTTTTTTTGGCAAACGATAACAGCCGCAAATTCAAACAGAATCAAATAATGTTTCGCATACAGCCCTGAATTGTAGATTTCTCAAGACCTATTGTTTTTGGTGAAGATCGGTTGAGGGAAAGGGGTAGTTTACCTGCAACGTTTTTTTAACAAGGGTATTTTCTATGGCAAACGATAACAGCCGCAAATTCAAACAGAATCAAATAATGTTTTGCATACAGTCCTGATTTGTAGAGTACTCAAGACCTATTGTTTTTGGTGAAGATCGGTTAAGGGGAAGGGGTAGTTTACCTGCAACGTTTTTTTATCAAGCGTATTTTCTATGGCAAACGATAGCCGCAAATTCAAACAGAATCAAATAATTTTTTGCATACGTCCCTGAATTGTAGAGGTCTCAATGACTTTCGATTTTGGTGAAGATCGGTTAAGGGGAAGGGGTAGTTTACCTGCAACCTTATACGTTTTAACAAGAGTAAAGTACTTGAAAATTTATTTAAACTTTTTGAAACAATGGTAATTGTTAAAAATAAAATAATTTTGTTGCCAGGCAATAAAATTATAATTTTTTCATTTTAATGTAATATAATATTTTTCATTTAATACAGCAATAAAAAGGCAGGTAAGACACAGCCTGGCTGTTTGGCTGAAAATGATTTTAAATATAAATCTTAGAATATGGAAGTCATGTATGGTTCTCCATACCGATATTTTTCTATGGCAATCGATAACAGCCGCAAATTCAAACAGAATCAAATAATTTTTTGCATACAGGCCTGATTTGTAGAGTACTCACGACCTATTGTTTTTGGTGAAGATCGGTTGAGTGAAAGGGGTAGTTTACCTGCTACGGTTTTTTTTATTAAGGGTATTTTTTTTTGTTTGGCAAACGATAACAGCCGCAAATTCAAACTGAATCAAAAAATGTTTCGCATACAGCCCTGAATTGTAGATTTCTCAATACTTGTTGATTTTGGTAAAGATCGGTTAAGGGTAAGGGGTAGTTTACCTGCAACGTTTTATGTTTTAACAAGGGTATTTTCTATGGCAAACGATAACAGCCGCAAATTCAAACATAATCAAATAATTTTTTGCATACTGCCCTGAATTGTAGAGTTCTCAAGACCTATTATTTTTTGGTGAAGATCGGTTAAGGGAAAGGGGTAGTTTACCTGCAACGTTTTATGTTTTAAAAGGGTATTTTCTATGGCAAACGATAAGAGCCACAAATTCAAACAGAATCAAATAGGTTTTTGCATACAGCCCTGAATTGTACAGTTCTCAAGACCTGTTGGTTTTGGTGAAGATCGGTTAAGGGAATAGGGTAGTTTACCTGCAACATTTTATGTTTTAACAAGGGTAATTTTTTTATGACAAACGATAACTATCGTACATTAAAACAGAATCAACTACTCTTCTGCATACCTTTTTGAATTATATAGAACTCAAGGTCTGTTGATTTTGTTGAAGATCGGTTAAGGGAAAGGGGTAGTTTACCTGCAACGTTTTATGTTTTAACTAGGGTAATTGTTCTCAAGACCTATTGTTTTTGGTGAAGATCGGTTAATGGAATAGGGTAGTTTACTAGCAACGTTTTATGTTTTATCAAGGGTGTTTTCTATGGCAAACGATAAGAGCCGCAAATTCAAACAGAATCAAATAATTGTTTGCATATAGGCCTGAATTGTAGAGTACTCAAGACCTATCGTTTTTGGTGAAGATCGGTTAAGGGAAAGGGGTAGTTTACCTGCAACGGTTTTTTATCAAGGGTAATTTTTTTCTATGGTAAACGATAACAGCCGCAAATTCAAACAGAATCAAATGATGTTTTGCATACAGCCCTGTATTGTAGAGTTCTCAAGACCTACTGGTGATGGTGAAGATCGGTTATGGGAAAGGGGTAGTTTACCTGCAACATTTTATGTTTTAACAAGGGTAATTTTTAATATGACGAACGATAACTGCTGTAAATTCAAACAGAATCAACTACGTCTTTGCATACCTTTTTGAACTAAAGAGAACTCACGGTCTGTTGATTTTGTTGAAGATCGGTTAAGGGAAAGGGGTAGTTTATCAGCAACGTTTTGTTTTAAAAAGGGTAAATTTTTTATGAGGAACGATAACTGCCGCACATTCAAACAGAATCAAATATTTTTTTGCATGCACTCCTGAATTGTAGAGGACTGAAGGTCTATTGATTTTGGAGAAGATCGGTTAAGGGAAAGGGGTAGTTTACCTGCAACATTTTATGTTGTAACAAGAGAAATGTTTCCATGACGAACGATAACTGCCGCACATTCAAAACAGAATCAAATATTTTTTTTGCATGCATCCCTGAATTGCAGAGGACGGAAGGTCTATTGATTTTGGAGAAGATCAGTTAAGAGAAAGGGGTAGTTTACCTGAAACATTTTATGATTTAACAAGAGTAAAGTACTTAATTTTTATAAATAAAGTATCCTGATAAGAAGCTCATAATAATCCACTGTAGAAACGTAGATGAAATATCTATAAATGAAGAGGTTAAGTGAACGGGGTGGGGGTACTTTATATTATTAAAATTTATAGTTGAAGTTGGAGGGGAGAATTTTTTATATGTGTACTACGTTATCGGCAACAAAGTAGTTTTTTGTTAAAATTGCTTCCCGGGCTGTTTAGCCGTAGTGCCGTGTTTATCGTTCGTCATAAAAAAATTACCCTTTTTAAAACAAAACTTTGGTGATAAACTACCCCTTTCCCTTAACCGATCTTCACCAAAAACAATAGGTCGTGAGTACTCTACAAATCAGGGCTGTATGCAAAACATCATTTGATTCTGTTTGAATTTGCGGCTGTTATCGTTTACTATAGAAAAAAATTACCCTGGATAAAAAACCGTTGCAGGTAAACTACCCCTTTCCCTAAACCGATCTTCACCAAAAACGACAGGTCTTGGGTCAATTCAGGCCTGTATGCAAATAATTATTTGATTCTGTTTGAATTTGCGGCTGTTATCGTTTGCCATAGAAACACCCTTGATAAAACATAAAACGTTGCTGGTAAACTACCCTATTCCATTAACCGATCATCACCAAAAACAATAGGTCTTGAGAACTCTACAATTCAGGGCTGTATGCAAAACATTAGTTGATTCTCTTTGAATTTACGGCAGTTATCGTTCGTCATAGAAAAAATACCCGTGTTAAAACATAAAATGTTGCAGGTAAACTACCCCTTTCCCTTAACCGATCTTCAACAAAATCAACAGACCTTGAGTTCTGTATAATTAAAAAAGGTATGCAGAAGAGTAGTAGATTCTGTTTTAATGTACGGCAGTTATCGTTTGTCATAAAAAAAATTACCCTTGATAAAACATAAAATGTTGCTGGTAAACAGCCCTATTCCCTAAACCGATCTTCACCAAAACCAACAGGTCTTCAGAACTCTACATTTCAGGGCTGTATGCAAAATATTATATGATTCTGTTTGAATTTGCGGCTGTTATCGCTTGCCATATAAAATACCCTTGATAAAACAAAAAACGTGTCAGGTAAACTACCCCTTTCCCTTAACCGATCTTCACCAAAAACAATAGGTCTTTAGTACTCAACAAAACAGGGCTGTATGCAAAAACGTATTTGATTCTGTTTGAATTTGCGGCTCTTATCGTTTGCCATAGAAAATACCCTTTTAAAACATAAAACGTTGCAGGTAAACTACCCCTTTCCCTTAACTGATCTTCACCAACACCAATAGGTATTGAGAACTCTACAATACAGGGCTGTATGCAAAACACCACTTGATTCTGTTTGAACTTGCGGCTGTTATCGTTTACCATAGAAAATATCGGTATGGAGAACCATACATGACTTCCATATTCCAAGATTTATATTTAAAATCATTTTCACCCAAACAGCCAGGCTGTGTCTTACCTGCCTTTTTATTGCTGTATTAAATGAAAAATATTATATTACATTAAAATGAAAAAATTATAATTTTATTGCCTGGCAACAAAATTATTTTATTTTTAACAATTACCATTGTTTCAAAAAGTTTAAATAAATTTTCAAGTACTTTACTCTTGTTAAAACGTAAAAGGTTGCAGGTAAACTACCCCTTCCCCTTAACCGATCTTCACCAAAATCGAAAGTCATTGAGACCTCTACAATTCAGGGACATATACAAAAAATTATTTGATTCTGTTTGAATTTGCGGATATTATCGTTTGCCATAGAAAATACGCTTGATAAAAAAACGTTGCAGGTAAACTACCCCTTCCCCTTAACCGATCTTCACCAAAAACAATAGGTCTTGAGTACTCTACAAATCAGGGCTGTATGCAAAACATTATTTGATTCTGTTTGAATTTGCGGCTGTTATCGTTTGCCATAGAAAATACCCTTGTTAAAAAAACGTTGCAGGTAAACTACCCCTTTCCCTCAACCGATCTTCACCAAAAACAATAGGTCTTGAGAACTCTACAATTTAGGGCTATATGCAAATAATCTTTTGATTCTGTTTGAATTTGCGGCTGTTATCGTTTGCCATAGGAAATACCCTTGTTAAAACATAAAACGTTACAGGTAAACTACCCCTTTCCCTTACCGATCTTCACCAAAAACAATAGGTCTTGAGTACTCTACAAATCAGGGCTGTATGCAAAACATTATTTGATTCTGTTTGAATTTGCGGCTGTTATCGTTTGCCATAGAAAATACCCTTGTTAAAAAAACGTTGCAGGTAAACTACCCCTTTCCCTCAACCGAACTTCACCAAAAACAATAGGTCTTGAGAACTCTACAATTTAGGGCTGTATGCAAATAATCTTTTGATTCTGTTTGAATTTGCGGCTGTTATCGTTTGCCATAGGAAATACCCTTGTTAAAACATAAAACGTTACAGGTAAACTACCCCTTTCCCTTAACCGATCTTCACCAAAATCAAAAGATCTTGAGAACTCTACAATTCAGGGCTGTACGCGAAACATTATTTGATTCTGTTTGAAGTTGCGGCTGTTATCGTTTGCCAAACAAACAAAATTACCCTTGCTAAAAAAAAACCGTTGCAGGTAAACTACCCCTTTCCATTAACCGATCTTCACCAAAAACAATAGGTCGCGAGTACTCTGCAAATCAGGGCTGCATGCAAAAAGTATTTGATTCTGTTTGAATTTGCGGCAGTTATCGTTTGCCATAGAAAAATATCGGTATGGAGAACCATACACGACTTCCATATTCTAAGATTTATATTTAAAATCATTTTCAGCCAAACAGCCAGGCTGTGTCTTACCTGCCTTTTTATTGCTGTATTAAATGAAAAATATTATATTACATTAAAATGAAAAAATTATAATTTTATTGCCTGGCAACAAAATTATTTTATTTTTAACAATTACCATTGTTTCAAAAAGTTTAAATAAATTTTCAAGTACTTTACTCTTGTTAAAACGTAAAAGGTTGCAAGTAAACTACCCCTTCCCCTTAACCGATCTTCACCAAAATCGAAAGTCATTGAGACCTCTACAATTCAGGGACGTATGCAAAAAATTATTTGATTCTGTTTGAATTTGCGGCTGTTATCGTTTGCCATAGAAAATACGCTTGATAAAAAAACGTTGCAGGTAAACTACCCCTTCCCCTTAACCGATCTTCACCAAAAACAACAGGTCTTGAGTACTCTACAAATCAGGGCTGTATGCAAAACATTATTTGATTCTGTTTGAATTTGCGGCTGTTATCGTTTGCCATAGAAAATACCCTTGTTAAAAAAAACGTTGCAGGTAAACTACCCCTTTCCCTCAACCGAACTTCAACAAAAACAATAGGTCTTGAGAACTCTACAATTTAGGGCTGTATGCAAATAATCTTTTGATTCTGTTTGAATTTGCGGCTGTTATCGTTTGCCATAGGAAATACCCTTGTTAAAACATAAAACGTTACAGGTAAACTACCCCTTTCCCTTAACCGATCTTCACCAAAATCAACAGATCTTGAGAACTCTACAATTCAGGGCTGTATGCGAAACATTATTTGATTCTGTTTGAATTTGCGGCTGTTATCGTTTGCCAAACAAACAAAAATATCGGTATGGAGAACCATACATGACTTCCATATTCCAAGATTTATATTTAAAATCATTTTCACCCAAACAGCCAGGCTGTGTCTTACCTGCCTTTTTATTGCTGTATTAAATGAAAAATATTATATTACATTAAAATGAAAAAATTATAATTTTATTGCCTGGCAACAAAATTATTTTATTATTAACAATTACCATTGTTTCAAAAAGTTTAAATAAATTTTCAAGTACTTTACTCTTGTTAAAACGTAAAAGGTTGCAAGTAAACTACCCCTTCCCCTTAACCGATCTTCACCAAAATCGAAAGTCATTGAGACCTCTACAATTCAGGGACGTATGCAAAAAATTATTTGATTCTGTTTGAATTTGCGGCTGTTATCGTTTGCCATAGAAAATACGCTTGATAAAAAAACGTTGCAGGTAAACTACCCCTTCCCCTTAACCGATCTTCACCAAAAACAACAGGTCTTGAGTACTCTACAAATCAGGGCTGTATGCAAAACATTATTTGATTCTGTTTGAATTTGCGGCTGTTATCGTTTGCCATAGAAAATACCCTTGTTAAAAAAACGTTGCAGGTAAACTACCCCTTTCCCTCAACCGAACTTCACCAAAAACAATAGGTCTTGAGAACTCTACAATTTAGGGCTGTATGCAAATAATCTTTTGATTCTGTTTGAATTTGCGGCTGTTATCGTTTGCCATAGGAAATACCCTTGTTAAAACATAAAACGTTACAGGTAAACTACCCCTTTCCCTTAACCGATCTTCACCAAAATCAACAGATCTTGAGAACTCTACAATTCAGGGCTGTATGCGAAACATTATTTGATTCTGTTTGAATTTGCGGCTGTTATCGTTTGCCAAACAAACAAAAATATCGGTATGGAGAACCATACATGACTTCCATATTCCAAGATTTATATTTAAAATCATTTTCACCCAAACAGCCAGGCTGTGTCTTACCTGCCTTTTTATTGCTGTATTAAATGAAAAATATTATATTACATTAAAATGAAAAAATTATAATTTTATTGCCTGGCAACAAAATTATTTTATTATTAACAATTACCATTGTTTCAAAAAGTTTAAATAAATTTTCAAGTACTTTACTCTTGTTAAAACGTAAAAGGTTGCAGGTAAACTACCCCTTCCCCTTAACCGATCTTCACCAAAATCGAAAGTCATTGAGACCTCTACAATTCAGGGATGTATGCAAAAAATTATTTGATTTTGTTTGAATTTGCGGCTGTTATCGTTTGCCATAGAAAATACCCTTGTTAAAAAAACGTTGCAGGTAAACTACCCCTTTCCCTCAACCGATCTTCACCAAAAACAATAGGTCTTGAGAACTCTACAATTTAGGGCTGTATGCAAATAATCTTTTGATTCTGTTTGAATTTGCGGCTGTTATCGTTTGCCATAGGAAATACCCTTGTTAAAACATAAAACGTTGCAGGTAAACTACCCCTTTCCCTTAACCGATCTTCACCAAAAACAATAGGTCTTGAGTACTATACAAATCAGGGCTGTATGCAAAACATTATTTGATTCTGTTTGAATTTGCGGCTGTTATCGTTTGCCATAGAAAATACCCTTGTTAAAAAAACGTTGCAGGTAAACTACCCCTTTCCCTCAACCGATCTTCACCAAAAACAATAGGTCTTGAGAACTCTACAATTTAGGGCTGTATGCAAATAATCTTTTGATTCTGTTTGAATTTGCGGCTGTTATCGTTTGCCATAGGAAATACCCTTGTTAAAACATAAAACGTTACAGGTAAACTACCCCTTTCACTTAACCGATCTTCACCAAAAACAATAGGTCTTGAGTACTCTACAAATCAAGGCTGTATGCAAAACATTATTTGATTCTGTTTGAATTTGCGGCTGATATCGTTTGCCATAGAAAATACCCTTGTTAAAAAAACGTTGCCGGTAAACTACCCCTTTCCCTCAACCGAACTTCACCAAAAACAATAGGTCTTGAGAACTCTACAATTTAGGGCTGTATGCAAATAATCTTTTGATTCTGTTTGAATTTGCGGCTGTTATCGTTTGCCATAGGAAATACCCTTGTTAAAACATAAAACGTTACAGGTAAACTACCCCTTTCCCTTAACCGATCTTCACCAAAATCAACAGATCTTGAGAACTCTACAATTCAGGGCTGTATGCGAAACATTATTTGATTCTGTTTGAATTTGCGGCTGTTATCGTTTGCCAAACAAACAAAATTACCCTTGCTAAAAAAAAACCGTTGCAGGTAAACTACCCCTTTCCCTCAACCGATCTTCACCAAAAACAATAGGTCGCGAGTACTCTGCAAATCAGGGCTGCATGCAAAAAATTATTTGATTCTGTTTGAATTTGCGGCAGTTATCGTTTGCCATAGAAAAAAATCTACAGACAGACAGACAGACAGACAGACACACAGGCAGACAGACAGACACACACACACACAGACACTTTTCGGAAAACGACTTTTTTTCATGTTTTGAGTGTAGTAGAATCAGAATCTGCAATAATCTCGAACACG
This sequence comes from Magicicada septendecula, assembly GCA_034769895.1. Lineage (NCBI taxonomy): Eukaryota > Metazoa > Arthropoda > Insecta > Hemiptera > Cicadidae > Magicicada > Magicicada septendecula. Next base: position 86,257,285 of record CM068367.1, read on the forward strand.
ATTTTTTTTGCCATCACCATACTTCCATTCCTTAAGGAATATGGAAGTAATTACCCTTGCTAAAAAAAAACCGTTGCAGGTAAACTACCCCTTTCCCTCAACCGATCTTCACCAAAAACAATAGGTCGCGAGTACTCTGCAAATCAGGGCTGCATGCAAAACATTATTTGATTCTGTTTGAATTTGCGGCTGTTATCGTTTGCCATAGAAAATACCCTTGTTAAAAAAACGTTGCAGGTAAACTACCCCTTTCCCTCAACCGATCTTCACCAAAAACAATAGGTCTTGAGAACTCTACAATTTAGGGCCGTATGCAAATAATCTTTTGATTCTGTTTGAATTTGCCATAGAAAATACCCTTTTAAAACATAAAACGTTGCAGGTAAACTACCCCTTTCCCTTAACCGATCTTCACCAAAAACAAAAGGTCTTGAGAACTCTACAATTCAGGGCAGTATGCAAAACATTATTTGATTATGTTTGAATTTGCGGCTGTTATCGTTTGCCATAGAAAATACCCTTGTTAAAAAATAAAACGTTACAGGTAAACTACCCCTTTCCCTTAACCGATCTTCACCAAAAACAATAGGTCTTGAGTACTCTACAAATCAGGGCTGTATGCAAAACATTATTTGATTCTGTTTGAATTTGCGGCTGTTATCGTTTGCCATAGAAAATACCCTTGTTAAAAAAACGTTGCAGGTAAACTACCCCTTTCCCTCAACCGAACTTCACCAAAAACAATAGGTCTTGAGAACTCTACAATTTAGGGCTGTATGCAAATAATCTTTTGATTCTGTTTGAATTTGCGGCTGTTATCGTTTGCCAAACAAACAAAATTACCCTTGCTAAAAAAAAACCGTTGCAGGTAAACTACCGCTTCCCTCTACCGATCTTCACCAAAAACAATAGGTCGCGAGTACTCTGCAAATCAGGGCTGCATGCAAAAAATTATTTGATTCTGTTTGAATTTTCGGCAGTTATCGTTTGCCATAGAAAAAAAATCTACAGACAGACACACAGACAGACAGACACACAGACAGACAGACAGACAGACAGACAGACACACACACAGACACTTTTCGGAAAACGACTTTTTTTCATGTTTTGAGTGTAGTAGAATCAGAATCTGCAATAATCTCGAAGACGATTTTTTTTGCCATCACCATACTTCCATTCCTTAAGGAATATGGAAGTAAACATCACCATACTTCCATTCCTTAAGGAATATGGAAGTAAAATTACCCTTGATAAAAAACCGTTGCAGGTAAACTACCCCTTTCCCTTAACCGATCTTCACCAAAAACGATAGGTCTTGAGAACTCTACAATTCAGGGTTGTATGCAAAATATTATATGATTTTGTTTGAATTTGCGGCTGTTATCGTTTGCCATACAAAATACCCTTGATAAAACAAAAAACGTGGCACGTAAACTACCCCTTTCCCTTAAACGATCTTCACCAAAAACAATAGGTCTTTAGTACTCAAGATACCAGGGCTGTATGCACAAACGTATTTGATTCTGTTTGAATTTGCGGCTCTTATCGTTTGCCATAGAAAATACCCTTTTAAAACATAAAACGTTGCAGGTAAACTACCCCTTTCCCTTAACCGATCTTCACCAAAAACAAAAGGTCTTGAGAACTCTACAATTCAGGGCAGTATGCAAAACATTATTTGATTATGTTTGAATTTGCGGCTGTTATCGTTTGCCATAGAAAATACCCTTGTTAAAACATAAAACGTTGCAGGTAAACTTAACCGATCTTTACCAAAATCAACAGATCTTGAGAACTCTACAATTCAGGGCTGTATGCGAAACATTATTTGCTTCTGTTTGAATTTGCGGCTGTTATCGTTTGCCAAACAAACAAATTTCCCTTGATAAAAAAAACCGTTGCAGGTAAACTACCCCTTTCCCTCAACCGATCTTCACCAAAGACAATAGGTCGCGAGTACTCTACAAATCAGGGCTGTATGCAAAAAATTATTTGATTCTGTTTGAATTTGCGGCTGTTATCGTTTGCCATAGAAAAAAAACTACAGACAGACAGACACACAGACACTTTTCGAAAAATGACTTTTTTCATGTTTTGAGTGTAGTACAATCATATTCTGCAATAATCTCGAACACGATTTTTTTTGCCATCACCATACTTCCATTTCCTTAAGGAACATGGAAGTAAAAAAGTTATGAAGGCCGAAAATATAAATACAGTGAAACCTCTGTAATTCGGAATTTACGATAATTCGGACTCCCTAAAAAAAAATTATAATTCACAACAAAAAAATTAATTTTGTGAATTCTTTGTGAAAACATTTGCCTTTAGGTAATTCTTAAAGTGTTATGTTGGCAAAATATGCGATACACACCCCCACCCCGTCTGGGTTTAGTCCAGTTTCAACTGCTGCTTTGGTAGTGTGTGCGTTCATTGTTATTGTTATTGTATTCGTGTGCGTTCTATTGTACTGAAGTTATTTCTTAGTTGCGTACAGCTTTTCAAACCACATTTTCTTCAAACACTGTTTAATATTAAATTTACAGTACTGTATTACAATATGAGTGCTAGAGGTAAATACAAGACTTTAACTTTAGAAGACAAAATGAAAGTGTTGAGTAAAATAGACGCTGGTTATTCTGTGCAGAATATTTTAAACGAGTTTGGAATTAGTAAGTCTACATTTTATGATATAAAAAAAGACAGAAAAAAATTTTCAATTTTGTTTTAAAGCAAGATACGCCAAATGTGAGTATTGTTAAAAGAAAACGAACGACTGCAGCAAAGTTCAGTAATATTGATGATGCTGCATACACTTGGTACAAGCAGCAACGTTCAGTTGGTGTTCCAGTTAGAGGTGTAGAATTACAGGCAGCAGCAGAAAGATTTGCTCAAACATTGGGAGAAACTGATTTTAAAGCTAGTACAGGATGGCTTTTTAAATTTCGGCAGCGGCATTCCATTGTAAACTAGAAAATATTTGGGGAAAGTTTAAGTTCCGATGTTTCTAGTGTCTAGTGTTTCGCCAAAAACTTAAAGCAGTAATTACTGATGAAAAACTTCTTCTTTCCCAAATTTATAATGGTGACAAAACAGGCTTGTTTTGGAGATCCATTCCTCAGAATACTCAGGCCTATAGAATGGACAATTCCACACCAGGCCGAAAGGTAAATAAACAAAGACTATCTGCTCTCTTATGTGCAAACGCAGATGGGTCTCACCGTCTAACATCCGTCGTTGTTGGAAAATCAGCTAAGCCTAGAGCAATTAAAAACATTATGGAAAGCCTACCAGTTATTTACAAAGCAAACAAGACTGCATGGTTTACTCAGAAATTTTCCAGCGATTGGTTTTTTCATAATTTTGTGCCAGAGGTTAAAAAATTGCAGCTAGATGTTTTAAAAATAAAAGAATAGGATGTTAAAGCTTTGTTGATATTAGACAATGCTCCTGCTCATCCCTCCGGTAATTTATTGACTAGCAGCGATGGAAAAATCAAAATTATGTACTTGCCTCCCAATACGACTTCGCTTATCCAACCAATGGATCAGGGAGTAATCCTCAGTTGCAAACTCCTTTACAGATGTAAACAACTCGACGAATGCATGGTATTTTTTATGGACGATGAAGAAATGGACAATAGGGGTGAACAAACTCTTAAAAAAATAAAGGAATACAGTATTAAAAGTGCTATTTATAATTGGGCAAACAGCTGGAATGAGATCAAAATATCTACACTATGCAATGCATGGAATAAGATTTTATACGATAAAGAGGCAGAGATCGACCTGCAAGGTTTGGAAGATGAAGATTATGCAGGTGCTTTTGGACCTACCAACATTGAAGACATAAGAGAATGGTTGGGTGCCGATGAAGATGACGTAGGCTACCAGAATTTAACAGAGGAAGAGATCGTCTATCAAATGCAAGGTCAGAAAGAAGAAGTTGGAGATGATAGTGATGATGAAGAGGCCGACGATAATGTTCCTAAGCCTACACTTTCCAAGGTGCGGGAAAATCTCGATGCAGTTATTAACTTTATTGACACTGACCCAGAATTTCAAAAATACTATTTAATCATCAAAGAAATGCATCAAAAAATTATTAAAAAACAATACAACAGGGCAAAACAGTCTACAATTTCAACCTTTTTTAAGCCTGTAGCTTGAGTTTGGGAAGAATCAAAACCGTCAACTTCAGGGACCAGCCATTAATATTACATAACTCTTTGTGTGCTAAAGTGAAAACACTGTCAGTGAAGTTTTTTTTTGTTGGTATCGTGAAATTATTTATTCTTCTGTTTTGTAAAATACAATAAAATTAAATTTCCATTAATATTTTCGTACATTAATAATTGCAGGTGTGCATTACTTATAAACTTTTTGCGTGCGAACTTAACTTGAAAACATTGATGGTGAAAGATTGTTGTTTATGTGAATTTAGTTATCCATTTTGTAAGTACAATAAATTTAAATTTCCATTAATATTCACGTAGTTTTAATATTTATTTTTACGGCACTTTACCTATACTGTAGTATGAATTTCTATAAAATATTCTATAATTCGGATTTTTCTCTAATTCGGACTAGGCTTCGCCCCATATAATCCGAATTAGAGAGGTTTTACTGTAATACAAAAACTAGTTACAATAACGAAACAAGGGTATTTAATGAGATAAAGGCGAAATTAACAGACCATAACGCAATCGTCACCAAAGCGGACAAAGGTCAAACACTCGTAATTTTAACTCACGAGAATTATAAAAACAAGATACAAGAATTTATTAAAAACAATAACATTATTGAGATTCAGAGCGATCCCAATGTTAAATTTAATAATAACGTGAAATCAGTATTAAATAAAACCAAATACATCATAATGAACGAAGAGAAAAAATACTTAAAAATGATAGATCCCAAGGCACCTAGACTTAGGGGACTTCCAAAAATACACAAAAATAATATGCTTGTCCGTCCTTTAGTAAATTTCATGTCTGCACCTTCATATAAAATTGCCAAAAAACTCGAAAAAATTTTAAGACAACATATAGTGTTCAATAAGAACTATAGTTTGAAAAACAGTTTAGAACTGGTCGAGCTTACAAAAACAATTACAATCGAACCGAGACACACCCTCGCTTCATTCGACATAGTCAATTTATACACGAACATACCAATTAGTGAAACGTTGGAAATAGCAAAAAGTTTATTACTCTCTAAATCTACATTAAACCATGAAACAGTCAATGAGCTAATCAATTTGACAAAGGTAATATTGGAACAAAATTATTTTACTTTCGATAACAAATATTATTTACAACGGGATGGATTGGCAATGGGATTCCCATTATCAGGCATCCTGGCGGAAATTTACTTAAACCACATCGAAACAAATGAAATATTATCAACTACAAACAAACATTATAAAAAAATTTTATTTTACCGACGATATGTGGATGCACAATAGGGTGATTCCATATAAAGTGATCAAATCCAAATTACCTCACCATTTTTTATGGGGTTGATCTTTTTATATTAGATATATCTATGTAAAAGAAACTTAAATATGAAAAAAATAATTTTTTGCTTTTCTAGTTTTTTTAAAATCTTTTTTTAAAGTTACAAAAAAAGTGCGTTTTTGTGCTTACATGGATTTACGTTTTATTCAATATCTCAGGCTAGAATCGAGATAGAAAGGTAAGATAAAGACCATTGTTTTCAGAATTCAACTAGCTTTAATTTGATATACAACATGACAGTTTTTCAAGTACTTAATATTTTCAACCCCCGAACTCAAAATTTTAAAAGTTAATTCCAAAAAACGCATATGATTTAAAATTTTCAAAAACACCATGAATTCTTAATGTTATTACTAAGTTGTGTACAAAATTTCAAGTTGGGATCTCAATGGGATCACACCCAAACCTTAAAATTAGTTTTATTATACATGGACATTTTCAAGATCATAAGTCCAAACTTGGCTTTGAAAGGATTTATCATTCAGCGTATTGTTATAAAAGTCGATTAAAAACCTAATTTAATCTTGTTTAGACCTTTTTTAACACATAATAACAATTAATGGCTTATAGAAAATATACTAAAGTAATATTACTTGTGCATCACTATTTTTTAGAATAACCACTAACAAAAATTAAGCACATACAAAATTCTTTTATTTAAAAACCAATTTTTTAAATACAATTAAAACTTAAAAACATTTAAAATTAAGTGGATTTTCTTTTTTTTGTACAAGGAGAGAGGTATAGGTTACAGTAGAAGGTGGGATGAGTCAGAGGAGTGGGGGGAGTAGTGTGATACAATGCAATGATGCAAGACTTGAAATCTCTCCCTGCTAATTTTTCCTCCAGTCAAGGCAGTCAGTATGCTATCTTCTTCTGCACTTGTGAGTAGTGATTTGTGAATGTGTTTATTTAGACAAGTGAAAAAGTACGTTAGGCAGATGTTATTGAGTGAATATTAATGTTGAAAGTGAAATGTGTTTTTCACAGTTTTAGTTTTTTAATTGTTAGTTTTAATGAATGAGTTAACAATGCTAAACTAGAGATGGAAAAGACACACACAAAATCTGGTACAGGGTTTAAAACAATTTATTGTTGTAATCCTTTTGAAAAAAGTAATCACAAAGTTTAAAAAGTCTTAGACCAGTACAAGAGTGGATGTTTGAAATAAATAGTGAAGTAAGGCCTGGGATCAAAATTTGTGACAGCTGTCGTAAGCAGCTATTAAAAGAAAAAAATAATTTAGATTCTGTAGAGTTGGATAAACCTTCGTCTTCCCAAACAGACACCAACTTTACCGACCCTAATTTATCATTAGAGTATTTAAAGAAATCACTTTCAAATATTTAAGAATCACCAATTATAAAGAAAAGGTTGCATTCACCTGGTTACTGTAGAAAGAAATTGGGAAAAGTCACTAAAAAGCTCACTCACGAGTTGGTTGGAGATACAAGCTTCTCTGAGAATGAAGAGCAAGTTAATCTAGATTCGGAAATAATTGTACAATTAAAAGAAAAATTCCAAAACACTACTAAAAAAAGTGAAAAGTTCTTGATCCTCACAACACTACCTAAAAGTTGGAATATAAAAAAAATTGAAAATGAGTTCCATGTCAGTAACAGGACGGCCAGAAAGGCTAAATCACTAGTTAAAGAAAAAGGAATAATGTCATGTCCAGATCCAAAGCCAGGAAAAACGTTAGACCAAAATGTTGCGGATAAAGTCAAAGATTTTTACAACTCTGATGATGTGAGTCGAATTATGCCAGGCAAGAAAGATTTTGTATCGATGAAAGTAAATGGAAAGAAGGAACATGTTCAAAAGAGACTGGTTTTATTGAATTTAAAAGAATGTTATGAACTATTCAAAAAAACTGAATCAGTTGGCAAAATTGGTTTTTCAAAGTTTGCTGAATTAAGACCGAAGAATTGTATCTTGGATGGGGGAAATGGAACACATTCAGTTTGCGTGTGCACAACGCACCACAATGTAAAATTAATGATTGACGGAGGAAAGCTGAAGGAGATGAAGATTGATGAAGCTTCTGATCTTGGTGATTACAAACAATGTTTGTCACAAATAATGTGCCAAGAAAAGACCCCTAACTGCTACCTAAACAAATGTGAAAAATGTCCAGGAGTTGCAAAATTAAAAGAAAAACTTCTGAACCACTTTGAAGAGGGAATGATAGAAACCATCACATACAAACAATGGGTTTCTGTGGATAGATGCACATTCGAAACATTTTGCAAGACTGTAGAAGAATTTGTGGACAGTTTTTGTGAACAACTTGTTGGACTAAAGAAACATTCATTTATAGCCAGTCAGCAATCCAAGTACTACAAACATTTAAAAGAAAACATCCAAGAAGATGAAGCAGTTGTAAGTTTCGAGTTTTCAGAAAACTACTCTTTCATTGTCCAAGACGAGGCACAGTCCTTCCACTGGAATAATGACCAAGCTACTGTGCACCCTTTTGCCATTTATTACAATGAGAAAGGAAAAATTAAGTACACCAGCTTTGTAATAATATCAGAATGCTTGATTCATGACTCGGTAGCAGTCCATTTATTTAAAAGGAAGTTAATATCATTTCTAAAAAATGATGTGCTGCCCAGTTTGAAAAAGATTTATTATTTCTCAGACGGTTCAGCTGCGCAGTATAAAAATCGAAAAAACTTTATCAATATCTGCAATCACAAAAATGATTTTGGAATTGAGACGGAGTGGCACTTTTTCGCAACCGCTCACGGCAAAGGAACTTGTGATGGCCTGGGAGGGACTGTCAAACGGCTTGCAGCAAAAGCAAGCTTGCAAAGACCGTATAGTGAACAGATAATGACCCCTTCACAACTGTTTCTTTGGAGTCAAGAAAATATACCAAAAATTAAATTTGAATGTTGCACAAACTTGGATTATTGAGAAGAAGAATCTTTTTTGAAATATCGTCTACAAGAAGCTGAAACTATTAAAGGAACGCAACAGTTTCACACTTTCACTCACAGTTCGACTGAATTGAAGTTGAAGATTTTTTCCTTATGTGACGACTCTTGCATATAAGAAATTGTTGAAGGAGGTAAAAGTTTGTCAATGGATGAATTTTCAGGTTACGTTATGTGTGAATATGATCGGCGTTGGTGGTTGGCGAGTGTCCTATCAAGACTATGAAAGTGAAGATGTAGAAGTAACATTTTTACATCCTTCTGGTCCTGCTCCCCCATTTGTTTTCCCACGCAACCCAGACATTTTAAAAGTGAACATAAAACAAATCTTAACTCGAGTGAATCCGAACACAGCTACAGGAAGAACTTATGTAATTTCCAAAAACAAAACCATTGCAGCAATAAAGAGCTTAAGTTCAAGACTTCAATTCACCTAATCATCAATTTGAACATTAAAAAATACATAGTCATCACTCTTAAAGATCAGGTTTGCTTTCTACTAGAATTGCTATTTGTAAGAAGTGACATAGCCATTAAACAGTTGTTGTTCTATCTTAAGTACCAGTATTACAGAATTTGTAGACTTAGGCTTATATACTTATTGTAAATATATAAATTATACTTTATATCATAATATGAAAAAACTTGCATTTTACAAACTGTTAGCTTTTTATTGATCATTACATAACCTGGACATGTTTTGAATAAAAAATGTATACAAGTTGTCTATATTTACGTTGCAAGCTTATGTATATAATTTTTTTAAATATGATCCCATTAAGATCCCAACTTGAAATTTTGTACACAACTTAGTAATAACATTAAGAATTCATGGTATTTTTTTGAAAATTTTAAATCATATGCGTTTTTTGGAATTAACTATTAAAATTTTGAGTTCGGGGGTTGAAAATTTTAAGTACTTGAAATACTGTCATGTTGTATATCAAATTAAAGCTAGTTGAATTCTGAAAAGAATGGTCTTCATCTTACCTTTCTATCTCGATTCTAGCCTGAGATATTGAATACAACGTAAATCCATGTAAGCACAAAAACGCACTTTTTTTGCAACTTTAAAAAAAGATTTAAAAAAAACTAGAGGACATAAAAAAAATTTTTTTTATATATTTTAATTTCGTTTTATGTGTTTATTCAATAAACCAAAAACTAATCAAAAAGAAAAACATGAGGGAAAAATATATCTTTTATTTTGATCACTTGATATGGAATGACCCAATAATGATTTATAATGGCAATTGCAGGCAATTGGAGATGCTTAAAAAATATATGAATACTATTACAAATAGTTTGCAATTCACATTAGAGACGGAATGAATAATAAAATTAATTTTTTAGATTTAACTTTAACAAAAATAGGTAATAAAATTAACTTTAATATTTACAGAAAACCAACAATCACAGATCATGCTATTCACGCCTCGTCTTATCACCCTATTTCACATAAAATGTAATTTTTTAATTGTATGATTCATAGATTGCTGGCATTGCCCCTATCTACGGAAGATTATAAAAATGAACTAGACATTATTAAACACATAGCGACAGCCAATGGATATAACAGTCACATAGTAGATAGAATAATTAATAAAAAACAAAATAGACCAATAAATATTGATGTGTCCAAAGAAAAAGTAAATAATACCGAAAGGCGTATTCAAGGTCCGCGCCGTAGATTTTCTGTGAAAACGTCGGGATAAAATCATAACAAGTGTTTCGTATTAATATGTAATTTAATTATCAATCTCTTTAATACACTGGTTATACAGAGTAGTATGGTTACAGAATAGATAAATCACAAGTTTATTGCATGTAGCAAGGGTCTGTGGTAGCTAAAGTAACACACGTACACCTCACTGTATCGAATTCAAGTGTCTAGTGAAAGTCATATCGATGTTGGTGTTGCCGAGTGTTGTAGGGGCAGGAATCGTCACGGGCATCATACCAAATTGCGCGAGCATGAAGTCATTCAGCACTGTCTTATTGCTGAATAGATAGAATAATTAATAAAAAACAAAATAGACCAATAAATATTGATGTGCCAAAGAAAAAGTAAAAAAATATATTGCAATAGAATATGGTGAAATTTTACATCATACTTTAAAAAACCATTTAAAAAAGCAAAATATTATTTTGGCTTCAAAGGCGAATAATAAGCTTGAGAAAAAACTTACGTTTACAAACAAACATAAACCTTCCGATATATTTGACGGTACTGGTGTATATAGACTTAATTGTTCGGATTGCACACAGTTCTACATAGGACAAACGGGTCGTTCGTTCAAATTACGTTATAAAGAACATATCCCAAGCTCCAAGTCAAATGTAGGAAGATCTACATTTGCTGAACATTTAAGCATACATGACCATAACATAAAGAGTATTGGTGATAATTTAGGTCAAGCCGGTATTGATTAGTTTTACCGTGAGAGCGTTCCTGTACAGGTTCGTGACGACCGCATGTTATTTTTCATTCGTTGTTATTTCGTTTTAATATGTGTTAATTATTTATTATTTTTTTGCAATGTATGTGTTGTTTTTTTATTATTTGACGAGATGAATATACATCGATAAATGAAGTTTTAACCTTAATCATATTGGATCTGATGATGACACCATTGGTGTCAAAACTCGAGTAATCCCGTAATTAGGATTCAGAGAAACGCGACAGAAGGTAATTAACCTATTTTATAAAAAATTATTTTCTCTGTTATTATCGGTTATTAATTAATCATTTGAAACAGTGTCTGATTGATATTTTTATCCATAATTTTAATGCATGAAAATACACACTCTGATACCAATTGGAAGAAAATAAAACCCTTATTTACTTTTAACCAATTTCAAATTTGTGACAACACTTTTGAAAGTTGGGCAGTTTAAAATATTTGCTACATGTATACACTTAGTAGATCTATGTTATTATATTAACAAGCTAAGTTTTATATTCTATTCACGGTTTCATTGAATTTTTAAAGTAAAATAATATTGAATATATGTAGACTACACAGAAATATTTATTACAAAACATTTACAGTAGGACAAAGGATGGTAGACACAAAATTTGCTTATTGAGATAAATATGTAAATGCATTTCATAAAAAATTAATAGATGTGTTCAGTCTTTTTATATATTATTTTTTTCAACTCTTATTTATTAAAAAAAATTCTTAAACACAACCAGCTGAAAGACATTACAACCACACAATCTTTCATCCGTGAGAGAACATAACATGGGAACACTTCAACATTAGACTCAATATGACACCTTTCGGCATCACTAATATGAATGCATAAAGCTGAGAACAAACTGAACAAAACTATGAAAGACATTGGTCTGTCAACCTAATGGTCGCTTCCCATTGTATGACATACTTGAAAGGTGCAGTTTATTCTTGACGAAATTAAAGAATTATGAAAAAATATGCAAATTATGAAATTATCTGGGAAAAAATATGCATCTGTTAGGAACACAAGTTTTACACTGGTTTCGATCCATATTTAAAATAAATTTCTTGAATATATTTACAGCACTCCTAAACCTATCTAGCACTGGACGTTATCAGAACTTTTAACCTCATAAATTTGTTAATTACAAATGATAGGAGCTGAAACACATTAACCCTGACATATAGGTTATATATTATGTGAAATCTACTTATATATCACTCCATACTCCTATAAAATACAGTAACAGATACGAACACCGCAATTATTGATGTAGTTAACACAAGTACAAGTACGTTAAAAATTATTTAAAATATTTTTACAAAATGCTCACCTTCTAACTTGCCAGTAACGATTACAAATTCAAATTTCAAGGGAGGTTAAGTACTAACACCAGGGTTTCTCTCTTAACAAAACATTATTTACACCATTCTAAATTGATAACTGTTCAATTAATGCATCCTTTAAGAACCTGTACGCTTATGAGCACTATTAATTACTTTGCAGATTTCAAACCAACACAACAAAATAAAAAAAAACCTGTAAATAACGGCGCGCCAAAACAACACTCAGCATGAGGAATAACGACCAAACTTACACTTTACCTGTTCGTGGTAAGAAGGCTCATGCCGGTTCATGTTACGTCACTATACTGATATAAAAATTACACATGACAAAAGTCATACTTATTCTTCAACAGCTGGGCTTGAAATTTAAACCCTGTTATATATTTATAAAAAGTATGCGCAGTAATAAAATAATTTTTTTGTATTTCTTGACAAACATTTTATTATCAAAAATACATATTGTGCTGCAAGTGATATGAGTGTTTTGGTTAAGGTAGCTGTGAATCAGCTGTAGCAGAGGAAAATACAAACGTGCGATTTTTGTATAAGTGATTTATTTTCGTGGTACAATTGGGAGAGCTAGTTTTGTTTGTGTGTGCGTGTTGTTTAGAAAAGCCGCTGTAAAAGCCAACATTCTACTTAATCTTCCCCCACTATTGTTTGCTGAATCTCTGTTTCGCCATGAGGTTACTCACAAATATAACCTCAAAATTTAAATTAATTTTAAACAGTGAAAAATCAATTAAATTATTATATCGATGTTCAAGCGTTCACAGCAGATCACAAATGACTGAAGAAGAAAATACCAATTCTGAGAATGTTAGTGATTTGAAAATACCACTCCCGGAATTAGAACTTGTCTATTTATGTAATGCCGACAACAGAAATGAAATAAAATTCAACATTGATAACAGAAAAGGTGTCGGTGATATTGATAAGTTACTAGATTTACATAATAAAATGACATCTTTAAGTTTATATAGTTCAGAATATGAATCAGTTCAAAAAGAGTTGTTAACAGAAGCATTTAAAATACCAAATAAGTCACACCCTGATGTCAGAGAATATGGTGAAAAACCCAAAGTGATTAAAGTCATAGGCGAATCTCCAAAATATGATTTTAAACCGAGACTGTTTGAATTTCTTACAAAAAGATTACATCTGTTAAGAAATGACAATATCACTAATTTTACAGGTCATCGAAGTTATTTTTTAATGGGACAGTTAGCTGATTTAGAATCAGCTCTTATCAGGTGGTCATTAAACAGATTAATTGCACGTGGATTTAAAGTAATTTGTGTGCCTAATATTTTGAACAGACATATTATTGAAGGGTGTGGTATGGCTACAAGAGGTGAGCGAAGCCAGGTGAGTATAATTTATAAATTAATGGGAAGTTTATCTACGTGTATACTATTTCCGTTCTTAGTTTAATCCTGATGTAAACAAACAGGCGTGACAAATCTGAAACACTGTTTACTGCTTGAATTAGAAGTGTGTCACTGTGACAGAAGGAGTACAGACAGGGTACATATAATGTCGATACTGTACAGACACACGTAAACTGTAATAATTTGTCCTGACCAAAGTAAAATTTGTGTGACTGTGTCAGACCGACAGTGAAATATTTTATAACACCAGGTAATGGCTCTTTTTATTAGGCTAACCGTTTAAAAATTGCAACAAAAAAAAACCAAAGTTTATTTAAAACGAAAATAGAAGCTGTGATAATTACCACTGTACTGTCAGTTGCTGTCAGAGTAATTCAATCCCTTCCATATCTGTGTCGGAACTTGTATCGTCACTTGAGTCAGCATTGAGTCTTATCATCACTTGATAAGACTGTCCACAATGACTTCGGTGTGTGGGCCACTTGCCATAGCTTATCTTCTTCCTTGACTATATGCTCGATACAATGTTGCCACTTGTCCACCGTTGTTTCATTTACGTCCTTCTCTATCAGCTGTTTTATGTTGGGCAGCTTATATGTTCTGTTGTGACGGCAACATATCCTTTCAACTGGCTCCATATTAATTTAATAGGATTCAGAATACAGTGATAAAGAGGAAGTCTTAAAATGACATGCCCCATGGTAAGATAACACTCATATGACTATACAGGCATTCAGTACATGCACATAATACATTACTGTGTGAACAATGTCAACCCTCCTGACCAATGTTCAGACTGGCCATGTGAGTTTGTTTACATCAGGATTTAACTAAGAGCGGAAATAGTATTTTCTGTTAGGGTCAGATTTAAGAGAGACCAAGTAGGTAGGTACTTGATTGGGTGACCGAAGAGCTGTACAAACAAAATTTTTAAACAATCAAAGCTTCAATGAAGTAATAAACTGAAGGTCTAAATAAATAAAAAAAAGAAAAACCGTGGGTTCAAGAAAGTATAAAAAAAGTAAATGAGCCAAAATTAGTATTAACCGATATTAATAAATGTGCAGAAGCTGTATAAAAAATTACCTAGGCGTTTTTATTTATTTTCCAGTTCTGTGTGTCCATTTTCTTCATTTGGTCCATGTGTTTTACTGAATCACAACATGAAGTGTCCCCATTACTATAGGGTTACTGGTTAATTTTTTTTTTTTAAATGATTTCACGTAGATGATATGTTATGGTTTTCCCCATAACTAGAAACTCATCCCCACCATTTCTATTTACTACAAATAACATACTCCGATGCATTGTTCATGGGTAATGCGATTCATGTCTTCTGGGATATGTTATCAGGATTTGTTGGTATGTCTAAATTCAGTTTCTTGAACTTCCAATCCTTTCACCATACAACAGTAGGATGTTCTCATATATTTAATATCGTGTGAATTCCCTTACCCTCAAAATGCTGGTGCGGTCACACTACACAGCTAAATTTATTCCAAGTGACCAGAAATTTCATTTTAATAATGATGATGGCTGCTTACAAACTGCCCAACTCCCATCTGTTAGCAGGCTTTTACGTTTGTTGTTTATACCATCATATTCCTCTTCAGTACTCCTCATTGTGTTATCATTTTCCCTGTAACTTTTAAAATATTTTAAAAAAATTTAAAAGTATTAAAAGAAATCTGACATTAAGTATTAACAGACATAAGTTGAACAATTCTAGGTATAGCCAATGGGGAAGGATGCTTACTTTTCATATCTTTGTGGAGATGATGTGATTTAGGCCTATGAACTCTAGGAAGAAAATATAAAGTGTAAGTTTTGCAGTTAATTCACTTATTCTCTAAAGTGCCGAATTTACATTATTTTTTCTGTATCTCAAAAAAGTTATGTTTGTTTTACATAAAAAATGTAATGTTTTTGGTAAAAAAGTTTAGCCTGTATATAAGGGTTGTTCCAAAATTAACCTCTGTTTGGCTAATATACAGAAATTGGTTGCCGCAGCAACACAGGAGGCCTACATGTGCAGTAACGACCAGTATCGTTTTCCATTGTAACAGTGAAATCAGTAGCCTCTTGTTTATTTATGTTTTATATTGGAATAGAAATTAATGTTTGGGAATAGAATATTTCTCATAGTCAATGGAAAGACAGTGCAAAACTGTCCAGCTGCTGCTAAGGCAATGCTGGATTGTGCAATGTCCTGACCAGTCACAATTGAATCAGAGGTAGTACGGGATAGTAAATCACCAGTATGATTTTATCAACTGATTGACCCCTTTGCTGGAGATCTGCTATCATGGGTCTGAATGTCGCTTAGTGGAGACTTAGTATACTTGAAAGGTTCAATGATGTTCACAGATTGGATATGCCAAGTCTGGAAAAAGGTGATATTGTATCACTAGGATGAAGGTCTAGCTAGCTACCCAGCACTTTAAAACTAATGAGAATCTCATTAATGAATGGGCACCAACTTTTGACATACCTTGGTGGTATGTCTTATCTTTTTTGTTGTTGCTGACACTATGGCCCACTAGATATTTTTGTATGATTCATTGGTAAATTGTGGCACAGCTTCAGGAATCACAATATTAGATGCTTCACAAATTGGTTTTAACAGAACTCTGTGTATGGATTGAAGGAATTTTGAGGTAGGTAAAAAGACGTTGATGATTTAACCTGGTTCTACTTCCTGTGTGTTTTTAATTATTCATATTAGATAGGCCTATACTTAAATGTATTATGCCTATTACGATAATGTACGATATGAAGAGAATAGTCAGAGAGTTGATACTTTCCCTCTGTAAGACTGTGAGAAAATTTCAGAACAAAGATACTGTCAAGCATCTGAAATTGAAAACTAAACACATGAGCTAAGCTCCAGAAAGTAACACTGCTAGAAAAAATAATCAAATAACTGGAATCTTCTATCGACAAGAATAGTCAGAAAACTTTCATATGGGAACCTACATATCAGCAGCGTTTGGTTTATGTGTATGGAAATCTTGGACACAAAACACCCATCTCTTCTTACCTTCCTAATAACAAATCAACAATTATTGTTTGTTTTAAGGTGGAATGGTATTTTTGCATGACATAAGCGCGGGGGGCTCAGCCCAGATTTATCCAGTGTCATGGGAATTGGCGCATATTGCCAGTTGTCTTCACCATCGTCTGGAACACTGGTGAAGTTCTGTGATTTTATTAGTGGTTTTCAGTAGCTAAATTCAGCCGATCTAAAGCTAATTCTACAGTATATTAAAGTTATGTAGACAAAAAGTACGGTACTGAATTTAACGATATCTGTAAATGTAAAGAAAGATAATTAATTTTTTTGTTAAAAAAGTCAATTCAATAATTAAATAACAATGACAACAGAATAATTAAATAATAATATAACGTTAGATTCATAAGTGTAGGCGAGCCGGCACAGTGGTAGCGTCTCTGACTCACAATCAGAGCATTGCTGTGCTGCCAATGTGGTGAGATCGAGTCAAGGTCACGGCTCGATTTGCTCGTCTACCCGCATGTACGCGGACAAATAATATGTACGTCTTCTCTGGCATACCCGGGCCAGATAAGTAACAAGGGCACACAATATACTGCACACAAACAACACTCTTCCCCCCCCCCCACTGCACGGCTTGCCCCTGGGAGTGGATTAAAGGTTGGCTAATATCTCTCTGGCTGGGGTGGGGCGTGAGTTCTATCACGACCGGATGGCACAACAGGTATATGACCTAATGCCTGAAAGTGAAGATGATGAGATGATTCATAATTAGTTTGATACCATAGTAGCATTGATTCTTTATGATGTGTTTTTATGACGACTGTATGTAGCGCACGGCGTGCAGGGAGTTAATAGTCAGAAAATTACTATCACTTGCAAATAAGTAGCCCTAAAATTATAAAGTCCTGAATCAAAATAAAATATGGACTTTTTACTGCAACTTTCCTGCTGAAAGTTTTCAACTGGCCAAAAAAATAAACTTGCTCACTTACTCCTTTTTGTATGTTTGGTTTCTGTACAATTAAAACATTTTCCTGTTGTAATACGAATAAAAAATATTAAATTTATTACAATTACCATAATATTTATACTGTAGTATTCCCTGAACTGTCCTCTTTCAAACCATGTACACTTTTTTAATTAAATCTACAAGAAAAGAAAAAGAGTGTAACAACAGTCAAACTGTACGTTTTCTGTGGACACAGCACATGGCACAGTCTGGCAACAATGTTGCTGAACTCCAATCCCATTCCAGTTTAAATCAAACTATAGAAGTCAAATGGAGAGACTGGTATTGCAGCAATGTCACTATACATCATCCATATGCAGGGACGGCGGCTAGAGAATTAACTGACCTTCCACCCCCCCTCCACACACACACACACACACACAACACACAGTTAAAATTGTCCAAGCAGAGAAGGTGACCTATCCTTAACCTGGCTAACGCTGCTGTTTGTGTAACTCAGTTGGTGTATTTAAACTGTATGTATATACCTGTGAGTGTGCATGCGTTCACGAGAGGTCTGTTAATCTTCTAGCTACCTGCCTTGCCTGGACAGTGTTTAAATATTCCTGGATATTTAGTGGTATTACTAAGTTATCTTCATCATCAGTAGCTCCACAGCCCACCATGGGCCTCAGGATTTTTCCACCAGACTACCCTTTACTTAACCAATGTCCACCAATTTTTCACTCCAAGTACTTTCACATCTTCTAGAATTCCATCAATCCTTCATAGTCTGGGTCTTCCACGTCCTCTCTTTCCTTCTGGTGTGCATTTCATAATCCTCTTAAGAACATCCTCCTCATTCATTCTCTGTACATGTCTTGTATATATACAGCCTAGCTATCCTAATTGATGTCACAATATCAGGCAATCTATATAACTCTTAGAGCTCTCTGCTGTACCTTATTCTCGACTCTCCACCTTCCATACTGAGTCCATCAATTTTCCTATTTCCCTTTCAAAAGATGCAAGTCGAAACAGGCCGCCCTGTGTTAGTACCCATGTTTCACTTCCATACATCAGGACTGGTTTTACTAATGTTCTGTATAGCCTAGCTTTGGTTTCGCAGTGTAGAAGTTGTGATTTAAAGTATTTTATCAGCCCATTAGTATCATCTACTAGCATTGTGAATTCTTTTACTTATCTCTTCATTTATATCATTGTTTTCATTTACTAGAGAGCCCATATATGAAAAACTTGAGACCCTTTCAAAGTTAAAATTCATAATTTTTAAATGTGATGCTGATAGGTTACAAGTTCTCCAATTTTTTACTATTATATATATTACTAAGTTATAATATTTTGAATTATTACTAGATTTTATTTGACCGTTACCAGTTTAGTTACTTTTTGGAAACATTTTGTGTGTGTTCAATTGTATAATGAGCACTTGATTATTTTCACATCCCTGGATATAACTTGAACCAAATGTAAATAGTTGAAAAAACCTTCTATAATAAATTAGTAACTTTATCAGGTAATAGTGCCAGTTATAAATAATTTCTTTTCTTTCATTTCAGGTATACAGTCTTAATGAAGAGCACTATGGGAAAGATCTTTGTTTGGCAGGGACAGCAGAAATGTCAGTAGCAGGACATTTCATGAACAAAATGATCCATGAAAATGAACTCCCCTTGCGAATAGCTGCTGTGAGCAGATGTTTTCGTGCAGAAACTTCAAAAGTTTCTGATGAAAGAGGTATTTACAGGTACGATCTAAAGTCTGATTTATTTTGACAATATTTTCTGTATCTTCATAATATCTTTTTAAAACTCCATATTTTTGTATTCTGGTCTTTTACTTATTAGTCCCAATTTAGCCTTCTACCAGTGTTGTCCTATCACAAAATCTCTTTACGATATTCATGTACTGGACTATGAAGTTGTTAAAGAGACCAGATATTTTGGCGTCAGCTGCTGGAAATCAGTGATTTGGTCTTCATCTTGTCATGTTGACTCTTTTTCGTTTGTAGTGGTCTTTTTTTTTATTATAACTGTTGAATTTATGTTACCTTTATGACTGACTCCAGACTGTACCTGACTGGCTCACAGCTTGATTACCAACATGGTTTGGATTAACTGCTGGTACAAGTTGTAATGGGTCAAATTAGAAGGTTTT
This sequence comes from Magicicada septendecula, assembly GCA_034769895.1. Lineage (NCBI taxonomy): Eukaryota > Metazoa > Arthropoda > Insecta > Hemiptera > Cicadidae > Magicicada > Magicicada septendecula. Next base: position 86,277,088 of record CM068367.1, read on the forward strand.
TTTTATTTTTTATTAATCTTGGTTTTGATTTTGTTAAAAGTGTACAATTCACTTCATATATGGGAGCTACCACAGTTTAATTTTATATTAATATAGATCACCCATGCAATCACTTTCAAATTGCCAGACTTCACCTGTGAGGAGCCTCCAGTACAGCAATGCAAATTATTTAGCCAAAACAATTGCCAGACGCATTGCGTAACCGCCTAGCAGCAGCCTTGTGACACAGTCTCCAGTTTGCAGTTTGGTATCAGAGAGTAAGCAGCACCAGACAATAAAGTTGTGAATTTAAAACAGTGGCCTCGGGTTTACCAGATAGGCCGTTAAAACAAACTCGGCCTATCTTAGAACGTGTGAAAACAGTTATTAAAAAGTATTAACAGTGTACAAACAAAAAGTTTGCCACCCAGTCGACTAATTACCCTGGCCACAGCTGGCTAAATACAACTGGCTAGCGGGCCGAAATTCCATCCGACCGTAACAGCATGCCTAAAGAACTAAAATATAAATCAAAAGTAAAGTGATATACCAGTGATTCAGTGTAACTTTCAAAAATCAATGAAACAATAACATATTTTTTTCGGGAAAGACATCGTGTGTGTGACGCGCCATGAGGTTGCAGGAGACGCCATGGTAACTATAATTGCATCTAACCCAAAATTGTTGTGATCAGGTGTAAAAGGGGGTTTTGAAGTAATTATATATATATAAAGAGGGATTTCGTATGAATGAGTGGATGGGCAATCTGGGTCGCACTTTAATAGATTTCTAAATATATTAGAATAAGAAAATGGTTAAGTAAAATGTGTATGTAGTATCTGTCTTTTAAAAGGAGAAAAGGGAGCTGTAATATGAGAATTGAAAAGAAAATAACCAATGCAATTAAATTAGATTTGTTTCAAATGAAAAGCGAGTCGAGTATGTTATTCAGACAACCTGAAGGTCATATTTGTATTTCGCAGTTTCGTGCAACGGACCTTGGCGTAAGAGGTGAGTTTTAAAATGAATAAAAGTTTAATAATTAAATGTATTAAAAGAAGATAGTACAATTTGCGCCCGAAATAACAGGGACAAGATAGTACAATTGACGCTGCGAACAGAGACTCGATTTGTAAAATAATTATAAATCGGCACCTAAAAGCGAATACAAGTATGGTTGAAGGTTGAATAACGATACGGAAAAAATGACGTAAAGTACGCAAGACAATGAGGTAAGATTAGAGTAAATATAAGATGTTGTAGAAATAAGTCTAAGAGCAGTATATGTAAATTAAGAAAAGTAGTAAGTTGACAATATAAAAATGGCAGACAATAGTGAAGCCAGTTTGTCTGACAGTCAGATATTAAGTCAGTTAAGTAGCGATTCGGGAGTACAAACGAATGACAGTAATTTAGAGAGTCAGTTGACCGAATCGAAAATAATGGAAGGCGTCACTAGTCAATCGACGCCGACCTCAGTTAAGAAAGAGAATAATAGTGATATGATGAGTATCATGCTCAGTCAATTCGAGAAAATGAATAGTAATTTTGAGACCAAATTTAATGCGCTAAGTAGTTGTTTTGATATGAATAATAGTGATTTCAATATTAAATTCAATGAACAGAAAAACGAGATAAATGAGAAATTAGATATACAGAATAACAAGTTTGATGCAATAGACAAAAAATTTGAGAGTCGTTTTGATGAACTTAGAACTGAAATGAATAAAGTACACATCAATTGTGAGAGTAACTTTATCAAATTGACAAATGAATTAAAAGAAACGTTGAGTCACTCATTGAATAGTAGGAATAATAAAATTGACAAAATAGAGAGTAATATGGTGGAAAAATTTGATAAACAAAGACAAAAGGTAACTGAAAATTTTGAATGTAAAACAGATAACAATTATAATGATATGGGTAAAAACGTAGTAGTAGAGAGTAAGATAAGTGATAACAATAATGCTGAAAATAATGAGAATAATAATATTGAGTTTGAAGAATTAGTATCGGAGACGGATACGGTAAAAATAAAGAATGAGAGTACTGATGAGTTGGTGGAATGTAGTGATAATGAAGTGTTAATGTGTATTGATGAAGTAGAGAGAGAGCGAAAAAATAATGTTGTGGTCGAGTGGGGACAGAGGGCAAAATTTCCCCTTATTGTTTATAATGTTTATGATGAATATTTAATGAATCCACAAATGTTGTTTTTGAAGGGCAAGAGACCCGTATTAGTAGAAGAGTTGAGTTGTTTAGTGATGTATAATGTTGTACCCTCTGTCTGTAATAATGATGTTGAAAGTATGATTTGGTATTGTGATGAGAGAGAGTTAAACAGAGAAGTGTATGTGGCGAAAGTAACAGAATTATATAACTTGAATAGAAAGTATGAAGAATGGAATGAAAGTTTAAAAGTATACTTGAATAATAATGACTATAATGATTTGACCAAAATAATTAACCCGATAATGAGTGAATTTACCGATGGAGACGTAACAAAAATGCCTAATGTAGACTGGTTTAATGAGTATTTGAGTAAGATGAATGAATTTCGTTTGTATGGCTACAACACACAAAACAGTCATTTGTGTGGTAATAAAATTGACAAATGTTATACAAAAATAAGACTATTATACGATGATGGAGGTTGAAAGCAGTATATGGACATCTTAAATACTTTAATAATATGGTAATGACCCAGCTGATTTTGACATTGAAGTGTGATATAGCGGAATAATAATGATGACGATTTGTAAATAAATGTTTAGTAAATTTATTTGTGTGTACTGTAAAATGTTTCATGTAACCATATGTGTATTTATGGATTTTAATAATAAACGGTGTTAATCAATGAACAAGAGGTAATAATGAACTGAATTTAATTGTGAAGTGGGTTTCTATTCAAAATGTTTTAAATAATATAACTAAAGTTAAAATGTTTTTAATAAAATGTTACTAAAGTAATTGGGGTGAATTAAAATTACATCTGATCTGAATTGGAATAAAAAATTAAGAGACAAATATGTGTATTTTAGTGAGATATGTACACGCACTATTCAAACATATCTCACCCCACACACACAACATCGATCTTTCGAAAATCGATTCTGTCGCCCACAACAAGATGGACAACACTACCAGCGGCAACCTCTGAAGAAGCTTTTTAAAAGTGAAAACCGGTTCAGGTTGTAAGGTAAAACTTTATGTTTTTACTCATAAAAACTTTGTGTTCTGAGTCGATAGTGGAATAGTTGTATTTAGTTAAGTAACGGACATGTCATGGACAATGAAATCCAAGAATTTAACTCAGCAAGATGGGCTATAGTCCAAATGTACAAATTCACAATATTGAAGCTTAGAAAGATCGTTACACACATAACATTCAACAAAACATGCCTCAACAAATCAATAACACCAAAATACGCAAAAAATCAAAATCAAACACAGCAGTCAGGCCGCTCAAATAACACAAAACATTGCACGAAGGACATACATAATAGAATCCATAAAACAGTTATATAAGAAAAAAAGACGCTCTCAACCGCAAAGCACTGACGCTACACCTACAGATCGCCAACATATACGGACACAATTATATGACTGAACTAATACATCACACAAATGAATGGACAAAAAAACAAATACATAACATACAGACAAAACACGAGAGAAGAATTAAAAACCTGACACAAATCAGCACAAATATAATTCCTTCACACTAATTCTACCCACGTACAGTAAACCTCACGAACGTCAAAATCACTAAAAACGAACAAACACTCCTTGATAAAGGCCTAAAACATAACATACATTACAAACAAAACAACCAAACACTAACAAAACTCATAGTTGACACTGAAACAAATATACAAAACACAGCACCAGAATATCAAAACACACTAAGACATAACATAAACAATATAATAGGAGCACATAAGACACCAGACAACAAGAACCACAACTCAGAAATACACACAGCCATCAAACTGAGGGAAAAGGCACACAAACACAACATCACATTTGTAAAAGCAGACAAAGGCAACACGACTGTAATCATCTCCACAGACAACCTACACAACAAAGTACAAAACTTCATGTAACAGAACAACATCACAGAACTAAAACACGACCCCACCAACAAATACCAAAACGCAGTAAAACAACTAATCAACAGAGCCAAACACATAATTATACACAAACAAAAGCCCTACGTGAAACAAATCCGACCATCAGCCCCTACCCTCCAAACACTTCCCAAAACCCATAAAGAAGAAATTCCGATCTGCCCCATTATCAATTACCGTAATGCCCCTGCATACAAACTCACAAAACATCTAGACAAAATTATCAGACAACACACACAACTAGACAACAACATTGCAGTAAAAACCAACACAGACCTAGTAACAAAAATAAAAGACATACACATCCCCCATAATGCCACGTTAGCCTCCTTTGACATTAAAAACCTGTACACAAACATCCCCATCTCTGAAACAATCACCATCCTATAAATCAGACTCAAACAGAACAACACACCAGACGAACTTATCAACGAAATAACAGAAACTCTGAACATTATCACAAAACAAAACTACTTTACATATAACAATAAATTTTACACACAGAATGATGGCCTACCCATGGGCTCACCCATATCCAGGATTCTAGCAGAAGTCTTCCTCCATCACACTTAGAAAAAACAAGAATCCTCACAAACAATGACAGACACTCACATAAAATACTATATTGGCACAGATGCGTTGATGGCATTCTAATACTATACAGGGGAAACAAAAGACAATGTGAACAGTTACTAATGCACATAAACAAAATACATAAATAAAAAACCTTTACTGCCGAATACGAACACAACATATACCATAAACTTCTTAGACCTCTCCATCACAAAACTTGAACACAAGCACAAATTCAGTATATACAGAAAACCGACTACAACTGACACACTAATACACAACTCCTCCAATCACCCAATACTCGTACAACACAAACTAGCTGCCTTCAGAACCATGATACATGGACTTAACAACATCCCCCTAGATGAAAAAGACTACAAAGACGAACTAAACACGATAAAATATCTAGCAGAACCTAACGGATACGACAGAACAATAGTCAATAAATTCCTACACAAAACAAACAACAGACAAAGACAGAAAACAACAAATTCATAACACTGAAACAATTGAAAGTTTATTTCATTTAATAAAATTTATTGAATTTATAACACTGCGTTTTTCTTACCTTTGGGATCCAGAGTCGTATAGACGAAAACAGTTGCAGAAAGGTTATCTGGGTTTGAGTGCGAAATAATTATGCTAACACAGTCTTTCTGATTCGAACAAATTCTTTCTCTTTTATTAAGCACAACTTCTCTAATTTACTTTATGAACTAATAACACAACAGATTATTGTATTTTTACTTGCTCTACCTTTTCTTGCTATTACAACTTCAGTTCTCAGATTACATAGAAAAATTATATGTTTTCATGCTAATCGCTTATTCTCTAATAATAATTATCAAACGAAAACAAGTATACATAAAAAAACTTTCCTTAACTATTTCTTAATTTCTTGATTAATTCTACTTAACGAACCACTACTCTTTTTATATCTTTTCCCCTCCCTCTTTCTTTTATAAAAACCCCTTTCCCTTAGAGATCTCGATTTATGGAGTTACATTTTAATTTTTTCTTTTATAATGAATAATCACCATTTATTTTAAATTGGTTTTAATATGAATATTCTGTGTTTTTAGTTACCCATCCGCTACATGTTTATATGGTTTGTTGCACAGCCTCGTGGTGACCGCTTTCTTCGTTCTAACACACTCCGACACTCGCTTATATTGAGTTTAGTTGTTGTTTCTTTTTTTGCACCTTTTGTTTGCTTTGATTTAATATCCGTACATATTGTAATTTACAGTCGGCCGACTTTAATTTGCTCGAGCACTGTTTATTTTTTAAGTTTGTTGTGACCGCACGGTCTGAATAAATTGCGTCGACTTTTTGACCGCGATATATTGTTCTTACAGATTAATATTTTAGAACCGCGCGCTCCTGAACTGCCCTGCACGGCCCTGCTGTCTCTTGGCTGGTTTAACAAAGACTGCTTAAGCTGGCGTTAGGGTAATGATTACCAAGGGTGAGTCTGGTCATGTGATCGCCAGTCTGAGCTCCAATTGGTTCTTTTGAAATGTTCTGGAAGCTGGCCAGCGAATTCTGCAACATTCTGCCGCCTGGTGAAATCCGCACGTGGCTTCATTTTTTCCATGATTCACGACTGCCACGAACTGTATGTCGTTACATAATATGTCTGGCCGGTCTGAGTCCCGAGACAAAACACAGACGTGATGTTTTGTAATAACACTGTATGTGTTGTTGGTTAACACGAGGTACCCCACAGGTGAACACTGACTACTTTAAAATTATTTTCAATTATTAAAATGTATCCCCGTCCCAGATATGTCCCGTTACAACACTAACATACATCAACAAACAAACTGAAAAAGTAGCCCACAAATTCAAAAAAGCAGGATACAGAATCGCTAACAAAACTACTAACAAAACAGAACACACACACAAAGCACCAAACAAATTCGATCTACCTGGTGTTTACAAACTAAATTGATCAGATTGCAACAAATTCTACATAGGCCAGACAGGACGTAGCTTCAAACAAAGATACATTGAACACACAAAGGCACTCCACTCCACTACAGAATCCACCTTTGCAAACCACCTCATTGAAGCAAACCACACATACAAAAACATCGACAATAACATGAACATTCTACACGTACATACAAAAGGCCGAAAACTAGACACTCTAGAACAATTAGAAATATACAAACACACGAAAACAAATAAATACGACATCCTAAACGAACAGACACAATTCAAATCACATGCATTATTCGAACATATCTCACCCCACACACACAACATCGATCTTTCGAAAATCGATTCTGTCGCCCACAACAAGATGGACAGCACTACCAGCGGCAACCTCTGAAGAAGCTTTTTAAAAGTGAAAACCGGTTTAGGTTGTATGGTAAAACTTTATGTTTTTACTCATAAAAAACTGTGTTCCGAGTCGTTAGTGAAATAGTTGTATTTAGTTAAGTAACGAACACGTCATGGACAACGAAATCCAAGAATCATTTATATAGTGGTAATAATCGACACACGTCTTCACTTTGATAAATCATGTAAAATTCACTTTGACTAAAAACGTAAAATAAACAAGTGCAAATCACGCAGGTTTTGAAATGTCGGTGAGCCGCTCGGTACCGTCTGAGTCATTGTTTTATCTCACAGCCAGGCGCCTGTGACCGGTGGCTGGTTAAACCGAGGCCGATTAGAGGGCGCCTACTGTATGGTGAATTTTCCGGCTACTAAAGTTTACTGCCAATAAGGCCATTGACAGATATTCATTATGGCTGTTTCTAATACTTTTTATTGATGTGTATCAACTGATTTACTTTTATTATGTTAAAGTTGAGTTAAGTTGGGATACTAGTATAGAATGTATTATTAGCAGTGTATTGTAAAGGTTTTCTCTAGAATTGTTTGACGATCTCTGTATTAGAAATAATTGCTGTGAAGTGTATTTTATAGTGAAATTCTGTTAGTCCAAATAGGATATACAACAGCTTTATAAACAATGAGTTTCTTCTACACTAATAATTGAGGTTGCAACCAGAAACCACTCAATCTCTCTGACAATGTGCAGAAGGAAACTGCTTTTTTTCACTTTGAAAAAATTGTAGCTGAAATCATATTATCCTGCAGATATCTGGCTTTCCCAATTCTAATTTCCAAGAATGGTGCATTTCACTACATACTGTTCAAATTTGTAGTTGGGAAGTGACAGACCAGCTGATACACTTTCTATTTTCCTGTTTCGCTGCTGATATCTTGTCCACACGTGTTTTTCATATTAGGCGTTGATCTAAATAGATACCTAGCTACAGTACTTATTACCTTCCGTTTGTAATATTGGATGTTTGTTTTGTTTTATTAAGGAGCATGCTTGTGCAATGTGATTGTAACATGAGTACATACACACATTTAAAATATACATTTTGTATCATTAAGGTTATTTATGAAAACAACAACATTTTGTGCATGTGTGTCTTTATAATACAAGCAAGTAAAAAGTTAAGTTTTTATTTTTCTTTATAGAGTACACCAGTTCACCAAAGTGGAAATGTTTGGTTTTTCACTCCCAGAAAAGTCTGATGAACTGCTAGAGGAATTTTGCGCCTTTGAAGAGGAACAGTTTTCAAGCCTTGGTCTACATTTACAGGTACTTGACATGCCACTTCACGAGTTGGGAGCACAGGCGTACAGGAAGTATGACGTTGAAGCATGGCTTCCAGGGAAAAACACGTGGGGGGAAATTTCCAGCTGTAGTAACTGTACCGATTACCAGTCACGTCGGTTGAACATTAAGTATAATAATGGTACACATGTTCACACAGTTAATGGAACTGCTTGCGCAGTGCCACGGATGGTTATTGCCCTGCTAGAAACACACCAGCGCAAAGACGGCACAATAAGCATACCAACACCGTTACAGCCGTTTATGAAAGGTCAGACACTTATCGATACAAAAAGCAGTGTTCCAGATATGAGGTTATTCAGACTTACATCAAAGAAATCGAGAAAGTAGATGATTTTCAGTCAATATGTTTAAGTTGTTGATTATAACAAAATAATTGATTGATAAAACTGTAATCAATCTGAGTGATAGCCAACAGTCGGCCATACCACATTGAATACACTGCTTCCCGTCCAATCCAAGTGATATTTGGAGGTTAATCTACTTTAAATACATTGGTCAGCCTTGTATTCTTCTGACCTTGATGAACATGTTAATATGAAGGTAGGATGAAAAGTTCCGAGCCTGAATAGGAAAACAACACTTTTCTGGATTAATCTGCATTTAGTTCTCAACATAATCTATATTAACTCTACACATTTTTTCCAAGAATCTTCTAAAGCGATTATGCCAGACTGATAAGCCGATTTGTCAAGTCCTCAAAACAGCCATTTACAACATCACTGACTTGATTGTCGTCAGTAAACCTTTTCCCACCGAGTCATTTTTGAGGGCAGGAAAGAGGTAGAAATCACTTGGGGCTAAATAAGGTGAGTACGATGGCTGAGGAAACAACTCAAACTTCAATTCTTCGATTTTAGCGATTGGAACAGTTGGTTGAAACCTCCTTTAGACATTTTTTTTGGTCAAGTGTCAGCAAATGCAGCATCCATCTAGCACACAGCTTTGTCAAACACAGATGTTCATGTAAGATATTGCGCACAAGTTCCGTTGATATACCAGAAGTCTCAGCTATCTTGTTCACTTTCATTCTATGGTCTACCATAACGATGGATTTGTTTCTATTTTTGCTGGCACAGTCACTTCAATTGGACATCCAACACATTGGTCGTCAGTCGTGATGGTCTGACCTATTTTAAACTCAGCAACCCAGCACTTAACCGTTGTATTCGATAGAGAAGAATCCCCCAACGTTAATCCAGATCCTTTTTTATGTTAGTCGCAGGTAAGCCTTTCAAAAAAAAAAAAACGAATTTCCAATAGATTATAATGATGTTTCAAGCGTCACAACAGTGGACTATGCCACTAATAATGAACAACTCATTGACTTGAAATTATCGACACAAACACAAAGCATACAAAGGATGAAATCATACAACACGGAGAAAAGAATGAGCATTGTCGAAAAATGAATTTCCAATAGATTATAATGATGTTTCAAGCCTCACAACAGTGGACTGTGCCACTAATAATGAACAACTCATTGACTTGAAATTATCGACACAAAGCATACAAAGGATGAAATCATACAACACGGAGAAAAGAATGAGCATAGTAGCACTATTTCTGTGTCAGGAACTTTTCATCGTACCCTCATACTTATGGATTGCTCTAGTTCTTCAGTAGACTATCAGAAGTATTACAGACGTAGATCTTGGGTAAGTGAGCTAATTAAAATAATCGTGAAGTAAGTTTACAAAAACCGCGATATACATTTGTGTCTATTTTGACCAATTTCAATATTTTGTTTGGTTCCTTCTTGACTGCTATGATTGATTTTTATTTATTATGTTTGAAAGTTTGTCAAGTTTTTAAGATATTACACAGTATTCTGAAATGTTCTGTTCAATCTTTGATCTTGAAAGATGAATGTTCTTTTCAATATTTTCAAATTTCAATCTTGAATTGAAAAGATTTAACCATTTAGAATTACTCCACTGATTTATACTAAAATATTAGTTTATAAATTACTCTACAGTGTTGTCATATGCCATTGCCAGATAAAGAATGCATTCCTTACATATACTGTGGATGTAACCATAGGAGTGGTTTGCAAAACACTTACTGGTTATGTTTATTTAAGTGTTATGAAAAAAAAAATTCATAACAAATTTAGAAAACTTGCAAAGCAGGTTGTATGCTTTTCTGGTTACACTTTCTTTTTTACAAACTACTGTTTTTGTAGAAAATTGGTTAACAAATAGATATAGTAAACTTATTTAACCTTTTTTTGTACACTAATTTTTTTTATTTTGTAAACAACTTATTTTGTAAGTCAAGTTAGAAATATGCATAACTATCCACACTCAAAATATCTAACCACATTTTTTTGTGTTTATTCATTCCTTTTTTTGTAATAGCAGAAAATTACATTAGTAGTGTAGAAATTATTCATGTAATATATTCCACATTGAAAAATAAATTTTTTTTATGTAACATGTAAATAAAAATGTTTTTTTGTGACTGTACATTGATTGGGCCTGTAGTACACATTAAGTACAAAACATATGGTTTTTACAGCTTTATGGTTAACACATTGAGCCCTATCTGCCTTGGAGGGCTCCCTACTTCTGTGGCCTCCAATTTTTGTATAACGTTCTACTTATTTCCAATGTACATATACTGCCTGGAAGCTTAAATTATCATCTTTTATATGATATATGATACAATGTGTATCCAATAACATGGCAGATGTATCCAAATTACACAATTTTCAAAAGTCATAAATTTTTTTCTTAACAATATTTCTGCACAGCAATATGTGACATCAATACTGTACATCAGTATTATTCAAAAGTTCATAAATTTCATCTTTGGTAAGGTATTTACTTCTTCTTATTCCAATCCTTTTCTACCTCAAGGTGTAGAGGTTGAGCAAAGGTCTCGTCACTGTGGTCTCTGCATGGCCAGGGCCTTGGTTTCATTCCACTGCATTCCCAGCCCCTGCAGAGAGGACGTCACATTGTCCTCCCAAGTCACTCTTCTCAGGCTGGGTCTTCTCCCAGCAATCCTGCTCCATACAGTTGTTTTGGAAGTCTATCACCTTTCATACTCTGAAGTGTCCAAACCAGCGCAACTGTGCTTTCTTAATTTGATCTTTCAAAGGTACTGTCTTAACCTTTTCGCAGCGCATCACGTGTGAACGGTTATGCTTTGCCCGTGCGCCGTACTTTTAGCGGCAGCGTGTATACACGCGCGGAGCACTCTACTGTTTACAAAATTTAATCAGAAATATTTAAAATGGCCTATTCAGATATACATTGAATATTTTTGTAAAGTATTGAATTTTTTTAAATTATATTTTTATGAAAAACTGATATTCACGTAAAATTACTTTGCAACTCTCACATGCACTTACTCATTTTTCCGGTTTCTGGAAGATCATATAATACACTGTTTGAGTTTTTGCTCATATATTAGTCAAATAAATCTGCAATGCTATGTAAATTACTACAGACCTTTATTTAACTATATGCTAATATAAAAAATAACAGAAATATTATAAACGTAATGTACATTTAATAAAAAATTATTTATGAAATTCACACTGAAAATAAATGTATTACTTTCAGTTACACAGAAAGAAAATATAATGTTTATTTGTTCAATAGTTTTTTAGAGTATTGTAGTATTTGAAACACGGAACAACACATAATGCTACTTTACAACTATCACACATATACCGAGTCTCTTTTCTTTGGTTATTCTTTGCAGATATGACACTTAGTTTAGCGGGATTAACCGTCTTCTCCGTTGGTGGGATATATGCTGCAAAATGCCTTTCTGTGATACGTAATATTGAATCCGCGTTTTCGGAATGCCTTCGTGTGCCTCTTGGATGTAAGGGTTTGTGGTATTTGTTGAGGACTTGTTTTACAAGAGTGAGTTGATATTCAGCCACTGGTATGTTTTTTCCAGTAAGTACTTTATGAAAAACATACGCGTTTAGAACTGAAAGATCTAACAAATGAAAAACCACTTTCTTATACCACTTTACAGTTTTTCTCACTGTTTCAATAGAACTCAAAAGTAGTTTATCGACAGCACCCATGTTTTGGTTGTACTCTACTATACACTTCAGCTTGATGATAGATTCACCAGTTTTTATATCTACTTTACACGTAGGAACCATTTCATTCTTATGTATTGTGGTCAACATCCCCACGTCACGCTTGTCATGCCATCTTACTGCAAGCATATTTTCGTTATACTGATGCTCTGTTTCACCTTGATTTAATTTAATTTTTTATTCATCAGCGGCATGCCCTTTCTGTTAGCTTTCACAGTACCACAGGCATTGGTATTATTTCTGTGTAAGTACGAAAATAAAGCGGGGCTTGTATACCAATTATCCACATAAAGGCAGTGACCCCTGTTCATGTATGGTTTCATCAGGGTAAGTACAACATTTCCAGATTTTCCAAGATTTGTATCTCCAAAGTTGTCTTGAATCTGAGTAGTAGCCCCAGTGTAAATAGTGAAATCTAGTATATAGCCAATTTCACAGTAGCACAGCATGAAAAATTTTATTCCAAAATGATGTCTCTTGGATGGTATATACTGTTTGAAAAAATGAACAAAATGAACTCTGAAAACTTTACCAAGTGGTTCACAGAAGACTCATTATTAAAAAACCACACAGTGCCGTCAACTATTGTAATGGATGGCCCCTTACTACTTGGTTATGTACGACAAAGTGCCGCCATTGGCTACACGTAAAGAAGAAATTATTCATTGGCTTCACCAACATAACATTTCTACCACTGTTAACATGAAAAAGCAGAGCTGTTGTAGCTGGTAGCAGGTTGTAAACACCGATTTCCGGAATACGTAATTGACAAAGTAGCAGAATAACATGTCCGTAAAGTAGTAAGATAGCCACCTTATCACTGTCATTTTAACCCCATTGAGTTAATCTGGGTACAAGAAAAGGGACATGAAACAAGAACTTTTACAGGAACAGAAGTAGAAAAGTTGATATGTGAGGGTATTACGAATGTTACTGCAGACGACTGGGAAAAGCAGTGATGCACACAAAGAAAGTGATTGATGAAGCATGGAGCAATTAAGGACAGGGGGCGAACCTAGGAGGGGATATGGGAGATATATCCCCCCGGAATCTAAAAAAATTAACACAATGTTGGACCAAAAAATTTGAAACTGGTTGCGTGTTTTTAAAATGTAATTAATTGACTTCCAAGATTGTCAGTTATAAAAAAAATTACTATTTAGGTCAATGACAAGTTTAGATAATCTACAATAATAGGCCTTATTCTCAATAATAAATATGACAGATGTTGAAAGAATTGGTGAAAAATGGAAAGAAGTTGACTTGAAAGAGAGTAGGAGGACACAGTTTTCAGCTGGTTACAAGCAACTTGAAACATATGATTCATGTGACGACGTGCTTTACACTATACTTAAGCCATGTCAGCTGATTTCTTTAATTCCTCAATGAAGGAATTGTTTGTTTTTACCTGGTAGTTAGGGGTAAACCGAGGCCTACAAAAAATACAGGCCATGGCGTGTAGGACGATTTTTGAAGTCGCGTGATGTTAGGAGTCTAACAGTTCCAGTGTTATCCTATGTACCCACGTAATGGTTTTGGTATTAATGTTATTTGACCAACTTTTCTTAAATATTTCGTTTTTTTTTAAATGAAATATGCAATAAACATATAATGAAACATGTATAATCCACATATTTTTTAAAATATCAAGAAGGATAAATAGAACACTTATTTAACAAACTATATAGTCTTATTTATTTCTTCAGTTTTTTACGTTTCTTTCTTTTTCTATTTTTCCTTTTGAAAAAGGCTGACAATCATTATATTTTTTCAGTGAAACTATTTAACATTATTTTACATGCTGTAAAACTTATATCTACGACCCTGTTATATAGATTTATATCCATAGCAATTATATACATACTGTTAACCCTCACCTTCTTAATTATAAAATTCTCTTTATAGTATTTTTTTGAAAAAATCCCCCCCCCCCAAATGAAATCCTAGGTTCGCTCCTCATTAAGGAATACTAGAAGACTATTAATACTAATACTAGAAGAAGGAATATTAGAAGTTAGTTAAGTGCTAGTTTATTATTCTCGGAAGAAATTAAAATTTTAATTTAAGAATTATCTTTAGTTAAAACTGGATAAATATTCATTTTTAAGAATGGCAATACATGTAGTCGCGCATTCTGGATTTGTTTGTCTGCCAGAAGTAGGCTAATGTTTTGAGTGAATGCAGTGACTTTACTTACGTACTTGATATTTGCGCTAATAGATAGCGCTCGTGTTGTAATTTGGATTCCGTAGTTAAACTACGTGGCCAGGAATACTGTTTCTTAATTTGTTTATTCTACATACGGTACTTAAAGTTTACAAGTGAACTATGCGAGTTTTTTACTTTTTTATTGTAAAACTTTAAAACTATGGATTCAGTGAACAGTAAATTTGATACTATATAGAAAGCAATTGTAAGCAGGTCCGGCTCCAGGCAGGGGCGGACCGTGCCACCGCCCAGGGCGGCAGATTCCGAGATGTTAGGTTTTGAAATTGAAGGAAAAAATAAAATTGTTCACTTAATTTCATCACAATATGTAAGATCAGTAAGAATTACTTTATGTATAAGTCAGCGGAGTTTAACGAAGAGTCGAAAACCTGACAATGAGTGCTGCCTTGCATGAGTTATCAGCAGATAATACTGCCCTTTAATATTGCAATTTGATAAACACAACAACGTAAACATTCCTAGTTGTCATTTGAAGGCAATCGCCGTATCTTTAGAGTAGGTCTAGTGTGCGTGAATGTGTTGAGAGTTAAAATAGGGAGGAGGCGGTACTCATAAATACTGCACAGAGCGGCAGAAACGCTGGGGCCGGCCCTGATAGTAAGAAGGATCGATATTGGGATCCTAAACCATTTGTGTAAGTGGTACTGTTTCAATTAGCTTTATGTATTTACATTGGGTCACGTAAGTCGGGTTTTATATCTTATTACAATTTTAATTATTAAATTATGATAGTAATACGATAATAAACCAATAATACGCCACGAAAATAATTGATAAATTAAAATTGTGTTCCCCAATTTTATCAGATACTATCTATATAGAACTAAACTAAATAAAAACGATATTTATGTTACGCATTTAAAAAGAATTAATAACGAAAATTAGGTAGAAACACTATGTATTATATTGGAGGCAGGGGCGCACCAGGAATGGAATTCCTTCTGAGGGGGTCCTCGTTTAGCTTTTTGTGAACAAAACTAAAAAAAACAGAACTCGTTATTTGTATTTACTTTGTTGTAATAAGGAAAATAAATTTAAAAATAATGAAAACAACATTTTACATTAAAATAGAATAAAATAAAAGATACTGGGAAACTGGGACAAATTCCTTTCATTTTCGGCGGACACTGATACGTATTGACGTACTGGTGATAAGGTAAAGATTGCCGAGGAAACGTAAAAAAAATCGCTAAATTCTTAGGAAAGAAAAAAATTACTGACATTACTTAATCTCGCTGCGCCACTGATTGGCAGTAATGATGTACAACACAGTTCTTTAAACCTATGCAAAATTCGTTAATAATGATCATCACAAACGAAAGGTAAGAATTGCAATTAAGGAATGTCTAGGAATTCGTTCATTCGTTCAAGCCTTTCTTTAGCGACTGGTTCAAGACTTATGATCTGAATACGCGCCACTGATCATTCTATCTCACGCATGTCTCTTCATTTCTTCATAAGAGCTTCTTTTTTTTGCTATCCTCAATAATTCGTATCCTTTGTCATCCCTCTGTTCTCCTTCTATCCTCTGTCCCCTATCTTCCCTTCTATCGTGTTCCCAGTAAGTTAATGGCTTCTTATCCATGACCGAACCTGTTGAGTTTCAATTCCTTAATCCATTTCAATAATTTTCCTTCTCGTTCCATCTTTTCCATCAGTAGGCTATTGTTTCTTACAATGTCCGTCCCTTTTATATTATGCATTTTCCTCCAGGTCTCCGCATCCCGAAACTTTCGACATAATCCCGAAACTTTCGACCTGCCTTCATATGATAACGATAGGCTGGCCACATGTTTCTGCGCAATTCAGCGCCACGCTCCAGACGTAGCTTGTCAGTAATATTTTCTTTTCCTAGAAATTTAGCGATTTTTGTTTACATTTCCTCGGTAATCTTTTCCTTATCTGGGAATATAGTGAAAAAATTATTTTTTTTTTTGGCAAAAATAGTTTTGTTTTTTATTTCCATGTTCCATAAGGAAATGGAAGTATGGTCATGGCGAAAAAATCGTGTTCGAGATAACGGCAGATTCTGATTGTACTACCATCAAAACATGAGAAAAAGTCATTTTTCGAAAAGTGTCTGTGTGTAGAATTTTTTATATGGCAAACGATAGCCGCAAATTCAAACAGAATCAAATCATTTTTTGCATACAGCCCTGAATTGTAGAGGCCTATTGATTTTGGTGAAGATCGGTTAAGGGAAAGGGGTAGTTTACCTGCAACGTTTTACGTTTTAACAAGAGTAAAGTGCTTAATTTTGATAAATAAAGTATCCTGAAAAGAAGGTCATAATAATCCACTGTAGAAAGGTAGATGAAATATCTATAAATGAAAAGGGTAGTTGAAGGGGGGGGTAATTTTTTTTATAAATTAAAATGGTAGTTGATGATGGAGGAAGTAAATTTTATAAGTTTTATATGTGTAATGCGTTATTGACAACAAAGAAGTAGTTTCTATGGAAACATTTCATTTCACTTTAACAAAATTCTATATTTTTTCATTTTAATTTAAATCATATATGAGAGAAAATATATCGTTCGTGACGGGTAAGCATATCTCAATTATCTAATGTTTACGTTTCCATTTTATTATTATGATTACCGCAATAAAAAGGCAGGCAAGACACACACACACACACACACAAAATTCGCATTATTTCTGGCCTCACTCATGTTTATTTTCTTACATTTGCACGCTTTTTAAATGGAAAGTGCCGAAACCCACACCAACACAACGCGTGCAAGCCGAAAAAGTGTCCAGCGTGGATAGCGATTTGCTTCCTGTGGATCGCTGGGCAGTGTAACTGCACGTGTTTACAGAGGAACGGTTCATAGACAGACTTTTCGTCTTTAGGGAATGAACCCTCTGCAGGATGCTCAGGGTCCATGAGTGACTTTGGAGCGCTTCGGAGGAGGGATGATTATCTGCGCAGTTCGGTTTCTTTATAAGAATAAAGTAAGGCTACCTAATTTTTATGGATAAAGTGACTGAAAATAACATTATATTAAACGACTACCCCATAATAACAAAACTATCTATAAATAGTGAAATTAGTTTGAGGGTGGGCGATATTTTTTTAGAAATTAGCGAACCGAATTCAAGTAAATTATTTTAAACATAAATCTTACAACATGGAAGTCATGTATGGTTCTCCATACCGATTTTTATTATACCGCATTGTGAAAGTTGATGGGCCCATTCATTTATGTCTTTTTCTGAGGCGTTTTAAAATAGTAGATATGAATTAGTGTACAGGCGAAACCAAAAGGAGCAGTAGTTATGTATCATTTTATTTCTATTTACAGGAAAATTAAATTTTTTCGTCGTTAAATTTAAGTATTAGGCCTCGCGGAGTGTTCCGGCTCCACAACTATGGTTGCCAACTTTTTTTGAGGAAAATAACGTAACTTGTCTGTTGGAAGAGGAAAAAAAAAGTATTTGTAAGAAAAAAAAGTATTATTTAAATTTAAGTTTTTATTGCCTTAAATACATATTTTTTTGTGCTTTTAGCACAAGCTAACAATTTTTGGTTATCTTTGAGAGTTTGATATCTAGTATTACAATCTAAATCTAGATTTAAATAAATAAATAACTCATTTTTTATTAAATTTATGGACGCTCTGTTTCTCTTTTCTGGCCACTTTACATTCATCGCCGAGAAAACTCTTTCAGTGAAAGCTGAGGTTGCGGAAACAGAGGGCAGATAAGAAATAATTTTTTTTTATATTTGGTAAGTTATCACACGCATTCTTAAGTATATATTGCCACTTTTCAGCAGTATTTTTTTCTGAAAATTCTTTGTCATTATTTGTTGATTGTCTTTGGATTTCTTTAAGTCTTATTGACTCGGAATATAAATCACCCATTTTAATATTTAATCTTTTTTACAAAAACGTATAAATAATGATCTAGAAAGGAAACCGATATGGACTGCCATCTGTCGTTTCGTTCAATAATAAATAATCATTGTTAATCGTGTGTGTTCCGTTCTGTTTTATCTTAGGCATCGATAAATCGTTCGGAAATTACGTATGAGAGTGTTTCGTTTCGTGCATTACAGTAAAGACTCAAAATAAAGTATTTTCCCATACTTTATTTTTATGCAAAAGTATAAAGTATATTCACCAAAAATAAAGTAGGATACTTTATTATAAAGTATGGTTGGCAACCCTATCCACAACCCACCTACACGGCTGATACAGCGTGTTTCAAAAGTGTTGTGTTCTGGAAAGCTAGCTTCGATAACCTGTCAACACTTGATCGTACCATTTACAGGAAAATAATAATAGTAGCCTAGGTATCTTTTCAAGTTGATAAACATAAAAGAAGACGGTGAGAACAGTTTAACATACGCACCTAAAGAATATTTTTAGTAAAAACGAAACAATAACATGCAGTGACACTTATGTGGGGAACGTTGATAAGATACAAAATTACACAGCTTTCGATATATCCTCTAAAAATGTCGTTTGGAGAATGAATTTTGTGGAGACGAGGTGGTCAGTTAGGATAGAAAAGAGTGAATAAAATAATAAAGTATCAAAGAAGATGGACCAGTGATATACATTAATGAAGAATCAGATATGAAGTGAATGCGCAGAAGTTTAGGTTGGGTTTCCGAGACATCTAGACGAGTTTATACCGTACTAGACAGGAAGAGAAATGAGGACTTTAGACATGAATTGGAGACGTTGAATCTAAACGAACGTAGCGGATTCGTATACAGCGGAAAGTTAGAAGTAATCGACATTTGTAAAGGAGTTAGACAAGTTTGTGCCCTCTCACCTGTTTTGTTTAATTCATGCTCAAAAGAAGAATTTAATCAACTGAAATTATTAATCAGCGGAAGCATTTATCAACGGAAGACCTATTAACAATATTAGACATGCTGACGATAAAATGTTAATTGCTGCTACTAGCATTAGTGACTGGCAACTAACGATGGAAAAGATTTCATAGAAGCAGTAACGTCTGTGATCTTGATATAAAACTTACAAAGACAAAAATGACAGTGAATTGATACCTTAAGGTTTCACTACCTGCGTCGTAATTATTATAACTACTTTCCGGGCTATCAGGCGTGATCGTATGTTGGTAAAAGCAGACGTTTCAACCACTCCGTTGGTGACTATCTTCAGTGCCGGAAGGACTATAAAGTACTGACAACGGTCTCCGTCAGGAACACCATAACACCACAGTACTGTGGCCCAACGGAGTGGTTGAAACGTTTGCTTTTACAACATAGAACCACGGCCTGATAGCCCGGAAAGGTGGTTATAATAAATGGCAGGTAAATTTTCAAGTAACATCAAAACATACTCTGATATAATTTGGCAATTTTATTGAAAAATCTTACCAAGAAGAGTGTCATAAATTAATCATCAGTCCATTTGGAGTTACCTAAATCATCGGTCTCATTACGCATGTAACCAAAAAAACGAATACCCCTACTCACTGATCTAGTTCCCTACATGTCAGTTTTCGACTCACCACGCGTTTGATTATTGTTTGTGTATACGGATGGGGTGAACTGTTTGTATGTAGAATTAAAAAAAAAAAAAACAATTTATGTACAGTGAATAACCTACCACTGTAATTCATAAACTCCTAGGGGCAACACACGGTCTCTCTCTCTCTCTCTCTCCGTGCGCTTTTCACCGGCTTTGTATCACTAGAAATGCGTTTCACAGTTGAACAGTCGCAAAAATCGTTTTCGCCCCTCCCTCGACAGTTGGCGGCACCAACAAATGTCCATAATTCCTAGACAGCCGAATTGTACCCTCTATTCAAAACTATCCAACCATAAATAGCGTTCTATCGTCTCTGTACTTCGCAATAAGCGACTCGGTGCGTACGTTATGCGCGTGCAAATGTTTGCTGCCAAACTGGAAAAACAGTTCGATTATGTAGCAAATAATCAATATTACAACGGTAACAAAACAAATTACGTGAAATGATGTAAGGAAATTAAAAGTCCGTACGAGAACAGTAGAAGTCACATACAATTAAAACATTTGGTATAGACGCAATGTAAGAATCATGTCCCGTTCTACAAACCAAAAAGTTCCACAATCCTTAAACTATTCCTCCTCCACCTCCTCCTTCTCCTCGGATAAGGAGGCATAGAGGTGTGACGACGGACACAGCCACAGCCATTGCCACAGTGCTATGGTGTTACTGACAGACACCGAAGATGGCCTCCATTGGCGAGATCGAAACGTCTGCGTTAAACAACAGAAGACCACGGTCCGATAGCCTGGACAGTAGTTCTTATAACAAACAAACAATTAAATAAATGTACACGTAACTTCATAAAAAAATAAGTGCAATAAAAAACATGTCAATTGTATCACAATTCTGAAAATTTAACTCAATTGATCTCACTGTTGCCTAGCAATAATTGAATTGTTGATGAAGAAACGATTTTAAATCAAATTTACAAATTTTAAATAATTTCGAGTGACCCAGAGATGAACTCGTCCACGATGTACAGCTTTGAACAAAAGATTCTAACAGAAATGCAGGCCATAAATAACAAAACTGAAAAGAAAGTTTGGCATTTAAGTTTTGTAATCCTAAAGATTGTTTTGTCTTAGATTCGACGCGCAAGCGCGTGCACACACACGCGCGCGCACATGTATTTGAGGTATTCCACACACTTTTTAGTTTAACGTTTATTACCTAGCAGCAGCCCAAACAATTGACTTTTTTGATACAGTATTTTAATAAATTATTATTAAAAGTTGTAGGGAATGGTTGTTAAAGAAAGGACAACTTCTTGCCAAGACGTTTTAAATGATTCCCAACTTGTATAATTTTGAACACGTAGTCAAGGCAATAGAGCTTTAGAGCTTTCATAGAATTTTCCGTATTCTCTTAAATGTACCGTGATTCAAAAGAAACAAAAATAATGTAAATCTGTCACCGAAATAAAGATCTGAGTAGTGTTAAGGGGCCACGAGGACGATGAGACATAGTCTGGTTCTGTGAACTGTAGAAGATTTGATCCGGACAAAACTAAATGGAAAAAGACGGGGAAAAGTCAGACAAGTGTTAGCAATGACGACGATGATACATATATAAAATACGACGACTGGTGGAGGGGGGGCACAAAACAATAGCTATACTAGCTTGTTTATATCCTAGCAACATTTACTAATAGACAGACAACATATTACTTCCATGTTCCGTTTAGAAGTATGGTGATCGCGAAAAAAACGTGTTCGAATTAAGGGCTGATTCTGATTGTACTACCCTCAAAACATGAAGAAAAGTCATTTTCCGAAAAGTGTTTGTGTGTGTGTGTGCGCGCGCGCGCACCTACACACACACACACACACACACACACACACACACACACACACACACACACAAAATTCGCGTTATTTCTGGCCTCACTCATGTTTATTTTCGTATGTTTGCACGCTTTTTAAATGGAAAGTGCCGAAACCCACACCAACACAACGCGTGCAAGCCGAAAAGGTGGACATCGATTTGCTTCCTGTGGATCGCTGGCAGTGTTGTATTAAAGCATTAATACAATCTATGTACTTATTTCTATTATGATATGAGAATTATAAACTAATATGTGCATGTGTGTATGTATGAAAAATATATAAATATTTTTCTCCTATGGAAAATTGTTTGCCCCTCCTTGAAAATATTTTGACCTCCCTGATGGCTAGTTATTTACTAGCCTGTGTAGAATATAGCGTTATGACATGGATCAGAATGGTGGGTGTTAAATAGGAAACACAAACATATTAAGGGAGAAATGTTTTGCTGGGAAATTTATAATTATACGGGTGAACAGAATAGTCGTTCAGGAAATCAGAAGACAAATGAAAAGAAAGAAATCAAGACTCGATTTTAAAAAAGAAAAATGACTAGTATAGTATTGACAGGAAAGACTTTGATAACACTATAGACATCCCTCGGCCCCTCGCAGCGAGAGTCCAATTTCATTACAGGAATCAGATCGCAGCTACATTTAGCTAGTTCTTCGTTCGACCTACAGACATTTTATCCTCGACCTACAGAAAATTTTTCGATACCTCAGACTCTTCCATACGAAATACCTAATTTAACGACAATTTCGTCAACTGTATTCGCAATTTTTTTTGATACGTTTATTTATGCAATCTGTTAATACGTAACAATAAGCATAATTTTTACATGGGATGAAGAGACTAGTCCATTGACTAGTTCTCTGTATGAGTATTTAAAAGTAACATACTATTATGTACAATATATTTAGAGTGTTAAGGTCTAAGTAAGCCCAGCGGAATTGTTACCTTTAAAAGTTTTGTCTGCAGGCTGTTGTCTAGTAGATTTATGACTAAAGGATTTGTGTGTTCTTCAAGCCGTTTCACATGTGTTTCGCTGAACATAGCAATGGTTTCACTGACTGAGGGCAGGTCCAGGTCGCTATAGATGTCTTTGTTGCTGATGAACCACGGTGCGTTGGTTATCGCACGCAGAACCTTGGTGTGAAACCTTTCCATTATGGCGATATTGGATTCAGATGCAGTTCTCCAAAGCTGTAAGCCACAGAGGCTTGAAGACAGTAATGTACACCAACAGAGTGTTTCGAATTGACAGTAATGATTTTCAGCCCAGGAGCCAATAATGGTTGCGAAACATGGTGTCCAGTTGTTTTCTCTTCATTCAAATGTGGTTGTGCCAAGTCAGTTTTTTGTCTAGGTGGATGGCCATGTATTTTAAGAGTCAGCTACCGGGATAGCCTTGTTATTTAATTTCACAATTGATGTTGTCCCATGGCGTTTTGTGCTGATTTAGTTTCATTTAATAGTATTCTCCACTTCTTTGCCCATTTTTCAATCGCATTTAGCGAATGCTGTAGTAAAATGGTTGCTTCCACCGGACGTTTGTTTACAGCAAGGATTGCAGTATCATCAGCGTACATAGCAGTAATCACATAATTGCTGTTTGGCAGATATGCCGTATAAATTAGATACAGAATGGGACTCAAAACACTTCCCTGCGGAATTCCTGCTCTTATTAGGAACAAACTAATAGTTACAATTTCGTGGCGTACTCGAAAGTGTCTTTCTTCTAAATATGATTTTAATATGGTGAACATAGTTTCAGACAAGCAGACAAGATTTTTTTGTGTTTATAGAGTAATCCTTGATGCCAAACTTTATCGAATGCTTGGCTGACATCAAGTAACACCGATGAACAATTGTTTTTTCCTAAAATGTTTTCATTATTGCATCTACTACTATTCGATGTACTTGTTCGATCGTAGAATACTGGCTTCTAAACCCAAACTGATGATCAGGTGTGATTCGCAAATGACACAACATATTTCGCAGCTGACAATGGAGTAAACGTTGCTACAGCTGACGGAAATGGAAGTTTACCAATGTTGCCAACAACTTTCATCAAAACATCTCTTTTAGAGTGAATAATGTGACAATTGCAACTAAGTACTTATACGTATTTGTACAGCAATTTGTGTGTTCAAACTCTCACACAAGGAGGAATGTTTAACCATAAATACTATAATGTTATTGGCAAAAAATATATTAATTTTATACTATTTATTATTATTGTTATTAACAACAGAAATATTCATTACCTTTGTTAGTAAGATGTTTACTTGTACATTTTTGTCTTTTCGTCTATTTGGTCTTTTTCCTGCTAGAACTTTTAGCAAATACACACGTATACCTGCAAAAAAATAAGATTATCAGATTATAAAGTGTTTCCGTTAGTCTGTCACCGGCTGCTGTTTGTTTAAAACCCTGTCACTGTCGCCAAAGTCGCAGCCTTCGACAGGGACCTCTTTTTCTGCAAAATGGGAGAGGCTTGAGGTGGAGTGGTGACACGGTCCCCCACCTCAATGAAGAACCCATTCGTCTTTTTAAATAACGGAAAATTTAAAAATTTTGAAAACCATTTTACTTAAGTACTTTAATGCAAAACGAAATTTTGAATTAATTTATTGAAAATCACGGAAACATATGTATGTAGAAACAGAGAACCAT
Organism: Magicicada septendecula; assembly: GCA_034769895.1. Taxonomy (NCBI): domain Eukaryota; kingdom Metazoa; phylum Arthropoda; class Insecta; order Hemiptera; family Cicadidae; genus Magicicada; species Magicicada septendecula. Next base: position 86,301,751 of record CM068367.1, read on the forward strand.
ACAGTATAGAAGTTTCTCTGCTTGTTGATATTATAGCTACCTAAACTATGTATTTCAACGATTACGACATTCCAGATGCTCTGATGAAACCAACTAAACCACAACAATTTTTGTGTTATGATGTTAATTTTTAAAAACGTGAATGTATTATTATAATAATTTTATAATGATTGTAACTGCTTAATTTGGAAACATGTTTTTAATAATGGTGAAGCCAAGAAAATTGTAAAGGGTTTTGATTGAACAAAGTCTATTTATTATGTAAATTTATTTTAGAAATAATTTTTTTTAATATTTAATTTAGAGATAGAAACTGGACGTCATTATCATCTGATAACTTAAGAAAAAAAAAACAGTAAAATGATAACTTCAACTCACCTCGTATTTTCCGTTTCCTATACTCTTCTTTGTATCTTCTTTCTTCTGCTTTTTGTAAACAACCAAATCAAACCATTCAATGATGTTCGTCCTTTTTCTTCTTTCTTCTTTTTGACAAATCACAACCCAACCGAACAGAAACAATCCCGTATTTTCTTCAAGGTTACCGGCAACAAACGAAAGCAATGTAACGGAATAGACCTGAAGGATTTGGTTCACAACGATAATTAATTATCGTTGTGAACATTATAATCAGTAAGGAGAGTTTAAAACTATCGAGGGCAATCGAAATCACGGCCGGAACTATCAAAACATAAAAAACGAAACCGCATTAAAATATAGTAGACTATTAAATAAGACATTACAATTATTCTAATTCGTTCATTTAAATAAATAATTGCACACAATAATACATTATTAAAAATTAAAATTTATATACTTAAATATATATAAGTTAATGGAAATGTAAAGGCAATTGACATTCATTGTGAAATAACAATTAACAGAAATATCAAGAGCCCCAGCACCTGAAAGAAAGCACACTTACAGACTAAGCTAATTGCCTAACCAGAACTATTGCCGCGGTTGACACAACAAACGACAAAAAATGGTTTGCCTCAGAAACGTGTTTGAGGACTTGAAAACCCCTCTACTTAGTGCAATGTTGAGGGGGTGTGTGCAGCGCGACTGTGCCCTGCGTGTTCACATTGACTGGGCTGAGCAGTTTTCATTGGCTTGATTAGTCTAAAAACGGTCAACTCCCAGTTGGAAACAACGCCTGACAATGTCGCACTGTAATAAAACACTTGAAAGTTGCCTTGTAAAGGTCCTTTCTTTGGTGTACCTGAAAAGAAAAAAAGGATTAATACATGAAATCTGAAGAACCTCTGTCCGACGGGGGCCTACCTGTAAAGTCTCTAACCTAGCAAAATCTCCCGCCTAGTTGATTTTTGTAATTAATATACATACACTTTTACTTTTATTCTGTATGTATAAACACTTTATATTCTATGGCTAGCAACCACCATAATCAGATAAATAATTTTATTTCATGACAGTGGTCGTAAGCTATTAGAAAAAAAAAGTATTATATAGACATAACGGAACAAAAATAAGCTTGCTCTAAAAGTGTACATATTTGAGTTTAGAAAAATCTAAATAAAAAATTAAGTAGAATAATTCTGAATTAAAAAGCATATGTTAACTATAAACAAATATGTAAAATTACATTAAGTTCTTTCTAAACTTTGTAACGAATTTATGCAAAAAATATACTTTCGTGTTACATACAAATCTGACTAGAAACATTTTGACTGAAACAATTGCAATAAAACGTACTTAAACGTGTACGAAAATATTGTTGTACCCGATCTCTCCTAATGGAGAGTTGCCATAAACGTTTGATTTTAAGTAGAAGGGCCGTGGATCTTTGAAGTCTGATCCGTTGAACATTAACACTAATACACGGCGCTCACAACTTTTGCATAATTTTCAAATCACTTTTGATAATATTCCCAGAAGTTATTGTGAGCTCCGTTAACTTATACAGTATCAAATAAATCTGTGCAAGTTATTTGAGTTTCAAACCAGTAAACTTGTAATAATTCTGACATGTTCACTTTCTTACAGACTACCTACTTATTGTATTTAACGGGGATGAAACCTAAGAAATCCCAAACAACTATACTACGCATGCGGTGGGCTTCTCCTTGAAGATCCGATCCTGAAACAGACAAACAAACCGCCACCTGTCTCATCCCCCTACAAAAAAACTATTTTTCAAAGTTTTTAGCGCACAACTGAAAACGACTATAATGCGGTACGAAAGCGGTCCGAAGCGACGTCCTACACGTAACCTTGAACACGGCACGACACCTTGAAAGTGGGCAAAAACGACTTTGGATGTGAACATGTCAGTCCCTAAAGATTTATTTGATACTGTTAATATAAAAGTAGTATGACTCACCTGTAGTATGAAACAATTTACATCTTTGCGATTCCTACCTTGCTCCTCTGAAACAAAACACAGAAACATGATTACACATCTTTTAAGACAAATTAGAAGTGAAGGTCACAGGATTACACAAACTCTTTCCCCCCCCCCCCACACACACACACGTTGTGTTGGGGTGACTTAGCGTCACCTTATGCTCAGATCGGACCATACCATCACCTTCTAAGATGCTTATATTCCTGTCTTATCTCCACCACCTCAAAGCACATAAGATTACATAGAATCGGCAGGAAAAGTCCGCGCTCTCGGTCCACTGGCTACGTCAACGAACTATTGGAACGTTGACGTTCCCTCTTCTTAAAAATAAGACTAACGCAAAATTGTTCTAAGGCTTTCACGGCCGGTGTCAGCTGTATTAGAAGTGTGTACCGGGCTGTTTGGCCGTGGTCCTAGGCAGCCTTTACCACAGTACTGTGGGCCTGACGTTTAACAACCCGTGTTCAGGTAGACTTGAATTCTTCTTCGAATTCAAGTGATGATGGCAGCTAGTGGTGCTGTCGAAACTTTTGGTTTGTTTGTAAACCTATGACCACGGCCAAACAGCCCGGTACACGCTTCTAATAAGACTAACGCAGTTCGTCGCTGTGGCATGTAAAAGCACAGCTGTATATAAAAGACAGAACGTTGCGCTGCGGGGACCGAGGGGAGACGGCGTTTCGATACCAGACAGGCCGCGACGGGGTGGCCAGCCCTCCGATCTCCTGCAGCATCGGTTGCACAGACTACCCAATGTCGTGTCACCAAACACTAAAGCACACTTTGTTCCGATTATCAGCGCTGACACTGCCGAAAGTGTTCAGGCAACAGGTATTGCTTGTCTCAAGCTCAGCAAGCAGCCGCCGTCGGTCGCTCTCCGCGAGGCAAACACCCTCCGTACCGTTCACCAAGGTAACAGAGACAAGCAGCTGACTAGGAGGAGACAGTCGAAGGATGGAAAGAAGGATAGTTTTCAAAGGTAACTCTGGGGCTATGGACTGAAGTTACTGTGAGGATGGCCTTATAGCGGGTCATCAAGAATCGCTCGAAGCGTTTGACCCAAATCGGTGGTGGAGGGTCTGTGGTGCTGATGTTCCTCAGGTATGGGAAGGATGAGGTGCAGTAACGGTAAAGAGAGTTACAAAAACCGACCAGACAATAACAGATAAGGTGGGAACTCGAAAACCTCCTCGGATTATATCGTTGCTGACAAACCAAGGAGATCCCGTCAAGGAACGGAGAGTATTCGCTTGGAAACGTTCCAGCCTACACCTGTTGCTGGTTGACAGAAGTGACCACCATGCGGGAGCCACATAGATCACTATAGACTTGAGAAACAGAAGGTAGATGGTGACTGCGACACGAGAAAAATGAGAATGATTTGGCTCGGACGCCGTGAGCCTTGTTGAGGGTTTCGGTCACGTTGGCGTTGAAGCATAGTCGCCGGTCTAGCCGAACGCCTAGATTATTCACCATCTCTTTCCAAGCGATAGGCCTCCCTTCTAGGGAGAAGAGCTGAAACAGATCACGTCGAATTTCTCCATTTAGATCGTCACCCGCCACTTCCTTAGCCAGTCCGGAAGCAGATCCAACTGACTACTTTGTACTCACAAATCGCGGGACAGGGACCTGAAATGATACATAGCCTCGTTGGAGAAGAGAGACAATGTGACTCCGGGCAAAGCTGGCAGGTTTTCGTGTAGAAAAGGTACAGAACGGGGCCGAGTACAGAACTCTGCGGGATGCCGGCGGCGACAGGTCGAACTGTAGAACAAAACTCGTCGACGCTGACCCTGAAGGTACGGTCGCTGAGATATGACTGGACGAAAAACACTATGGGCGGAGGGATCGGAGAATGGACGAGTTTGAAGAGAAGACCTTCATGCCAGACTTTATAGAATTCCTTGCTCACAACGAGCTCGTCCCTGTCGAACGCGGGGGCTGGATCATCAAGGAAAAATGTCCAGAAAAGAAGTCCCGAACCTCTGCCAACTGGACAGGGTTCGAGACGCTCGGTGACATCAGCCTTGCCTCCTATCGAAGACACAAGACACAACCCCGTTTGGAGTTTCAAGCGGGTTGCGAGTTCTCTTCTCGCGGGCCAGTGTCCTTGCCGCTCTCTACACGGACAGATTATGCTACTAACGTTTACTGCGCTTTATGCCAAAAGGCTCACCAAGACAGGAGTGGTTACCTCGCGGCTACTGCCAGGGATCTGCCTCTGGTTTCCGTTCGCAAAGACACCTTAGTCCGGTTTACATCAGCTGAACTCAAGCTGAAATACTGGTTTATCCCCTCATCACGATGAGGCGGTGTGAGTCAGGTGGAGACAGTAGAAGTTGGAAGCTACCGTGGACGGAGGTATAGGCCGCCTTCCTCTTCTCCAATTGATTAACACGAGCACGCGCGCGCACTCAGAACACACACACACACACGGACACAATTTTTTTTTTCGTATCGGCCATCTAAGGACCACATGCCAATTTCAATTCTTTACTATTTGTTCTTTCCTTTTTTCCAATATTCTTTCATCTTCTCACTGTGTCTCTTCTTCCTGTCTTCAGTCTACTTTGAACCTGCGTTTTTCTCTCTCCTACCCTGGACTCACTCCATTTTTAACACTTTTCCGAAAAACATTGCCCGAAAAACGTCTCCTTCAATTGCTTCTTCTGCATGTACATTATTTTTTTCTAAATCCTTTTGGACTTCTTTAATCCAACTTGATGTTGACTTCTTCCCCCACAGATATTTGAAGATTTGCTTTGACAACCTATTGTCGTCCATTCTATATAAATGTCCAAAAAATAATAGTCTTCTTTTTCTCATTGTTTCTGTTATATTTTCTATACTTTGATATATTTCAACATTACTTCTTAATTTCCAACCTTCTGAAGTTTTTCGTGGGCCTAATGTTTTCCTAATAATTCGTCTTTCCAATATTTCTAGTTTGTCTAAATTATAATTCAGTGCTAGACATTCACTTGCTTATAGGTATTCTGGCTTCACTACTGTACTGTAATGCCTTATTTTCGCATTTTTAGATACGCACTTGGCATGGCATGGCAGATATCTTGCCAATCCGGGCGGCGACCTTCCTCTTTTGCTGTCAAGATTGGTCCAATGTCTTCATCAGTCATCTTTTCTTGTCGATAGTCTTGTGTAGTCCAGCCGTCTGCCAGGAAATCTACAGTGATGGCTTGAACTTGTTCGCTTGAGTTTTGTTCTTCCTTTCTGTGGCAATGTCGGCAGTCTTCCGGGCACGGTCTTCGTGATAAGCCATCTGCATTACCATGCAGGCGTCCCTGCCGATGTTGTACCTTGAAGTTGTACTCTTGCAGACGTTCAACTGTCCTTGTCAACTGTCCTTCCGGATTTTTAAATCTCAAGAGCCGTGCAAGCGCGGCATGGTTGGTACGTAGTGAAAACTCTCTCCCATAGAGGTATTTATGGAAGTGCTCCAAAGCTCTGACAATTGCCAACAACTCTCTCCTTGTAACACAATAATTTCTCTCTGGTTTAGAAAGTGTCTTGCTGTAATACGCTATTACTCGTTCTTCACCGTTCTGCACTTGAGACAAAACTGCTCCTAGACCAGTATTGCTTGCGTTTGTGTCTACGATGTACTTCCCTTCGGAAGCTGGAAAAGCGAGAATTGGCTGCGAACATAATGCAATCTTCAAAGTCCTAAATGCTTGGTCACACTCTCTCGACCACTGGAAGTTTCATTTATTTTCAGTTAGCTCATGTAATTGTTTAGCAATAGTAGCAAAGCCTTTAACTAAACGTCGGTAATATGAGCATAACCCCAGGAAACTCCGAACTTCGTGTTTACTCTTCGGCACTGGCCAGTCTCTTACGGTGTCTACTTTATTAGGCTCCATGCTAACATCCGCTGCCGAAACCAGATGGCCCAGATACTGTACTTCCTTCTGGAATAGAGAACACGTCTTCGGGCTCAGCTTCAATTGGGCACCGTGAATTCTAGTTAGAACCTCCTTAAGGTTTTCCAAATGGTCTTCGAAAGTCTTCCCGATGACTATGACACCATCTAAGTAAACAAGGCAAGTTTTCTACGTCAGGCCTCGGAGTATCAGGTCCATTAATCTTTCAAATGTTGCCGATGCATTACAGAGTCCAAATGGCATGACGTTAAATTGGAATAAGCCACTTGTGGTCGAGAAAGCGGTCTTTTCCTTGTCTTCTTGATGAAGACCCACTTGCCAATATCCACTCTTCAGGTCCAATGTGGAAAACCACTGAGCTCCAGACAGCGTGTCGAGCGTATCGTTAACGCGAGGTAATGGATAGCAGTCTTTCTTTGTAACGTCATTTAACCTCCGGTAGTCTACGCAGAAACGCAATCCACCATCCTTCTTCGCTACCAGCACTACCGGAGAAGACCAAGCACTTGACGAAGGCTCGATTACTCCCTCTGTCAACATGTCCTATACTAACCGAGACATTTCCTCTTGCTTAGATAATGGAGGCCTTCAAGAAGGTTGGCGTATCGGTGTTGTGTCCCCGGTATTGATGCGATGTTGCACAAGAGAGGTTCTTCCCAATGACTGGACCCTAACTGCAAAAGAATCTTTGAATTCATGTAAAAACCGTCTGAGTTCTTTTACCTCAACACTTGAGAGGTCGTTAGAAGATCTGTTCAATACTTCCTGCAGTTCCTCTGGTAACTTGGAATTATCCGAAGCACTGGATCTTCGTTGCGTCATTCCGGCTACCCAGGCCAAAGGAGTCAATTTGCCTAGGAGCGTATTGCTTTGTAAAGTGACAGCTTGATCCAAAATATTTGCCACTCTAATAGGTACATTTCCCGTTTCGTCAGGTTTTACTAAACTTCTGGCAATTAGTATGGCCGGTGTGCTGACTACCTGGGGTTCGAATATAGAGCACTGGTTGCCCCTAGTATCTACCTCGGTTCTAACGATGATGATCTTTTCGGAGTTTGGCGGAACAGTTACGGCCACTTGGTTTACGACGTCCATTGATTTGTCTGCTGTCGTCATTGTTGATAGCATTACCTCTTCTCCTCCGACTCTCAAGACATTGTTTTTGAAGTCGACTATAAATCCGTATGCGTTCATAACGTCCACACCAAGAATTGCTTCATCCACAATGTCTGCAACAAGTACTTTATGATTAAAGTCAAGTCGACCGAGGCGTAGGTGTATCTCCCTTTTCCAAACACTTTTACAGGCCGTCCAGTAGCTGTTTGCAAGCTGCAAGAGCACCAGATTGGCTTGAGATCTTTTACCACGTCGGGCCGCACAATGGAAACTGTTGTGCCTGTGTCAACTGTAATCGAGGTTGGCCTTTCTTGAACGAATCCGGTAACCACCAAGCTCCCGCTGTTTTTCTGAAGTGTAGAAATTGCGTTCTCTAGGGGCTTCGTTCCTCCAGTTAGTCAGCACACGCCCCGTTGTACCGACTATTGCTCGTTTCCCTGCTGCTGAATTCTAACCGGACAATCTCGTTGTAGATGTCCAGGTTTCCCACATCTATAACACTTCGGTCTTCCATCCTTTCTTATTTTATTCTGTGGCGCCGACCGTAGAGTGTTCCTTGTTCTTCTTCCTCATCGTCTGTGCCGTCGCGATCTTTTAGCGGGCGCGCGTTTATGACTTGTCCAACCAGACGCTGATTTGGCGGCCTCAAATTACAAAGCATGTACCAGGGCGTCCGCACTGTTCTGGTGTCTTGCCATTCGTAACACTTGCTGTAGTTCGTTATCTCGGACACCGGCAGTAAATGTCTGCATCGCAAAACTCGTTCGGAAATCTTGTGGAGCTTCAGGATAGGCCAGTCTAATTAGTCTGTCGATACTTCCTTCAAACTCTTGAAGGCTCTCCCGGCAGTGGCGGCTCGTGACTTAAGAGGTTGGAGGGCGCGGCCTTTAGGCTTTATAAAAATTTGAACTCACCTCAAATATTGTGAGCTGCTGTAGATAGTCCGCGATATTATTAATAAACATAACTAGACACATTCTTAGTCTCTTCACTGTCTCTTTAGTGTCGAAAGTGTCCACAAAAATGTCTATACTGTTCCCACAACAAAAGTAATAACTATATTTACACTATATTATTTTTATGATAGTTACACTTTAAACAGATCATTTATTTGTTGACAAAGTCCATTCGCCTTTCCTATAAGTTAGTGAATTTTTCTAGCACTCTATGATTAAAGTCCTTCATTTCTTTTACAAGTTCCTTGTTGATAGATAGCATCGCAAAAGCATTCAGTCTCTCGTTTTTCATTGTATTTCTCAAGAAAGTTTTTAGTCTTTTCAGAGTCAAAAAGCAGCGCTCAGGTTTGGCAGTTATCAGGGGGTAGTTATGATAATTTTTATAAGTTTCAATACATATTTAAATAATTTACCTTATGTTTAATCCGCTAAGCGATCTTCTGTTATTTATATGTTTTTACAACATGTTTCGGGGATAAATCCCCATCCTCAGGTAAAATGTTTATTCACCCTAATGCATAGGGGTCGTCGAAAATGTTAACGCACATAAAATGTAACACATAAAACTAGATAAAAACACATACAACACACAAGCGCGTGATATGTGACCCAGTGCACTGGTCGGTTTCCGATCGTCAACTAACTTTTACGCGTGTTTCACTTCTTATCTTCAATGCGGTCTCATTGAAGATAAGAAGTGAAACACGCGTAAAAGTTAGTTGACGATCGGAAACCAACCAGTGCACTGGGTCACATATCACGCGCTTGTGTGTTGTATGTGTTTTGTGTGTTTTTATCTAGTTTTATGTGTTACATTTTATGTGCGTTAACATTTTCGTCGACCCCTATGCATTAGGGTGAATAAACATTTTACCTGAGGATGGGGATTTATCCCCGAAACATGTTGTAAAAACATATAAATAACAGAAGATCGCTTAGCGGATTAAATATAAGGTAAATTATTTAAATTTGGTTCTAACAGCGGTCTGGAGACTATACATAAAATGAATTTCAATACATCTTTAAAAACTGACGTAAGATCGTTTTCTTTCATAAAGTTAAGAAGACTTATCGTATCTTTAATATAATCTAATTGTTTCAATTCACTCCGAACTTTGTTTTCTTGTAAGAAAGGGTAATGCTGAATCACTCGCTTGAATTTTTCTTCCTGAAAGTTTGTAGAAAAAGTGGAAATAAGTCGTCATTGGACATCAACGAAGCTGCCACCAGGTGACCCGTGTAAGTAAATCTATCTTTTACTTGAGTTATAATGATGTCATATACTTCTTTTGCATTCCCTATTCTAGTGCTGCATCCAACATTATTGTTCCTTTTTCTTGGTTGCTCAAGGAATCCTCGTTTATTTGTGTTTCTATTTTATTTATTTTCTCCCTCCCTTTCTGCATCTCATTTTCAAAAATTCTGATGTCACTTTGCCACATTACACTGCCTTTGTTCCTACTCTGTAGTTATTGGTACATTATGTTCATGTGATATAGAATTCTATGGATAAAAGTTAGCCAGAACATGAAATTTTGGTTCAGAAGTATCCTTCATTAACTGCGAGTTTGTACACTTTTCTTCAAAATTTCAAAACATTCTTCCAACTTATATCGGTTTTCGTACACAACGTTGATAATACGAATGTAGTAATTCCATTTTGTTATAGAAACTCTGGGTAACCTGGCTTACATTACTTCCTCCAAAACGTTCGTTCGTAGAAATGTGTGTGACAAAAGTACTGGAATGGAAGACAGATTTGAGAAAGAACTCTAACTTTGTTGTTTACACTTGTTGCTTTTTCTAATAACAAATTATTTGATGAGTGTAACAGTGTACAAATTATGCGAGCGGATACACTTCTCTAATTTTTGCCTGTACACCTCCAACAGAACCACACATAACATTAACGCCATATAAGTCTCAGATATTATCGTTTCCTGTGATGTGCGCAGAAGAGGATTTATGTTGTCCATTATGCACTTTGCTAAGGTTTCTGCATATTTACCTTCAGGACTGAGAAATCCGCAAAACCTTTCGTATACCGATCCCTTAAACACGTATCTAAAAACTAATACCATATGGAGTGGCTTGTCACATCGGTTGTCTAATCACATTCGATTGCCACAAATTCAGAAGCTTGTTATCTCCTTTTCTATTTCTTCCCTGCAGACACTTGGGTAAAATGATAAAACAAAACCTAATAATTCTACACTACAATATTTGCCTAAATTATTCGTGAAGCTATTAAATAAATACACACACTCAACACCTAAATACTAAACAAATCCCTGCACTTTTTAACAGCGGAGAAAGTCTAAACACCTAAAAGAGCAAATCTCACATTATCAATAGTGTGCGATTAGTTGTACGGAGTGAATCACGTCACTTTCTGCTCAACGAGGCGCGATAGGAGACGCGTCAATTGCCAGTGGAAATACCGCCTATAAGCTTACAGGTTCATTCAACGTTGGACAGAGTGCGGGATGGAGAAATGGGCGCGATTGGAAGAGCGCCGTGATGCTGTTCCGAAAACATTTCTGCTATTACCTAACACGAAAACATTTTCTCGTTCGAAGTATTAAATAAAGATATAATGACTTTCCACGAGCGGTGATAATGGATTGTTTAGTGATATGATTTAAACTGGAGGGCGCGCGCCTTAGCGCCCTAAGAACGAGCCGCCCCTGCTCTCCGGAATGCTGTTTCCTTGCTCTCAACTGGGTGCAGTACACATCTCGCAAATGTTTATCAACATACCGTAATTCTAGAGTTTTTATCAACTCGGCATAGATGTTCTGGCTGTCAGGTGGCACTTTCTGTAGTAGTTCTGCCGCTGGTGCTTTTAATGCGAGAACGAGTAAGACTGCCTTGTCTTTCTCTGTCCAATTATTTGCGCATGCAGCAGCTTCAAATTGGCGGAGGTACGTTGCCCAGTGACTGCTTCCGTCAAAAGTTGGAGCTTTGACATGAACTGTCCCTACTGCAGGCATGGTGACTTTCTCTACTGACTTATTTTCTGTGTCTTTTTCTGTATTTATCATTGGTACAGTCTGTTCAGAAATTTGATTTGGTTGTATTTTCATGAACTCTTCAACTTCATTTTTAATTTGCTCTTTTATAATCGCCATTGAGTTTTCTACTGCAGATATTTTTGTTGACTTCTTTCACACTCAAGACAGATTTTTCTACTTCAGCTATTTTATTTGACATGGATTCTTCTATGTCAGATATTCTGGTAATCTGATATTAAGCTCACCTCGTAATTCACCTACGTCACCACGTAGGTGACCCAATTCTGCTGTAGTATGTTCTTGCGTCTGCTTTTGCTCTTGAATTAAGGCTTTGATGTCATCTGCTTCCTGCTTACGTTTTTCATCCTGTCGTTTTTCCGCTTCTTCCGTCTCCTGTCTGCGTTTTTTATCATGTCGTTTTTCTGCTTCTTCCGTCTCGTGCCTGCGTTTCTCATCCTGTCGTTTTTCTGCTTCTTCTCTTTCTTGTCTTCGTTCTTCTTTTTGTCGTCTTTCTGCTTCTTCCTGTGTCTGCTGCCGCAGCAGTGTTTGTAAAGCTTCCATCATCTGACTGGCATCCATGTTTACTGATTAATTACGAATTACACTCGTCTTGTACAAAGTGTCCACTGTTTCCACTGTTAACAGTTCTATCCCAGTTCTGACACCACCATTACGACGGTCTACTTGATCGTCGTAGGTACAGTGGAAACAAAATATAAGACATCAATTAAGTCACTAATCACCAGCTTTAATTTTCACAGTTAAACAGTTCGTAATTAACAACACGGGCTCTTCCAACAAATCAAAAAGAAATTGTTCACACGCAAGTTGTCAACTAATATTAAAACACAATTGTATTACAATATACCGCCCGATTATAAAACACAGCACTTCACTAATATCCACTTGAACGCACACAGTAATATCGCTCGATAATCACTCGACAATAATTGAACTGAGCGTCCCTGAGTAATTGAATTTATATCCCGCCGAAAACCTAGGCGATTCCACATACTACGTATTACCTCTAAACTATGACGTAATTGATTGCGGCCTTGACACAGAGAGAGCGGCCACGCGAATTCTCTCACCGTCTAGCAAATGGGTCGACAAGCACGTAAGTCACACACGTTACATTCCGGATCCCTCTGGAACATTCGATAAACACGTAGATTGTTCTGTGATGTCGTCACAATATCTTTAGTTATACCATATGCCATTTCCATCTTATGAAGCCTTTCTTCTATAGCAGATTTTTCCAAGCCATTCTCAGCGAATGCCAAGTCATCTGCGAATGCCAAACAGTTTATTTCAATACGTTAGTTCCTTCTTCCCAACATGATTGGTGATATTTTCCATTCCTTTAAGTTTTCATTCCAAATTCTCACTACACAGTTCCAAATTTCTCCAGGACACAGTTAAAAAGAATTGGGGATAAACCATCACCCTGTCTTACACCTGTATTTATTTTGAATGGTTGAGATATTTCTCCCATGCATTTTACTTTGGAGACTGTGTCTGTAAGGGTTTCACGGATTAGATTTGCCAATTTAGATTTAACACCAAATTCTCGGATTATTTTATCTATAGTTTCTCTATCAACAGAATCAAAGGCCTTTTTGTAATCAACAAATGTTACTACGATCTCCTTTGAATTCAGTAGCTTGTGACGGATTATTGACTTCACAGTGAATATTTGTTCTGGACAGGATCTGCCCTTCCTAAAGCCACCCTGCTATTCACCCAAATGGTTATCCAATGTTTTTTCTACTCTCTTCAATAGAATCTTTGAAAATATTTTATATGCAACTGGAAGTAAAGATATTCCTCTGTAGTTATTAACTTCTTGCTTATCACCCTTCTTATGCAGCGGATGTATTAAGGCCACCTTCCATTCTTCTGGGATTTTTTATGTTTTCCAAATTTCTTCAAAAATTAATTGTAGATAATTTTTTATCTTTGGTAGAGACCATTTCAAAATATATAAGAGACACACAAATGTTATTTAATTGTATATTCAGAAAGATTATAAGATTATTGGACATTACACTGTACACCCATCATCAGTCATATTGATCTGATACCTAGTGGCTTTGTTGAGTATGGTGTTGTGACTGTGGTTAATGGATATTTTTTCCGATAAACATTCCCCCTATACGCGCCTATGTTTCTTTTTGTTCATAATAAGTAACTCTTGAAGTACTTGAAGTAAAGTGTAAAAGGAAACGGTTCACAATATGACGCACCCAAGCTTTTCGATTTAAAAATTTTTTTCTGAGCCCGAAGATGAAAAAATTATGTTGCAAACAAAATTTAATTCTTCATATGGATCCAATAAACAATTTAATTAGTATCATTTAGGGTGTATTGTGTACACACATATACGCACTATGGACTGACTATATTTTAGTCTTTACACAGTAAACACTGGAGAAACGGAAAATAAAGTAATCCAATGTTATTTTGATCAGTTTATTGATATACCAGGTTTTTGTGATATTTAAGTCTGTCTGTCTGTCTCTCCCTCTACAGACACACACAGGCTTAGTTTACAAAAACAAACCAAGAACGATTTTTTGTCACACGTACACACACAGACAAACACACGCGCGCGCGCGTGCGCACACACAGACACACATTCTTTTCGGTATATAGCCTATTAAAATTGACGTACGTTTCGAAGGATCCGTATCATCAGACGGTTCAATGCGAATTAACGAACTATTGATTTTATTTCGACTTAAATTTTCGACGTCATAATGTTTGTTTATGTAGTCAGCTGATTTGAAGGTTATATGAAAATACTTAATATTTTCATTTTCCTTATATTAACAAATTTTTAATTTCAAATAAATCATTTTGTTTTGTTTTTATTTGTAGTTATTCTTAAATTAGCGTATTATTATTATTATTGTGTTTGTATATATTGAGTTTCTCCCAGATATTCGTTTTGTGACCATTTGTATGTTTTTTGTTAATTGAACATATTCAGTGTCTGAAACTTGATGTTTATTATTTAGTCAGCATGTGTCTAACTTAGATTTAAAAAAAATTAGGCTTAAAAACGCTTTGCGTGGTTCAAGGAATCTATGGTCTAACCTTTTCTTCATTCGGCCTGTGTAATATTTTTTGCAAAATTTTAAGTTTGTTCTGTGAAATGTACATCAGACTTTTATATATACTGATAAAAATTAAAACAGTATACTTCCAGATGTAATCCATTTTTGAATAACACAGAAATACTGAAAGAAACTAAAATAACAAGAGTTAATTGAAAAGTGTATATATGTAATTTATTTAATATTTACATATCAAATAAATTATATATGCTTCAAGAAACTAACAGTAGCAACAGGGTTTAAAAAATATATGTGTGTGTGTGTGTGTGTGTGTGTGTGATTATGGATTATACAAAAATATTGTTAAGACTTACCTTCATTTATAAATCCTGTCACTATCCTCACAATGTGTAGACTGGCTGCAGCTTCTTCACCATCTTCAGGACGTAGCACTGAACACTATTACGCAGCACTGACAATTTCACTGACACTACTGATTGTCCGTTTTATAGTCTGCGAACGGACGGCCGCCATTTGTTTACCAAAGTTATCTTAAAACACTGTTGCCTTCTACTTCCGATAGCAGTACGCTTGCTTACATTAAGAAAACTGGAAACGTACCGGTGTGTTGTGGGCGTGTTAACGGAGATAGTAAACATAAAGCATATGAGACACAATAAGAGGTTTCTCAACATCATTAGTTTAGTGCTTAACGCAGTATTTAAAACTTCTTTTGTGTTGAAACATCGTTTTTTTTATATTAACGAATATTAAATTAGAGAATTTAGAGGCCGAAATGAAAGAGTGTGGTCTAAGAACTATTGAGAGAAATAATTTGAAGAAACTATAACTGCGTACATTGAGGAGTGGAATAAGTAGCATACATTATAACCGTCGCGTTGAGAGACAGCACTAGGTACGTGTGGTTAGAAACAGAGTTCTAGGTGATCAGTAAACAATAATGGGATCCTCTTCCGGTCGCAGGATCGCGACAGATGAAGGACGGTGTGCCAAAGGGGGCCACCCAAAGGTAAGATTGTGCCAATGAAGAAGAATAAGAAGAAGACTAAAAAGTAAATGTTTTACGTTTCCTCACTTGGTAGGGGTAGAATAGATCGAACTACATTTCACTGAACATAATGGCTGATTAATAAATATTGCTGGTCATCGTTGCTCCTTTACCGCAGCTTCAAAATGAAGCATAAAGAGGAAAACATTAATAATGTACATATCAAAAATAACGATACAGCTGATACATTATGGATGCATACTTGTTCGCGGATTTGTTGTTGACAGTGGGAAGAGAATCACTTATGAAGAAATCAAGTGCCCATGTCTATACTTCAACAGATACACAATATCAGCAACATGTTTTTGTTTGGATACCGTTTTAATGTCATCCCCGATTCACGTTATCAGTACTGAGCATTGTTTCAAAAGATATTAGTATTGAAAGGAATGGGTATCGAAACAGACTGGTTGAACCTACACAACAGTTCTAGCCAGCAGTAACACTTTAGTTTTATAAAGGAGAATTCTTGTCGTATTTACTATAATAAATTCAATGGATCAGCCTGACAAGAAGAGAAGAGTTTTAAGGCGACCGTACTGGGCGGCCAACAGCAAGGTTCACCCGAGTAAAGCGTTGGCAACCAGTGTGTCGAGTTATACTCAGAATCCATCTGTCCATACACACACACTAGTAGTAAGCTTTCAGGTGGGATGAAACGTACAAACACTTACTGCAGATTTCCTGTCGTGGAACTCGAGGAACAGTCAATTAAAATGTAGAGAATTTGAATTGATTTCCAATTTAAGATATTTCAAAAGACACATTTCTTTAGACACACACACGTATGTTACACTTTTCTGAAAACACCAAACGTTTTGTCTGTTCTACGATAAGGCATCCTCACTGACTTCTCGACTGATGCAATAATTACAAAACAACAAAATTTAAGATTGAAGTTATAATAATGTTTGATTATAGTTACCGAACAGAAGCTGCGTTGAAAGTATCTTAAATACATTATTTATAAAAATCTAATGAACGTTAAGATCATTAAATCTCGTATTAAGAGCGGGAGATGGATAAAAGCTAATTTCTGAGGACTAAGCCTGAGGATTAGTCATTGTCCTTATACAAACCATTAATTTGCATAGTTTTTTAAAACTTTGTTTAATTTTTGCTAAAAACAATTAACTGTATAAACTACTGATCAAATTTGGTTTAAAATTGGATTTAACTTTTTTTTGTAAAGTACTGAAAAAAAATTCATAAATTTGTGAATTTTGTAAAGCTGTAGACAAAAATGTTTAAACGTTAAGTTTAAAATCTCGTAACACCTGTATAATTTTTTTTTTTGGTTCAAATATTTAAGTTTTCACCGAAACTGATGATTTATTTAAATACAAAATCGTATCTTATGCGCTCAACACTTTAGTGACCAATGTTTGTTCTACGAAGAAACATTATTACATCCAATTTAATGACAGATTATGTACTTGTTATGTTTTTTAAATAAATTTAATTTAACTATTGATCCTGTGAAATTTTTCGAACCAGAAATTCTGATAAAACTATAAGTAAAGTTTCTGGAAAATCTGAAAAAATGTAGTAGGGTTTTTTTATATCTACAAGTGTATAATTTTAAAACATTATCGCACTTAACATGTAAATTATATTCGCTTTCGCTAAATGAGAGCCAAGCTGAGAGACGAGAGATAGTAATGATGGCTATGTAAAGTGGGGGAAGCAACTGAGCATTGACGTTATAAGATACACAAGAAACCGGAGAGAGAAACGTAGAACGTAACAAAACAAACAAAATATATGCGTGGTCATGATTTGATTACAGAGGCTTATAACTGAAAATGTAAGTAACTTAGTGTGATATTTACTATTTCATATAATAAAAAGTACTGAACTAGCCTTGGTAGTAATTTATGGTTAATTCGGTGATTAGTGTGAAAAGTGTAAAAAAAAAAAAAAAATAGTTTCACCGAACTAACTAACTGGACAGCTGGTGAACACATTGAAAAACGTAACGCTTTTCATTTGTAAAGACAAAATACAAGCTTACTTATTTTATGTATAACTATTTATGTATATTTTTTGAAGTATATAAATCTTGGTTTATCATTATCCCAATTTCCTACTTAAAATTTCACTAAATGACACGTATAGACAGACAGACAGAAGAAAAAGAAGAGGAGGGGAAGGAGAAGGAGAAGGAGAAGGAGGAGAAAAAGAAAAAGAAGAAGAAGAAGAAGCAGAAGAAGAAGAAGAACTTGTATCCAACACCATCCACCCGAAGTAGCAATTCCCCATTCAAATTTGATACACGGGCAAACAGTAAAAACACTGAAAACAACAAACACTCCAGTACACGATACAATATAAAACAATAATACTCCAGCACATGGTACAATATATAAAGAATAAATACTCCAGCATATGGTACAATATATAAACAATGAATACCCCAGCACACGATACAATATATAAATAACAAATTACACAACACAAAATACAGACCAAACAGCTGTCCCATTCTTTAACATGATAAACCAAGACGCGGAAGGAACAATTATGTCTACAATTGGCCATGTTATAAGCATAATTGTTATAATCGTATACATATCAGATGTATAATTGAACGTCTTCATCAAAGTGTAAACTACAAACGAATGAGTTATATTTCACGTTGTAAACTCTAAAATTCCAAGCTTACGACACAAACACACGTAATTTTTGCAGTTCTCATAAAACTAATGTTTTCACAAATGAAATATGATTTATTAAAAAATTTCATTTTTATAATAACTAAAATGATATAAATGTTTCATATAAAAATATGTTTACAATTTAAATTATCATTGTAGTTTTATTTTGTTTACATATAACAAAATAACAGTACATTTATTATACGTAAACAATAAGTGTATTAAACTTTTCTTATGCAAGCTTTAGTCAATACACGAATTCATATTCTTCTTGTCCATGTTATTCTCTCTAGTTTCTTGTATTTCCTATTTTGCCCTTCGTATATCTGCTTTCCCCTTTGCTATTCGTCATTATTTCTCGTCATTATCTACAGAACTCTATAGTAAAGGCGAATATAATCGTTAAAAATATGTAGATTCTAAAATTGTGTACATGTTTAGATCTAAAGAAAATATATGTAACAATTCCTCTGTATTATTGAAAACTTTACTTAGGTTTTTTAAGATTTTTCTAACTTGTGTAATATCAGTATGTTAGTGACAAACATTATAGAATTACGTTCTATTTTAAACAGTAAGAATAATAAAATTAAACTCGTTGTTTTACAAAACTGACACTTATTCGATTTGACCAATAAGTTAGATTACTAATATTTTGTAACCGAGCGAGATTTTCAAAACAAAATAAATAAATTGGACTGAACAGAATGTGATTAAATGTTACGTCGGCAATTGATGCAAATGAGAATTATTTTGTATCAATAGTGATAATAAAAACTGATTATCTACAACAGCCTGTATGTGTGTTATACTTGTTGAACAGAAATGAAAACACGGTGTTTCAAGCCAGGAAGGCTTCAGAAAATATCTGTCCTAAACGTGTACACAAATTTTAAATTCTATTAAGAATAAAATACAAAGGGCGTAGATAAAATATAATGATTACGGGCAAGCAAGGTTTAGAGAGGTGCAATGGAACAGTAGAGATTTACAAAAAGAGTGTTTGAATCCAAAATAGCTAAAGAGTTAAACCGGTCGAAAACTTGGAAGTAGTCGTAGAATAATGATGTGTACGAATACATTGAATGAATCAACAGTTATAAAAAAGACAAAAACACTAAAATTGTGGTTTGAAGGCGACAGCAACGAAGAGCTTTCATAAACCTTATTGGAGGATTCAAAGCCAACAATATATCGGGAAAATATATAAGAAATTAAGTTAAATAATATTGGTTGGTGAATTGTACATAAATACAAAAATAAATAAATGTAGTTGGAGGATTAAAGGAACTATTAAGCAAAGGTGGACAGTTGATAAACTGATAAACTTTAAAACTGAAAGTTGCCTCCTTTGTGATTGCGGAAAAGGTTTACTACCAGCGAGCAGACAAACAGTGATAACAGGGGGGCCCAAGCTTCACCCAACGTTCCCGCTTCCACTTGCTTATATCAGGCTCCCCTTCACCACCGCTCACAGTCGCCCTTTCTCTCTTCTGAACCCAAACCTGCCAAGCAACGAAGTTACTTTTAACGTTTTTTGCGTAATTTTTGAAGTATTGTATGGTTTTCTGAAGGTATTGCTGAAGTACAAACTGTTTTCACAATGAACCAACTCTTAAATGAGTTTGTTACAGGGAAAATATTTGATGACATTATACTGTAAAGTAATTCATTTCTAAAGTGTCACTTATTCACGTTATCAATTGATGTCTTACTGACGGATGTCTGACTGACTAAATGTCTTTGTGACGGACACAGATGAACGTCTCAAAAATTTAGAAGTAAACAGAATAATTATCTAAAGAAAAATGAAAGATATTGGAAGGATACGTAAATATGATAGATTAAAATAAATAGAAAAAGTCAATCAACCTAACAGCTGATTGAAAAAAAAAGAAAACAGAAGAAAATTTGTTAACATTAGACACAGTTGTTTGCTGATACAAAAAGTAGAAATCATAGATACTATCGATGATACGAAAGAGGTCGTTAGACAGGGTGGTTCAAACTGATATCTTTAAAAATTCTTCGCAGTAGTGCTTCTTAAAGGATTTCAAGTTTATCGAGTGGAGAGTAAAATTTAAAACTGTGTTTAATAATTTTATATTTTTGGCAAAAATCAGTTTCTTAGTAATAACAAAGGGGCCTAAAAGCAACAATGCAACTGGAACCCATGGTGCTGATGTACGATACAAATCACATAGTTTCCAGATTTCTTATTACAAAAACAATGTATGTAATGTATATAATTAGATATTACAGAAAATTAATTAACTTCAGGGTTTATTAAATTATAAATATTAAAAATCGACAAATTTGTCATTAGAAATATATTTTATAATTAATACTAAAATTTCCTTAACATAAATTTTGTTCGATTGCGACAACCGTTTCTATAGACATTTGTTTAATATTTAACTTGAGCCAATAATTTTTAGTCATTAAAAAAATTTTAAACCGATTTATCAAATAGTGACTCACAGTAGTAACTTAAAAACAGTTTTTGGGCTACAGACTTCTACATAACTAAAAACTCAATTTAATACTATTAGTTGTTTTGTTGGTGTAAAATGTTTAAAAAAATTTTGTTTTCTAAACCTGTTACAGGCAACAAGTGTTTTGATAACTTGGGATTACACGTATCGCGCGCGCGTTCTGTCCTCATCTCACCACCTGAAACAGAAATCAACAAATATTTTAATGTAGCGTTCAACTATTTTTAACATTTGGCTACATAACATGTGTCACACACACACACACACACACACACACACACACACACACACACACACACACACACACACACACACACACACACACACACACACACACACACACACACACACACACACACACACACACACACACACACACACACACACACACACACACACACACACACACACACACACACACACACACACACACACACACACACACACACACACACACAGTGTTATAAACAACGGTTTCAGCAGTATTATAATCAGAATATTTACCTGTAAATACAAAGATAGGCTTTGATATTTTAATAAATGAGGGACAAGTGAATCATTACCAGGTAAACTATTTTAAGTATGGTTTTTCTGAGTTATAGTTCAGACCGACAAAGTACCAAAAGTACCAAATTCCTATTACGTGTCATACAAATGTGTAAAAATTAACTATCACTTTTTTATTACGTAGTTGTTACAAAAATGTTTAAAACTGTGGAAACAAAAGCAAGCTTGAGAAGTTAATTTCAATTTAAGATATTAATATTATAATATATTACAAAAAAAAAAAGATTGTAATTAATTCAATTCCATTTAAAATCGTGTCATCTTGAATCATACAAAAAGTCAGATTTCATTAGTTGTTTATAACAATATTTTTGTATATTTTGTGATTGTTTTGTACTTTTTAAAAGTAATATTGAAATAAATACCTTCTGTAAAAATAATAAACAGAATTTTGTATTTTTATTACACTACTATTATTCTAGATTTTTGTCACACTCTGGATTTAATTAGCAACAAGAGATTAAGTCATTAACTAACAACTAACATTAATAACAACTAAGTCATATAAACATTTATAGTCATATAAAAACTGTAATTATTATGTATAATTTTTACAGAAGAAACTATGTTTAGGTTGATTAAATACAAAAATTGATTACCAGTTTCAAAGGAATTAACCAATAAGTTTCTTTTGTTAAAATTCTATTGCTTTAAAATATGAACTATCAAAGTGCTGAATTAAAAATATTAATTTTAAATATTTTAAACTGTTTTAATTAAATTGAAAACAGTTTTGAAACCGAAATAATGTTACGGCATTAATAACTGAAGTCTTCTTATCTGAACGCGTGACGAGTCTGCTGCTTGTTGCTAAGGGTTCAATATTCATTTCCGGGAACCGTCTTTGTTCTTAGAGACAGATTACATCATTCTCTTTGTTCTATGCATAGTGCTGGGAAAAGACCTAAATTTTATTTAAATAAATAAAAACTAAATTTTGAACGTCGAAAATATTAAGTAGAATTTGTGCCAAGGAATTTTACGAAGTATTTAGCATACAACATTTTTCAAGCATTTTCCTACAAAGTTTGTATGAAAATCCTCAAGGTTACACAACACTTACGGAAAGGTCTAGAATTATCAGTATACAGAATAAAATAAATTATCTTGTAGAAACAATTATCGCAGTTTTTCACCGGAATGTTTAAAATTTTTATTGTACTCACACGTCATATTTTATTTTCAATTTGTCAGCATAATTTTAAAATCTTTACTTTATTTAAACACGCTGTCGTTTATTAATTTAGTTTTAAAGTTTTCAATGTAATTTTAAGAAAGTTTTCATAATATTCATATTATGTTAATTATATTCATATTAAAAACTGCTTGACTAAGAAAAAGACGTTTATTAATTCTGAAGACAAATCACGGCCATAGTTTTGAAAATTACGTTCAAGTTGTTCCGAATTCAGTCGACTGGTGAAATTACGAATATTTTAGTAATTTACAAATAAATACAAGTGTTTAGGTATACCTTTTAAATTTTCTTTGTATTAGAAACACAATTTACGTCTTTATACGTTTGAACAGTGAGTTGAATTTTGCTACGTATTTGGTTCCTTACCGATGTGCGTAGCTGCCACTACCGAACTCCACGACGGCGACCTCACAACTGCGGACTCGAACTTTGTCTTTGTTCTTTGTCTTCGTCGCTGATGGAGGCAGTGGATGACGTCTACGTCTGAGGCTATCATAATATTATGGTCTCTGAACGCGGTTTGTTTGTTGATCGTATTGAATAAGCGGTGGCTGTCCCAATATTTGACTGTACCCGCAGTCATTTTCGATATTTCGATTATGCGATTTTTGGCTTCGATATGTAGTAAATATTGCACATAATTTTATGTAGGTGAAAGAATTATACAAATTTTAATTTCGTATGTTGCAAAATAGTTGGCTGGCGATTGCAATTGGTTTTGTTTGTCATTTTGACATGATAATGTCTTTTGGCTGGCCATCATTTGAAAATTTCTGTAACGCTGTAAACTGTACGCATCACGCTGCATGACGTCATTCTTGCGTGACGTCATTGGGACTGTTGTAAATAAACGTTTGTTTTGATACGTCGCAATATAGTGGTTAAGGCTAGCAGTCCCGTGAACACCAATCCTACTTATAAATTCGCCAAGTTTCACGATGCAGTCATGAATCACCACCTGCCAATCGGGAGGAAGAAGAAGGCATATTAGAGTCTCGCAACACACCATGCCAGAGAGTACTTAATGGCAGGGTTTCACCTCGCCGATTCATAGCAATCGCAGCACGCTTCTGGATCTGGACGGACTCCATATGAAGGCGAGAGAAATACGCACTCACCGCCGACAGAAACGGTTACAAAGTGGTTACAAATGACCAGTTTATGTAAAAAATGTATAGAAAGCCCATCTACGGACAATATTATCACCGCTCATTCACGCTATCCGTACCCTCAAAAAATGGCACCATTTAACGCTCTTGTTTACAGAATGCTTGCAATAACCTTCGAACAAAAAGACAGATTGGAAGAGACTAACATTATCAAGAGTATACCTGTTGCTTATGAGTACAACAGTAAACTCATAAACGGGCTAATAAGTACACACTCACTAAAAATTAACAATAAATGAAAAAACTGGTTAACACAAAGAACATAATAAGTTTATATTCGCAGAATACACGAATGTGACACAGCTCATAATCAAAAACGGATTAAAAAAAAAACCACAGTAACGTTCAAAACCACGAACGGCCTTCCAAAAACACTGGGGAAAACTCACATCCCTAACAAGGGAAAAACCGAAAAACCGGTGTTTATAGAACTGTATGCGACGACTGTGATACATTTTAAATTGGACATACAGGCAAACGGCAAAGATCGACTTAATTCAATCAACAATAAATGTTTGGTTTTAGATTTAATGTTTGGTTTAAATAACAAGGGAGGCCAAATTAATTAATATTAATTACTTCTAAGTTTCAATTATTAAAAATATTTTTTTAAACATTTTTGTGGAAAAAATCTTGTATTCGGATTGATTTGAGCAATAGTGTATATTCAACATAAATTTGACAACAGAAATGAAAACCGAACAGATCGTTTGGTTTGTTAGACCCTTTGCAAGGCTAGTAAATCTAGGTGTATCCTATCTTTTTGAAAGAGATCCTAAGCTATAGGCTCTTTTAAGTACCACAATATTATAGACTCTCATTTACTTCTTCTTCATCTGACCCTTTGTCTTAGCGTCGTGTTGTAGGGAGCCTCCGTCTATCGTCTCCACCTATTCCTGTCCGTGCCATAGCCTTTATTTCCTGTAAACTCTTCACGATCCTGTCCCAGTCTCTCAATGTATGACTGATATGTTATCCTTAGCAGTACACTTGGTCTCTGACCCTCCGGCTTTACTTCAAGGTAGTGTATTTTCCTTGCTTCATCTGCCCTACTTGTATGCCCGAACCACTTAAACTCCTTCATTAAATACAGTAGCGGCTTTACTACCAGACTTTCATTTACGATTAATTAAAGTCAATATAAATATGAAACTTTTAGCGAATTAATATTTTAAATAAAACACATATGTTATCAGGAAAAATTAGTATGTTTATTTGCTATGCTATTCTGATAGTCTATAATTATTTATTATTAAAATAATCCACTCTATTTTGTACAGTCAAAATAGTTTACGAGAATACAATAGACTAGTTAATTTTACTACAACTTTGCCTTACTTTGTTGCTGAACTGCTAGCTGCCGTCGTGGTGAACGACGGACTTGATAAAGATGGTGACACCGAAAGGCCTCCTTCAGCTAGCAGCAGTTCAGCAACAAAGTACGACAAAGTTGAGCGATAAAGACTCCTACACAACAAGTGTGACCGTGAAAAGTTAATTTTAATCGTACAGCATGCAAAGAAAGAAGGAAATGTGGCCAGCACTACGCTTCGGACGCCTATTATTACCCTAAATATTATTACAACACAGGTTCTCATTTTCACAGATTGGGTTAATATGGGAGCTGAAAAACGCAAGACTTTATAGTGATGCCCGAGAATTGAACGCAAGATCATATTCCCTAATGACCTGTGCGCTCTCTAGAGGCGGTACAGGTCACACCTTACCACTGCCAGAGAACAGCCTGTACAGCATCCACGTGCAGTGAAGAGCAGGTGGGGGGAGTATTGTTATGTGTGTTCATATGTAGATGTTGCGTTGTTACTGACACTGAGTTCTGCTTATCTCGACCAGAGTACTACTTACCCCAACAATTATTATATGCTGGTTTTAAAAAATCGTAAAATAACTCGCGGATAGTGCGACCTAAATCATTACGGACAGTGTTTGAATGTTCTTTAAAGTCTCACGTTTTTATCTATTTACTTTGATTTCTATTTTGGACTACACAGTATCTGAGAAGGAGACACAGAGTCGGCTGTTGTTCAATATTGTAATAATTGAGAAGAAATAACTGAAGGCAAGTAATGACGTGAAGTACAGGTTGCAGAAAAATTTATATGTCATAGAAACAATAAAACAAATTCCTGATAAATTTCAAAGAATGATAATGATGATGAGGATGTCTTTGGCTCCAGTTATTGTGGTATAAATATATCTGGTTACAGTATAATTAAGATCAAGTACAATGCCAAGTGATAAAGCCTATGAGGCGGTCAGGCTCATTAAATGGGAGAATATATACTCAAACCAAAAGTTAAAACTAGGCTATACAAAGCTGTGGTATGATATTCCTTAACTTTGTGGTGGAAACAAGAGCAGACACAAAAAGAAAGCTTTTAGTGACAGTTCGACAGGACGAGTTCAAAAAACAGCGTTAGAATATTAGCCTATACGACAAGGAGGTGTTGAAAGATGTCGGGGAAGATGAAAAGTCGGCCTTTGATTTTTGGAACTGGCAAAGTGCCTAATCTCTGGTAGTAGTAAAGAAGAAGACAAAAAGACCTTAGACAATTTTGGAAACAGAAAAACTGAAGGTTTGTAGTAAAAATTGTAAGACACGAATTAGAATTTCTGGGAAGTGTTCTCGTAATTGTGGAAGAAGAAAATTAAGTATGAAAGGAAACGTTTTAATAAATGATGTTAAAATGAGTGCACCTATCGTATAAGACATTACGTTAAAAATGTCCTGCACCGTTTGTTTGTACGATTAATTTGTTTGTTTGTTTTCGATGTCGTGAACTAGGAAATCGTAACATCGGTCTAAGACTTTCACGGCCGGGGTCAGTATTACTAAAACGAGTGTAAGCCGGGCTGTTAGGCCGTGGCCTTATGGTGTTCAAACCAGACGTTTTGGCTCACCATCGGAGGTAATCTTCAGTGGTAAAAATAATGTGGCTGAAGTTCGCCAAGTAACCCCAGTACTGAGGCAACACTTAATCCTTTGCCACCACTGAAGATGGCATCCGATGTTAAAGCCGAAACGTCTGGTTCCAACACCATATGACCACGGCCTAACATCGCGGATTACACTCATTTTAGCAACAGGAAATCGAGAGTTAACCGGCAGAGGGCATGACTTGACTTGACTCGATAGACACTAGTGAAAAACGTTTTCGCACTGCTCCCATTTTTACTGGAAAGAACGTCAAACCTTGTATAATTAACAAATGACACTTTCTACAAACACTAAAAAAATTTTTAACTTATTTACTTAATCTTTAACCTGCGTCATCTTTCAGAATATGCTCCGTCTTCCACAGCCGTTTTATCTTGCCCGTATCTTTTTCGCTCGTTTTCTCATAGCGTATCTCGTCCCCTTCTGTCACATTCTTCTTGATCTGTTTCAGTTTTATCTCTCCGTGACTCCATCTTACTATGTCGTTTTCAATAAGCCCTTTTATTAACTCGTCTCCACTATCACTTCTCCCATAGACTTGCTTAGAATCGTTGCAAAATGTTTCCGTTGGCGTTATAACGTCGAGTTTCTTAAATATCTTATTTCCATTGATCAATTTTTGTTTACTGCTCTAAACCATATAATTATATTGTAAAATTAATTCTAAAAAATTACCATTCTTGACGCTTTAGGAATTGTTTTATTCTAAGAAGGAATTTGGAGAACTCTAAGAACAATCTTCCGGAAGTTATTGTTTTCTTTTGAATTCTCCCTCTTATAGCCTACTATAATGACTTCCATATAACTCAATTTAGCGCTTTGTGTTCTGCTCCTATTTTTACTTTCTGTCTCTTCATTTTCCTTTCTACCATCATGATTTTTGTTTTTTTCTTAGTATTCGTCAAAATACTTTTTTATCAAAAAGTTTTTGTAAACTCTGAATTTTTATTCATTGTACTTTTGTTTAAAAGCAATTTACACTGTTATAAAATAAATTTACAAACGTTCTTTAATACTAAAATTCAATAGTTTTTCAAACGCCACTAGAACATATTGTAAATGGTACTATGCTATTTTATACAGCTTATTCTCGTTATCGTCTTATACAATACCTTAATAAGACCAGTTGTGACGTATTCTGCGGGGGAGACCTGGACACTACTTAATAGTGACATACATAATTTAAGAGACTTTGAAAGAGAAATTATAAAAAAATTTTGGACCAGTGAAGGAAGGTACGGACTGATTGAGAAATAATGAACTATGAGATATAGCATAGACAATTAAAATTTCTTTTCTTTTCTTTTGCCAATTGTATTCCTAATGTCTGATAATTAATTATTTTCATTGTTTTATTAATGTTATATTTGTAATGGGTAAATATTAAGTTGTAAAATCATCAAATTGATTTCTTTTGTATAATCACAAGAACTTACATACAACCATCATACACAAACAACAATTATTTACTACATGTTCAAATTATTTATTCATGTATGTTATTAGTATAATACTTGTTAGGTGAATTTATAATATTACTGAAGACGACTTTTTTATGTTGTTAAAACGCTGAGATATAAAATTTTTGCATGCATCCGAGAGCTAGATGGAGCTGAAACCTTAAACAAGGGAAAATGATATGTTAATTAATAGAAAATAAAAAAGGGGAACTTATTATAATAAGAAAAGCAGGAATAAATATTTAATTATTCAGAGCAGCAAAAGAAATGTGTTCTCATTTGTAGTATAATTATATGAATACACATTTTAATGAAAATTAATTGCACATTTATTAGTTTTTTTTACATTAAGAATTTGGATCCCAAGAACGTAGAGCATCGAAGGCGTTAAAAGGTTAGTATAACCATAGCTGTTACATACACCCATTATACACATTATATTTAAGAAATATAAATTAAATAAATATTATAAAATTGGCACCAACAACTTGGGGCTCTACAAAATACTACTGACATTTGAAAATTAATTAATTATTCTTATGATATAACATAATTGGCGCACCAACTCGAGGGCTAGGAAAAAGAGAGTAAAATAAATAGAGAAATATTGAATAACACTATAATTTACACCTCCACCGTGGACCTCACCTCCACTTCAGGTCCTAGTTGGCGATTGTACAAAAGAAAAATAGAAAATATCGAGGAGAGGAACTTCGTGCAGGAGAACCAAAAGAACTGACGTAGAAATGGACATGGAAGAAAAGGAGGCCCAACCAGGACCTGAAGTGGAGGTGATAACAAGTGATCCACAAGAAAACCAACCAGAGAGAGCAGCGCAAACAAAGAATGTATGCCTACAGGAAATGATGAGGGTTATGTTTGAACAATTAAGCCAGAAAATGGAAGATAGCAATAAATCAATAGAAACAATAAAAGAAAATAACACTAAATCCAGTGAAACGTTAAATAAAACATGGAAACATTAAAGGAAGATAACCGACAATTAAGAAAGGAGATAGAAGATAACCACAAGAGAACAGAAACTAATAATCAACAGTCGAAGGAAGAATTAAGTAAGAAGATGGAAATATTAAAAGAGGATAATAAGCAATTGCAAGAAACACTAAGTAAGAAAATAGAAGATAAGAATGAAAAAATTAGTAAGAAGATAGAAGAACAAATGACAGAAATCACAAGGGAAATGAAAAATCAATTGGAGGAGAATAATAAGAACTTAAGACAACAAATGTCAGAAACTAATGAGAAGTGGAACCAGACAAATCAGGAACTACAGCAAGTTAAGGAAGACGTCCACATACGAATAAACAATGTAGAAGAAGATAATATAGTAGAATACAATCGTTGCGGAAGGAAACCCAAGAAGACCTAGTAAGAGTACAAGCAAGGTTAGGAGAAAGAATTGAAGACATTAATGCCAAGACGAATAATGTAAAAGGTCAAGTAATTAATAACAAAGAGAAGACAGAAGAGATTCACCAACGGGAATTAGTGAACATCAGAGAAGAGCTAGAGATGATTAGTGTACAACCCACCGAGAATAGAGAAGTAATCAACTTCAAGAACTACAAGAAAAACCCAAGTTCTTGGAAAGAATCGAAGAAAATATCGCCAGACACCCAGAAACGAGATGGACATCTATCAGGAGCATGCTAGATAAGCACTTCAAGGACATAAACGATAACTGGTGGACTGCAACCAGACACAACATTCAGGATTACCACGAATTTAAAACACTGTTCAAAGCCAAATACTGGTCGGAATCGACATAGAATATAGTTAGGTATAACATCTGTAATGGCAAGTATGATCCGTATAGAGGACAAACACCGACAGCATATTTCCTAGGTAAGGTATGTTTAGCCAGGAACTTAGAGCCTAAAATACCTGAAGAATGTTTGGTCACGAAATTATCTTACCACTACGAAGAAGGAATTGCGAGAGCCAGACTTTGTGGTCAAATCAAGACCATCCAAGCAATGGATTTTCCTTATTGGAAAATTAAGGAAACTATTACCATAAATTGGCAGAACATGGGAACTATTACCGTCGAAGCCGGGAAAGGAATGATAACTATATTGGAAGTGGTAATAACAATAATAATAACCATACTAATAATCGTAACAATGATAATAACAATAATAATAATAATAATAAATCCTTAAATTTTTAGTGACCGTCAATCAATGAATTTTTTAGTGGATGGTTAGTGAGGATCGGTCAAAAATAACACAAATTTTAACTGTTTTGCGTCGACGTTTAGACAATATTTATTGTCATCTTCAGGACCTGTATGAAATACAAAATAAATGTCAAACACAACGGAAAAATTAAATATTTGGGTGAACGTGTTCATGTATGTGAGTGTATGCGTGCGTATGTATGTATCATTGTATATGTGAAGACTTATGATAGTTCATTTATATCTTCAGATTATCTTTAAGAAAACGAGCAACTTATAGTATGAGAGAACTTAATTTATACAGTATTACAATTTAAATTACTAAGTGTAATGATTTTTAATTAATTAAACAAACAGTAATCAACAATTGGATATTAGATTGGTTATACCTACAGCAGTCAACATATTGCAAAGTAAAATATATTACCTATAACTAAAAAAGATTAGGGGATGTTCACTACGTAATTATTAAAAGTTATTTTTAACATGTTTCACTCCCTACTGGTATTAACAAACAATCATAATTTAGAAACATACAATTTACACAATGACTGTAGAACATTACGACTTACATCAGATAGTTGACAAAGGTTACAAACAAAAGTTTCTAGTAAATTTTACTAACAGGTAAACTTGGATAATAATTGTAATCATATTATAAATTATAGTCAAGAGTACTATAGAATAATGTAGTTTATGTATGTGTCCACAATCACACCTTCTCTCTCACCCATTCTCCCCCATTTTATACACAGGTCCTGAAGATGACAATAAATATTGTCGAAACATCGACGCAAAATAGTTAAAATTTGTGTTATTTTTGACCGATCCTCACTAACCATCCACTAAAAAAAAAAAAAAAAAAAAAAATAATAATAATAACAATAACAATAACAATAAGCACTGACAGAATCATGGTGATAACAATAATAATAATAGAACGTACCGACTTCGAGTAAACAAACCATATACGAACAAATAATAGAGAGACTGACAGAGATCCTAGAAGACAGTACTATCAAAGACGTAGAAGCTTCGACAATCATTACGACAGAGACAACAACAATGAGAACAATTATTACCACAGAAACGGTACGAGAAGGAGCAGGAGTATCAAAGATAGTAGAAGGATGAATGGCTATGAAGCCTTCAATAACAATCCAGGAGAGAGACAGGAGTCACACATCAATAACCAACCTAATCAGCAGGAAAATAGAACCGAGGAAGAAAGCCACCATTTAAACGAGAGGCGGCAGTGAAAACGCATAATGGCCCATCACTGAATCAATCTTTTGGGTACCGACTGAGACAAAACAATAAGACAACAGGTAAGACGATAACGATAATAAAAAACAACTATTTAAAAAATATTAGAGATGACTTATTGGAGGAAGAGTCTGCCAATACCACAAATCACAGTAATGAAATTACTCACATAACAACCGAGATAGATGGAATTCCAACAAAGATAATGATTTGATACTGGTGCAAATGTGTCGCTGATAGATAGCACAGAATTAGACAGAATTCAGAAGGAATGTAGAAAAATCTTACCCACTTTACCCGTGAACAACATCATATTGATTGGAGCCAATGTGCCCCTCAGAACCGAGCCAGCTATCATGTTAAGGAAGATGATTATTGTAGGGATTATACACCAGACGAGAGAATTAAATATCAGGATGAAAATAACGAATTATGGCGTTGTAAATTAGAAGAGATCAAAACATTTCAACAAGAAAAGACGGGAGTAAAGTTGAGTGAAGAACAGGTAGAAGAACTAATATTAATCTATAATAAATATCGGCATATTTTTTCAGATGCACCCGGTAAGGTCAAAGGTTATCATTGTAAGTTAACATTCAAAGAACCCGTTAAATTCCATAAGAAATCTTACATCCTGCATTCATTAATAAGAAGACTAAAGGAACATATAACCAGGCTTCGTTGAAGAAATATTATGAAGAAAATAAGTCAATATAAATGATTATTTCATCAACCATATAAATTTGCTTTCAGAAATAATATTTGGTGGAGAGGCAATATGTAGCATCACGAGACGGTACAAACCAGGAAACTCAATTTAATTATCAAAAATATGGGGAAACTACTTAAATAGATGAGTGAATGAGGAGTGCAATAGAGAATGAGTGGTCAAATGAGAACAACCAAAAACAATTATATAAAGGAAGAATTATAATAACTAAACCAATAAACCATGAATAATAAATAAAGAATACGTGTTACAGATGCATGAATAAATTAAAAACAGGAATTAGCGTTGTAAACAAACAACAAATAACTTGAAAAAACCAGACATAAAAAAAGACTACACTGTATGGTGTCTTTGACACAAAAATTACCCAACAGATTAGGGAAGTGATTTTACATATCTTGTTATAATATTGTAAAAGTAATGTTTTAGTATGTAAGTGAGAAATGCATTTAGGGTTAAGAAAAATCATTTGTATAACCAGCCTAAAAGTCAAGCTAGGTCTTAAACCTAAGACTGGATTTGTAATTAGCTCATAGATAGTGTCATGGTAAAAACAAGATAATTATTTTTATAATTGTGTTTATTCGAATAGAAAAGGGATAAATAATGATAATGAAACAGTGCAAATGACACAGTGTAAACAGTGATAAAAATATAAAGTGCTGTGAACCAAGTATGACCATAAGGTGAGAATGGCATGTAGTTTATATGAAGGGAACAAATAACAATAAAATCAACTTCAGTAGTGCAAGTGACGATATAAAATTAAGTGAAATAAAAGCATAAATGGGATTATGTAAAATAATCAGGGAATGTAAGGTTATATTAAAAACTTTTGTTTACTGGAGGCAGATAAAACAGTCCTGAGACCGAAAAATACACCAACAAACCAATAGATGAATCTAAAATTGATTGTTACAAGGAAGAAAGTTTTGTCTAATGTTGGCGTCCCATGAAGGAGGAACAAATGGAAATAGTTGCCAATCCAAACAAGATTAAATAAGAAGAGTGTAGTAAAAAAGCCAAGTAAAGTTATACGAATTATCAGTAAACTATCCTACACGTTGTGTTCACACCCCACCTGAAGAAGAAAAATTGAAATTACTATCCTAACTGGTGTAATTCATCTTGAATTCGGTGAGATCATTCCAAACTTATAACCATATTGAGAAAGTATTAACGTTTTACACAACACTTCAATATAAACTAAATAACGTACACATTTAGTGTGACTACATTTCTAAACATAATATATGATATCAAAAGTGAGTGACACAAACTTATTTCGAACCAACAAAAGTGTAGAACTCATATAAATTTTATTAACCATTCAATATTGTGCATACAGCTAAAAGGCAATATGGCGTCTATCATTTTCTTAACGGTGAAGAAGGGGTACAGCAGCGCGCCCTGTTGAGAAATAATGAACTATGAGATATAGCATAGACAATTAAAATTTCTTTTCTTTTCTTTTGTCAATTGTATTCCTAATGTCTGATAATTAATTATTTTCATTGTTTTATTAATGTTATATTTGTAATGGGTAATATTAAGTTGTAAAATTATCTAATTGATTTCTTTTGTATAATCACAAGAACTCACATACAACCATCATACACAAACAACAATTATTTACTACATGTTCAAATTTTTTATTCATGTATGTTATTAGTATAATACTCGTTAGGTGAATTTATAATATTACTGAAGACGATTTTTTATGTTGTTAAAACCCTGAGATATAAAATTTTTGCATGCATCCGAGAGCTAGATGGAGCTGAAACCTTAAACAAGGGAAAATGATTTGTTAATAAATAGAAAATTAAAAAAGGGGAAATTATTATAATAAGAAAAGCAGGAATAAATATTTAATTATTCAGAAACAGCAAAATAAGTGTGTTCTCATTTGTAGTATAATTATATGAATACACATTTCAAAGAAAATTAATTGCACATTTATTAGAGTATATTTTATATTACGAATTTGGATCCCAAGAACGTAGAGCATCGAAGGCGTTAAAAGGTTAGTATAACCATAGCAGTTACATACACCCATTATGCACATTATATTTAAGAAATTAAATTAAATAAATATTATAAAATTGGCGCCAACAACTTGGGGCTCTACAAAATACTACTGTGACATTTGAAAATGAATTAATTATTCTTATAATATAACAATATTCGTTGACTAATTATGGACTTTTGTTTTACTGGTAAGATTTTGTAACTAATATGTTACAACAAACTGAAAGAAAAAAATTCATTTAGTAATTTTAATTAGATTTGACTAACCTTGAGCTGCAAGCGAACAGCCAAAAGAAAAAATATATGCCGATCAAGAAGAATGTCCGAGAAGAAAGAATCCCCAAAATTAAAGTTAATGTCAGTGCATTTGAGAGGGTGGATAATTTTAAATATCTTGGGTCCCTCTTGACGTCAAAAAATCAGATGGCAATGGAAATTCAAGACAAACTATCCATGGGAAATAGGTGCTACTTTTTTTTGCTGCCTATCCTAAAGTCCAGAAACATTTCTAGACACTCCAAGGTCCAGATTTACAAAACCGTATTGCGGCCATTAGTATTGTATGCTTCAGAAGCTTGGACCATGACCTCAGCCTATGAAGATATGATCAGAAGATGGGAAAGAAAGATTCTGAGAAGGATATATGGAGATGTACTAGATGACGGAATGTGGCGTATGAGGACAAATGCCGAATTGTACGATCTACACAAAGAGCCGGACATAGTCACAGTAATAAAACAAGGTAGTAAAAAAAGTATTCATTAGAGGACCAGGAGGAAGAAGAGCAAGAGGGAGGCCAAGAAGAAGATGGATGGACGATGTAGATAAGACTTCTGAAGATTGGGGGTCAGAAGATGGCGAAGAATTGGACAGGATAGTGAGGAGTGGAGACACGTCGTTCTGGAGGCCTGGGCTCTTCATAAGCTCTATAGACATAAAAACAAAAATAACCTAAAAACAAAAACCATAAAAAATCATAGCAATAGTATTTATGGAAACGTAACACTGAATATAAGGAAGAACGTACGCAAAACGTCAGCTGAGTCTTCGCTGCCAGCTATAGTCATGTGTTGACGTAGCAGCTACAAGGTGTATCATTCGTGAATAACAGTTACGACAAAGTGATATAGGGCACATCCCGATGCATCCATCGGTTTGTCACTGATTGCTGCTTCCATATGTAATGAACGCGTTTCCAAATAAATTAAACAGCAGTAAGGAATAAAGATAGTTTTGTTTTGGAGATAAATTATGAATTAAAGTGTCACTAACTGTATTTGTAAAGAGGACGAACGTTCGGAGAAATTCAGTAAACAATTTGAGTTTAGAAACTCGAGTTTAAATTATTTAGGTACTACTTTCGTAGTCTTGACTGGGTGAGAGTCGATGTAGGTTAGTTGTTTAAAACTCCTTCCCGATGGGCCAACAAAGTAAGTAAGACTCATATTTCGAGCAGAACCAGAAATGTTATTTTCTTATTTTTATGGACTATCAATCATTCCAAAATATTTATTATTTATTTACAAAATAAATAACTAAGTTTGTAGTTGTCTTCAAAATAACTAAATCTACATAAAAATTGTAAGAATGAACACGATAAGTTGAAACAACAAAAATTTATCCAAAAACAGTCAGTTATGTTACATTAAAAAACAATACAAAAGTTCAAAGTAAATTGTAGAACTCTTTCGAGGCAAACAGATACACGAATAATATTCCGGGGGGGGGGGGGATGTCGCGATATAATAATAATATATGAGTGTCGCAATTCTCAGTAATAACTCCTGTCACTGGGGTCGTTTTGATTTCTAATCGGTATTTATTTAATTTTTTTTTTGGTGTGGGGGAGAGCGACCAGCGATTGGTAGACCACTCCAAAGAGATTAACACATTGGTCGCTTCCTGGTCTTAGCGACGTTTACCGAATCCGGCTATCAGGGGACTGATAGTAAGACGAGTCGCTCAAGCGTAGACGTTATGCGCCAGAGAACGAACAGTTAGCCGTCTTGTGAGAGGAGAACCATTGGTGAACTACAGCAACTCCTAAGGTCCCGGAAGTAGCTTTTTAGCAACTTCCTATGATAGGCGGTCAAATATCCCCACATAAGGCAGCACAAAGGTACTGAATATGAGTTTACTAAGCTGGGATATACTCGAAAATACGAGCCATAACCTGTAGCAGATGGTCTGTGCGCGAGTGTACCAGATGATTTTCGAGTCGAGACTGGTATCTGAGAGTGGTGGTGGTCCACGGCAACTCGACTGGGCTATAAGGTAACTTTGAGCCCTCTTTCGTCGTTGCGAGAGTACCGCGGCGCTGTTAGTAGCGTTGACGGCAGGTCTTCAATTATCGGCCCACTCGACGCACGTACTGAGTTGACGCAGGAGTTTGATACTGCAAAATTTGCGTTCCGTTGAAGACAACAGTCCCGTGTCCTCCCCAAATAGAGACGGTCTCATTCCAGCCTCTCCAGCCACAAACACGGACACTGGAGAGGCCAAGGACGCTGTCCTGAGGGACACTAAAGGTGTGACTGTGTGTGTGTATCTACAGCCCAAGCCGCATTTTGATTCCTTTTTAACAGCCATTTCAACCGGGCACACCGATTGCACTCCTGCAAAGCTCCACTATCTTCTGCGACGCCCACTCTTCCTTTTCGTACCTGGAATTCATCTTCAGACGCTTGCCATCTTTAATTATCTATCCTATGGAGATGGCCGTACCATATACGTTGTTTTTGGCTGCTGTGTCTAGAATATTATCATGTATCTGCACTTGATTAAATTAAATTTCAAAACAATTACTCGACAAAAGGAGATCGTCGGGTCTGAGTTTGTTTGGAAATTAGGTCAACTTGAATAGCGTAACGTTCACTGGTGAACTGCGACTGGAGATTATTGGTTACTAAAACAGCAGATTTAGAGGTGGGAAAGTGAGGGAAGAGTATCGTTTGTTTGTCCGAAGTGTGATTTGCTTCACAAGTAACTGTGATGTAGAAAAAAATCTCAAAGGTAGCAAAGGACAAAATGTAGAGAACTCTAATACGGCCGGTGTTGTGTACGGAGGAGAAACACGATGTGCATTACGTATTCAAAGAATTCAATATTTTAAGATTTTTAAATTAGCAATGATGCAATAAGAAGAAGTGTATAAACGCATTAGGAGACATAATTATTGAGGGTAAAATCAAGTGGTTTGGCACGTAACGCCTGTGGACGACTGTAGATTACTGGATAGTTTGGAAATGGAAGCCAGTCGGAAGAAAAATGCGTAGTAAGTAAAGAGAGCGTTTAACGATGAAGCAGGTGGAAATGTTAAAAAACTTAGAATGGAAATATGTAGTTGGAATGGGTGAAAATAGAATACTTTAGAAACAGATTAGAGACTCTGCAACACAGAGAATGGATAGTGCTACTTAAGGAAGCTTTGTAAGTGTCCGGTGGTTCACAGACTCTGCAACACAGAAGATGGGTAGTGCTACTTTAGGAAGATTTGTAAGTGTTCAATTCTTACGGTGTAGTAATGCTTCTAAATGAATAAAATTCTTGATCTTGTGGTCCACGGCGTCTACTAGTATTAGTACAATAGGTAATGCACTGTTTTTAACTACGAAACACTAAGTAAATTAGATAAAAACTAATCATTTTCAGATGTGGTCAGATAAATAATGCATCATGTATTATTTCTAAAATTGTTATGTGAATTTTCGTAATTAATTACTTGATGCGTTAAGTATTATTGCATAAATATGTTGGAATTTTAGAAAACAAATCAAGTAATATTCAGTTTCTGTTTCGTACAGGAATTACAGCATTTCTAATTCTACAACTTGTTTTTGATCTTTAAACAATAACTCAGTGTTCGATGATAGTTTGGCTTCATTATATATTACTGACATGATCCGATATATATTCTATATTCTTTGAAGCAGTATAACGCGTATCGATTCCTCGACACTACATTGTGGATCAAGGCCTGCACGTGTTTCGAGTATATTATCAACAAAATCATAAAACCCGTTGCTTTACGAGCGTTTCAAACTTCAAACGACACAGTTTCGCGCCCCAACCGTCTTCCCTTTACACCACAGGTTTTATATGCTACTCTTTCTATTCGAGCTTTATGTTCTTTGTGTGTTTTCAGTATTATTTGCATGTTACTTATCACTGTTCTGTATTTAGTTTAGTTGGTCTTGGTGACGACAATTGTGGCAATGGGCTTATTTTAGTACTGTAATAAATACTTGAGTTGAGCATTTTTAATATTCAAGATCGTATTGCAGAAAACAAAGAGAGATGAATTGCTCATTTGAACAAGATACCACATGACAAGTTGCTAAGGAAGTTTGGCAATACAAGACCTAGGAAGTGTTGTTGAAGTGGACGTATTCCTTGGCACCGAAACAGTCGATTCCCTGATGGAAGAAGTAGAAAAAGAAGAAGAAGAAGAAGAAGAAGAAGAAGAAGAAGAAGAAGAAGAAGAAGAAGAAGGAGAAGGAGAAGAAGAATGTAATAAGTGCCTCAAATACAAAAATCAATTTTTGAGACACGTATAGCATTACATGCAAATATTTCAGACTGTAATTAGTGTAAAAAATTAATCAAAACCAAGAGAGTGCTTAATGACAAAAATACTTCCATGATCTAAATTATCATGAGTGGGTTCGGAAGGATTTATCTAATGAAATTATTACTATTTAAAAGTATTCCTACAGGAGACCTTATTGCATGAAATATCTTAAGATGTAATAATAAAAAATGTGTTATAATTAAGTATAAAAGTGTAGTAACGTTACCCCATTCCCCCAAAATACTAAATAATGTGAACGTTTAAATTAAAAACAAAACAGTCTTACTTAAAATATATTTTAAGAAGCATAAATGGGAAAAACGTTTTAAATAACATTTCATATATAATAGAATAAATTTGGATTGCTTCTGACAGGCATTTGACACATTACTGGTTTTTAGAGTTCAGGTTTTTTATGTCAATGAATCTGTTTGTGATAAGTTATAAAAGTTATTGGCTTTGCAACGAAAGGAAAGGATTTAAAAAATCTGTTATAAATAGTCAAAGCTAGAACCTGATGAAAAGGCGTTTAAACGATTCTGCAATACTTCTAACAAGTGAGGCGCTCATTTTTAGATATTGTT
This sequence comes from Magicicada septendecula, assembly GCA_034769895.1. NCBI lineage: Eukaryota > Metazoa > Arthropoda > Insecta > Hemiptera > Cicadidae > Magicicada > Magicicada septendecula. The sequence continues at coordinate 86,341,118 of CM068367.1, forward strand.
TTTTTTTTCAGAAAGGAATCGGCCAAAATCTGTCTGCAACAGATGGTGGTCCAATATCACCTTATTACCGTTGCTGATATCTCTTTCGTACTCTGCACCAACCAGAAGGAATAGGATCAGATTTCTTACAGGATTTCTTACGCTTCCTACTGTAGACTCTAATTTGCCGTCACATTGTCACTAAGGATGATCTCTTATAGAAAGATCTTTCTTTAATGTGACTGCTATTTTTGGACAAAATATTCACGTACTGAAGTTTCCGTTTTTCTTATCCGCATTATAAACAAACGTTAACGTATTACGATTTTCAGAACGGTCAATACTGGTTTACACAAGTCCTTGTAGCTCAGTTAGTTTTAAAGGTACAGCTATAAACCTTTTTGGCATACACTGAAAAGCCATTATCAATAAAACATAGTATTTGAATTGAAAAGAGCTCTAATGATTACAGGGCTTTATTGTACTCAACTGTGCAGTTACAAGTTGGAACAAACTTAGGAGTAATAATAAAAATATTATTCCAGATTTATAAGGCAGATACGAAGTCTGCCACTCAAATTTGATTAAGCTTCGATGACCAGATACAAAGTCGGTGTGTGTGTGTATGTATGCGTGTGCCAGTACAGTGAGGGATTACACAACAGCCTGATGAGTCTCTTCTCAGGTGGCTTCAAAAAATTACAGCAATTACGTAAATTGTTCTCTTGTAATGGAAATATTGCTACAGATAACGGACGCGCATTTACTCTATGTGTAGTCTCATTTTCATAGCTCAAGCATGACGTTAATTCGATATTCACGTCGGATTATTCCAATGTGCACAGTGTTTACGTGCTACTGAAAACACAGTGTTTAACGGACAAATGTGATGGGCGATGATATTCAAATTGAAACTGAATAGAAACCGTTTACAGGAACATAATCACAAACCTCCAAACGCAAACAATATTCCCACGCCCCATTAGATAGACATTAATGCCAAACATTAAGGTCATAAGGTCATAGAAATAAAATACGTAGGTGGTATATTGACAAGTGACGGGGTAACCAATCAAGAGGTTAAAAAAAAATTGCTAAAGCCGACAGGTGTTTGACATTTGGCACCAGGTTCTAAAGTTAGAATATACCAGTCTGTAATACAATATTATCGAACTAATACCATCCTGCTGGAAGCAGAGGAATAACACCGTCAAATGTACGATACGTTCCGCATTACGTAGTACTGCCTCGTCACGTACGCATTACAGCTGCGGAAAGTGGAGTAGAACAATGTTCTGCAATGTACCAGAATGTTCCGTAAAGGCGTAACTCTTTGTCTGCACTACGTATCACTATGTTGCAGAGACGATAAGTGAGGCAGCACAAAAAGTCTAACTTCAGAGGCACCATTTCATTTATCACACGATATCGTCTATCCTGAACGCCTGAACATAATCGAGAGGACACTCTGAGGCGATAGTGAACCCCGTATATAGAAATGCAGAGTATAGGTTACGAGTTAACCAAGATGTTTATTATTAGTTCACTGAACCAACAGTAGAAATGCACATAAAACTGAGGAGACTGCAGTAGCTGCTAATGGTGTAAGAATGAATACTAAATAGAGCTCTTTATCTGTAGAGCTCTTATAGGAAACGTGGAGGGCAAAACACCAGGATGCCGATAAAGAAAAGGATGTTACACGGCATATCCGAGAGAGATGCTGGGGGTGCGATAATGGAAGTTCTTCGTCTCTGATGGAGTCAAGCTAGAGAAGGCAAAGGCCTGATTTCTCGTTGTAGTCTATAGGAGGAGCGGGAGGAAGAGGATTATCTGTCCTGTGGTGTTGTGGGGTAGGATCCGGACCCGGTGGAAAAGTGCCGATACCGCTTCCCGGCGGTATTAACATTCACTACCCGGCACTCGGTATTAACGCTTTTGTATCATTTTTTCACATTCTTTATTCATGACACAGTTTAAACTTTTCTTTATAAATACAACTGCTGTTTAGTATGCTTATCAGTTTAATCCTAATAAGAAACAAGAAACTAACAAGGATAACAAAATACAATAAAATCAAAATATATAAAACTATAGTCGAACGTGTAGGCCTACATGGAGCAGAACTGTGGGAAATTAATAAAAGAAATTAACCCAAAATAAGAGCTATGGAGATGGATTACTGGCGGAGGTGCTGTAGAATAACAGGACTAGATAGAATGAGAAATGTAGAAATAAGACAAGCGATGGGAATCGACCTTGACAGCATAGAAACAATAGAAACAAGAAGACTGAATTGGTTCGGACACTTAAGGCCAAGGAAGGTATGGGAATGGACTCCCACCCTCTAGAAGAAAAAAGCAAGACTGAACCAGTCATGGAAAACGGGCATCGAAGATGCAATTAATTCAAGAGAACTTACAGAACAGGACTGTTGAGACCGGCGCCAATGGAAGCTAGGATGCGAGAAGCGGCGCCACCCGTAATTAAATCGCAAAAAAAGTTTAATCCTGCTTGCCTTTGCAAAGGCGAGAATCGTATTCGAGTGAGAATTATTCGTGACATAGCGTGTGCTGTTCGTTACCGTCTTGCTCAAACATTTCACTTGATTCGCACATGTCTGACAGCTGATTTCTTCTCTTCATGTAACTGATGGTTATTAAACATTATATTTGTCTATTTCAGATTAAATCTCAGTCCAATCAAATTATAAAGGTCGAGAACGCTTTGACCAATCAAATCTTCTCAAAGCGTCAAGTCCTGTTGAGTTATAAGACTAAGGAGCAAACTAATTAACATAATAATAGCTTCCTATTAAATTATGTAGGTTTAGTTGACTAAGATTAAGACCCTAGGGGGTAGTATCGTATAATTCGATATGACCACCATTTGAACAATCTTAATCCTGGTTAACTCGGTTGTATGACTACATTAACCCGTACACCACTGGAACGATGTATATATCTCATACTTTGTACACTGCCTCAGTAATTGTAATTACTGTAATTATTGTAATTACGTGAATTTGTGTCATAAAAATCACCTTGTTGATTACACACAGGCGTATGTGTGTGTGCGTGTGTGTGTGTTCTGAAGAAAGCAAGACATTTTGCTAGGTCATAAGAAGAGGCTAACATTTACGAAACTTGAGAGTTTGGAGTCCAGGATACGTGTCTAGCGCACACGATGGTACTTAGCTGAGTGAAAGGATGATGTGGTTAAGTGTTGTGGTACAATCAATTACTCAAGAAAGAAATCGTTAGAGAAAGGGCAGGCACATGCTAACGATCGTGATAATATGGCTACGTAGAGCCGAAAAATAACAACAGTGCCTACACTTTTAACATAGCAAGTAACACACGGGAACACACGAAGTTGGAAATTATTCTTCGCACCAGAATTATATAGTAATGCTCTAGATAATTCCAGGCGCCTTTTACATACGTTTCTCGATTATTCTCAACACATCGGCATCCAGGCCTTTCAAGGCGGTTGAGGTATTGGATTACGAAGCAACCAAGTTCAGTTAGACGTGGCAATATTTCATGTGAGTTTATCAGAGATGAACATTTGTGAAACAAAACGTAAGCGATAGAGTTGACAGTCTGTTAACAGCCAAACTCAGATAGTTTGTTAAGTTGCTTGTAAAATGAGTTCTCTTTGTAAAGATAATGCTTTTTAGGGGCACAGAAAAGGGAGACCAAATGTAAGACAGAGAGAACATATCTATGTCGTTATTCCTTTTCAAAATAAAGAACTCTTGCGAAATGTTGACGAGAGATAAGAGTTGTAGGTCACCAGCAGTACGAGAGGCGAGCGATCTCGGGCCTGAATATAGAAATACAAAGTTCATTAGAGAAATATTTATAGGGCGGGAGAGGCTCACATCGAACTGCAGCGCCAACGAATTACCCGAGAAAGAAATCAGTAGAGAAAGGGCAGACACATGCTAACGATCGTAATAGTATGGCTGCGTTGAGCTGAAAAATAACAACAGTGCCTACACTTTTAACATAACATAATTTTCAACACTCGGGAACGGCGCGACGTTGGTAAGTATTCTTTGCGACAGAATTACATAACACTTTAGGCTCTAGACAATTCGAGATGCCTTTTCCATACTTTTCTCGACTATTTTACCGGAATTCAGGCCCGCTGTATCACTACACTGCAAGGCGGTCGAGGCATAAATACTGGATTTCGAAGCGACCAAGTTCAGTGTTAGACTTGGCAACATTTCAAGTGCATTTCGGAGTTACATTTACGGCTAAGTGATTATTGAGTAAGTGCGAAACTGTAATAAGGTGACATTTTATTGTTGTATGTTGAACAAATTTAACTTGAATTATTGTATATATGTATGCTTTTGTTATTTTCTAACTGTTGTTTGTATTTAATTAAAGTTTGTAATTAGCGACATCATTGGTGTGAGTTATTCTGTTCCCACTGTACAACACGATGATCCATGAGACTGTCGTAAAAATTTATACAAGTATTCATCAGTCCTGGAAGCCGTTTCTCGCGTACTGACCGTACGTCTAGTTCTTGCGGTGTCTTAATCTGCCATAATTTTTTTTTTTTACTGAAACGTCTTTTGAGTTGTAGCGCGTTACGGAACCTGAGCTTCAGTTCTGTTCGTGACGAGCGTATAATGGAAGTGACGCACACGCAGTTACGGAAGTAGCAAAAGCCGAACGGTAATTTGCTACTTCATTAAGAAGTAGATATATTAAAAATTAAAAATATTAATGAATTTAAAATAAAATTTTAAAACGAAGAGATATTTCATGAAGGTCCCGAAGTTGATTCAAAGCTCAGATAGAGGAGAACCTCAGAGAGCTGAACATAAGAAACTGGAAAGCCAGGGCACGCAATAGGGAAGAATGGAGCCGACTCTTGGAGACAGAGGCACGGGTGATGATGAGATATTTCATGGATTATTAAAAAAAGAAAAAAAGCTTGAAACAGACCAGAACGTTAAATTAAAAGTCAAGTATCAGTCTTGTGGTATAATAAAAAATATATCTTTAGTTAACATAAATCCAAAGAAAATAGGCAATTAATAAGCGACAACAACAACACAAACAAACGTGAGATAAACATTTAATGTAATTTTCACCAGAAGACTGTAAAATTGTTAAATAATAACAGGGGCTACTACAATTTTAATAATATAAAATAAAAACAATAATTAAAATCAAAGTGTTGCAAAACGATCTTGTTATGTAATATTTTCGAAATGACATGAGGTGTCGGTATAATTGTCGAGTAACAGTACCGCGGTACCAAATGTTTAGTTGTACATAAAAAGCTAAAAACGCGCTTATGTTGATAAGTGATAGAAAAGAACGTGTTTCTTCATTGAACAACACTGAACGACGCACGGTATGCCCAATTCAAGGACACGCGAAAATTTGAATCACAGTCTACAAGCGTTAGGCACCATAATACGTAGGCCTATATCTCTTACACGAAACAGTGGCAATTTATATTATAGTGACATTCCACATCGAGTGTGCAGATTCTCTGAATTACCATATAGTTTTTACTCTAAAGCGTTGAGAATAATGTTATCCCATCCTTTTGTTGTAGCAATAATTTTTTCCTTAAATATTTAAGAACACATCGTGGGGTTAGTGGTTAGACTTGGTTAGACTAGCCAAGTCTACTAATGTGAATTTACGGTAAACTGAAATTAAAGGTTTTCAAGTGCAATGATATCATAAAACTGATTTTAAAGGTTAATTTTATTATTAATAGATGTTTTTATTGACTACATAGTTGTTAAAAAATAAAAAGAGAAAGAGAAATGCATAAAAAATGACGTTTTTGAAACAGCCTCATCAATATACTTCCACATCAGTAGTCCCACAGCTCACTGTGGGAAAGCTCCTTACCAAAAATGTTAGTTGCTACAGCATTGTGCTAGTGGCTTAACGGTGAGTCGAGAATCAAAATGCGAGGCAGACAACAATATCAGAGGATAAAATTAGTCGTAATATTCATGTGAGTAGGTAATTACTAGACTAGTTATCATAATTTCAGTTTTCAAACATTGTATGTTTGTATAAATTATTTATATAGAAATTAAAAGAATACTGAATAAACCTCTGCTCTAATTCATAAACCGCTAAGCACAACACGCACTCACGCTCTCTCTCTCTCTCTCTGCGCGAATTTTACCGATTTTGTATCGATAGATACAAAACAAGAGGTGTGAATGTCGGTGGGAGAAGAATTGAATGTATAAGGTTTGCTGATGACATGGTTGTTTTAGCAGAAAAGGAAGAGACAATGAATGAAATGACAAGAGATTTAAATTTGGTATGCGAGGAATATGGAATGAGGATTAATAAGGAAAAAAAACTAAGTGTATGGTGAATAGCAAAGGAGGAAAAAGAGCAAACAAAGATAGGGCAAGACAAAATACAACAGGTGGAGTTGTTTAAATATCTTGGAAACTTGTTAAGTGAAGATATATCCTGCACTCGTGAAATTATAGCAAGAATTGTTATAGCGAAAGAGGCATTTAATGGGAAGAAAAGACTGCTGTGTGGAAAAATTAATAAGAATTTAAGAAAAAGGTTGGCCAAATGTTGTGTGTAGAGTGTTGCTTTATATGGTGCAGAGACTGAGGAAGGAGGATGAGAAAAGATTAGAAGCATTTGAGATGTGGGTTTGGCGAGCAAAAGGAAAAAGTGAGATGGGTTGATAAATTAAGGAATGATGAAGTTTTAAGAAGAATAGGGGTAGAGAAAAGAATCCTAAAGGTAATAGAACATAGGAAAAGGAATTGGTTAGGTAATTGTTTAAGAAGAGACTGCTTGCTTACAACTGCCATGGAGGGTGTCATAGAAGGAGAAAAAAGAAGAGGGTGTAGAAGATTGAAGTTAATAGATAGCATTAAAGTCAGAGGGTGTTACGAAGATACGAAAAGACTGGCATGCGATAGCTTGGAGAGCTTTTACCGTTTGAAGACCTGCCTTAGGGCAGAAGACCAAATGTTAAGTATCGATAGACATGTGTTTCACAATTTCACAATTGTATGAAATATTTTTCCTCCGACGGCGACGGTTTATAAGTTGATGAACCGGATTATAGAAAAAAGGCGGGAATTCAACCTAGACACCCATATTGCGTTCACTGATTATGAAAAGGCTTTTGATCCGGTAATCAGAGAGAAGTTATGAATTATAATGAACCGGGGAGGTTACCCAACGCACTTAATTTTATCAAAAGTCTATGTATAAAAATACAAACATTCGAATAAGATTCAATACACATCAGTTCTAACTCCTAAAAACTAATCAAGTCCTGAAGCAGGGTTGTAGCCTCTCGCCAATGTCATTCAACATTCTGTATGAATGTATGAATGACATTCTGACAAAATGGAATTCTAAAGTAGTCCAGGGTATTAAATGAAATCGTAGCAAATATATTAATACTTTGTTCCTTCCTGATGATAAAATCCTTTTTATGAAAACGAAGTAAATAAGGACTTTGCACTCACGCGCGCTCTCGCTCCGCGCGCATTTTACCGGCTTTGTAACGATAGAAATGTGTTTCACAATTGCACACTTGTATAAAATATTTTTCCCCCGACGGCGACGCCGATAAATGTGCATAATTCGTAGACAGTCGAATTGTATTCTCTATTCAAAACTGTTCAAGTGTAAAAAGTGTTCTATCCATCACCACTCGAACTGAACGAACGTTAAAATCCTGTAGTGCTTATAATATGCTCACGTTTTACTGCCAAAAATGTAAAGACATTATTTCATATCCCCGGCAGTAATTGTTTTTAGTAATGACAGTGGTAGTGATAATACAACAACGTAAGAATACGTATACGTTTTCTTCATCTTCTTCAGCTGCGCGACAACCCATTACTGAGTCAAAGCCTCATTTTAGGTTTCTGCACATAAAAGAGTTTGACAGATGGGATATATAAATTCTCCGATCCAACCCCCAACCTGGAGGACCAGGAACTTTTGATTTCGGGGTGCTCTTCCCCTAGAGAGTTGTTTTTACTTCAGCTGACGAGCTCTCTCTGACCGGTCGCAGCAGGCTAACTGACTCAGCCCATGTGTGCAGCCGTTGGGCTGCTATAGCCTCCTCCGCCTCCACACTAGATGCACATCCTGCTGCCGATGTGCACCATCCTGCCAGGCCAGGACTCAGAATACCCCCAGACTGCCCTGACAGAACTCCCATCTCTCGTTTGCTTACCGGTCCACTCCGCCGAAGGGATTGGTTACCACAACCTTGGACTGGATTGTTCGGCGTAACAGGGCCCACCGACGTGTAGGTGAGAGTGGAGTTGGGGTGGAAAGGCTGGTGCATTTCTCTTTTACAAAAGCATATATTTGGGTCACACCCCATTTGGACCCCACGTATACGTTTTATAACAAGTAAAACACGCAAGTTTTTGTCTGAAACACCGGAGTGAAACGCCTTTCTATTCCAGTGACTATAGGAGCAAAGTCTGTCTGCCCCTTGAAGTTCATTCTTGTAATCTCTCTCTCTCTCTCTCTCTCTCTCTCTCTCTCACACACACACACACACACACACACACACACACACACGCACACATTCGAGGAGTGGTGTTTTGGGAACTGTCAGTCTCAAGGAAGTTTATCGTGTTCTCTTTTACCATCCTGAAGGCTGGAAACTTTATTCTCTGTATGAAGCTTGAGTTCACCATTTGGTTGGTTGAGAGAGCGTAACTACTTTCAACTTCATATTGTCGAGGATTCAATAGAACGCATAAACTTGGCAACGCAGCCAACAACAATGGGTAATTAAAATTGAATGGTGTTTATTTTGGTTTACTTAAACATAATGTTATTGTTTATATTAACCACGAGCGACGGGAATTCATTATAACTTTTATAAATTTTGGTTTATCGTAAGGTTGTGTAAATAACAATGAATAAATAAATATAAATAATGTCATAATAACGTAAATAAATATAAATAAATAGGGTAACAACAAGTTGATATCGAGTTTCGGTCTAATAAAAATGCAGGTTTTATACAACGTTTCGAGATTTATTTTATCTCATATTCATGCCTACAACATACAATATAAAGTAATATAATTGTAATGAGAGTTAATTATACTATATAATATAAGTTGTATGGTATATAACAGTGGCGTTTTTTTGTATAGAATAACTAATAGTACTTATACATCATGTATAGAAGCATAAATAAATACACATAAAAAAATAGGTATGGAGAACTATACATGACTTCCATGTTGTAAGATTTATGTTTAAAATAATTTACTTGAATTCGGCTCGGTAATTTCTAAAAGAATATCGTCCACCCTCAAACTAATTTCACTATTTATAGATATTTTTGTTATAATGTGGTAGTCGTTTAATATAATGCTATTTTCAGTCACTTTATCCATAAAAATTAGGTAGGCTTACTTTATTCTTATAAAGAAACCGAACTACGCAGATAATCATCTCTCCTCCGAAGCGCTCCGAAGTCACTCATGAACCCTAAGCATCTTGCAGAAGGTTCATTCCCTAAAGATGAAAAGTCTGTCTATGAACCGTTCCTCTATAAACACGTGCAGTTACACTGCCCAGCGATCCATAGGAAGCAAATCGATAACAAAAGCGTGCAAATGTAAGAAAATAAACATGAGTGAGGCCAGAAATAACGCGAATTGTGTGTGTGTGTGTGTGTGTGTGTGTGTGTGTGTCTTTCCTGCCTTTTTATTGTGGTAATCATAATAATAAAATGGAAACGTAAACATTAGATAATTGAGATATGCTTGCCCGCCACGACGATATATTTTCTCTCATAGGCCTACATGATTTAAATTAAAATGAAAAAAAAAATAGAATTTTGTTAAAGTGAAATAAAATGTTTCCATAGAAACTACTTCTTTGTTGTCAATGACGTATTACACATATAAAACTTATAAAATTTACTTTCTCCATCATCAACTACCATTTTAATTTATAGAAAATTACCCCCTTCCCCTTCAACTACCCTTTTCATATATAGATATTTCATCTACCTTTCTACAGTGGATTATAATGACCTTCTCTTAAGGATACTTTATTTATCAAAATTAAGCACTTTAATCTTGTTAAAACGTAAAACGTTGCAGATAAACTACCCCTTCCCCTTAACCGATCTTCACCAAAATCAATAGGCCTCGAGTCCTCTACAATTCAGAACTGTATGGAAGAAATTGTTTGATTCTGTTTGAATTTGCGGCAGTTATCGTTTGACATAGAAAAATTCTACACATAGACAGACACACACACACACACACACACAGACACTTTTCGAAAAATGACTTTTTTCATGTTTTGAGGGTAGTACAATCAGAGTCTGCCATTATATTGAACACGATTTTTTTCACCATGACCATATTTCCATTTCCTTATGGAACATGGAAGTAATAATTAAATGACAACAATGAAAACATAAATTTTAATGAGATTTATAACAAAACTAGATCGCTGTTGCCTAGCAACAATTGGATTGTTTATGAAAAAAGGCTAAATTTAAAGTACACATATTGTCTACGTCGTCTGAACTTCACAGATTAGGCAGGCGGCTGCTGCCAGTCCCAACCTCACATTTCATTCCATCTTGTACGTATACTCCTGCTGCCTCGCGGGGCATAGGATGTCACTTACTTGATTAGTCGTTCATCGTCCATCCTTTACAAGTGATTTATCCACTGCTGCCTGGACGTTGGAGTGCGCACATATCAAAATCTTGTTTTATGTCCATCCTCATTCCTTAGTTTATCTAATCGGGTGGAACTTTCCGTATAAACTACGGAAATTTCAACTGTCTGTATCCTTGATTTATCTTTATGAGAATGGACTAAGTTTTTACAAAATTACTTTATTGCAGGTATTGCCATCGTCTTGTAAAAAATTAAACATGGTAACATTTTTGCAGTCTTATTCTTTAGTGTTCGATATATTGTGCCATATGTGTACTGAAATTTATGTAACTTATTACTTAAATTATTATTTCGATCATAGCTGATGTCGTAACCGAAATAGCTAAAGTGACACTTGTTCTGTCGGTTGATTGTCAATACTTATTTTTGTTCTTATTGGGTCTTATTTGTTCTTACTTACAGTCCACTTCTATAAATGCTGTAACTTTTGCCGTTTGCTTTGAAATAAACATATTGTTTATTTCAAGCAACGAAGTTGTGAATAAGTTGCATAAGTTCAACCTTACGTGCGGGACCATTAGGCGAACCATTAGTCAGCAAATAAAAGAACACGCCAAAAATTCCACAAGGTGATGGCCCTTTCCCCACTTCTTTATGGGTCTGATATAATTGGGCTTTCGTATCTAAGCGACTGAAATAAGATTTCTCAGGCACGTGGCAGGGTATACTCTCCATGACCATAGAAGAAACACAGATATGCGCAGGAATTGAATATTATGAGCATACTGGACAGTATTGCCCAGTATCGGCTGAATTGGTGAGAACATCTTTGCCAAATGGATGACTGCCGCGTCCCCAAACAACTATGGAACTATAACTGATGGGACGGAGAGGTGTGGGACGTCCGAGGAAGCGCTGGAGTGACCAGCTCTATACTCTTTGACTGTTTGGGAACGGAACAAACCATCCTTGGCTTGATTCTTGCAGGTGATGATGGTGATGATGATAAACATATTAGAGTTCTTACACACTAGATCCAATTGATAAATTCGTTCCTCAGTTACAGGCTAGATCCTCTGGAAAAGAAAAATAAGGAAAAGAAAATAAGTTAAACGTTGTTTTCATAAAGAAGGATTTTATGATCAGGAAACAACAAAATATTAATACATATCTGCTACGATGTAATTTAATATCCTGGTCTACCTTAGAATTCTATTTTGTCAGAATGCCATTCGTACATATGTTAAATAATGCCGGAGAGAGGCTACGGTCCTGTTTCATGACTTGGTTATTTTTTAGAGGTTGAAACTGGTGTGTATTGAATCTTATTCGAATGTTTGTATTTTTATACACAGACTTTTGTTAGTTCTGATTATGTGCGTTGGGCATTCTCTCCGGCTCATTATGATTCATAACTTGTCTCTGATTACCCGACCAAAAGCCTTTTCATAATCAGTGAACGCAATATGGGTGACTAGGTTGAATTCCATCCATTTCTATATAATCTGGTACAACATAAGAACATTATCCATGCAAGATTGTTCTTTTCTAAAATAATATTTGTCTTTTATAATTTACAGTGGAACTCGCGAATAACGAGCTCGGTTATAACAAAAACTCGGATGTAACGAGCAAGGTGTGAGATTTGTTTGGTTTGATATCTTAGTAATGATAATTAAACTCGCTATTAACGAGTAATAACGCATTAGAGACTTGGTTATAACAAGCATTTTATCGTAGGCTTGTTCATGACTTAAGGTCTAAAAAAGTTCGTTACAATACAGCATTTTAAACATTCGTTTAAAATCATTAACATAATTTAGTTTAACTAACAATGTAATTGATGATTCGTGGAATATTTAAATAAATTATAAAACTGTTTTCATATCTAAAGATAAAAAATTACTAAACAAAGAAAAATAGATGTTTTTTTAGCTTAATTAAGTTCAATGTGTGAAATATAATTTTGAAGAGTCCGTTTAGAACAAAGAACAAAAAGACAAATAAATTACAGTAAATTTTCTTGTAATTTAAAAATAATTATTATACATGTGGCATGGAAAATTTTGTTTTTTGCCAGATAGCAAAAAAAAATACTGTGGTAAGTTTTTACCACACAGTTACTTTTACTATATTTTGCGAATGCACTATACGCTAATATTCAGCAAAGAATTTTAGCGTCTACTGTATGGACATTAATGTTTTAATGTATACAAATAAAGTTCCACTGTATTTTATAAGCTACATTCAACAAACTAATACCTCTATAGCTCCCGTATTTATTTCGGTCTCATTTTATGAATAAGGATATAACGTGACTGTTTTCTATTCTTATGAAATTACAATTATTTGCCAGCATCCACTGAGTAAGGCAGTCGACTAAGAGATCGTATTAGTTACGGTGCAATATGTATAACAAAATTTAAATGCCAATTAAAGTTTTGTTATAGTTAAAAATCTTGTTAGACTGGTTTAGTTTGAAGCAATATAAATTATTTTTAAAAATACAACCTTGTTTGTATAATATTACGTTTATTACTGCACGCTAACGTTTTACAACTTTTGATGTTGTTTTCCAGCGAAAAGGTACGTTGCAGGAAAGATGTTTTTAACTGCCTGTCGACGCTTGTGCTTTCTGGCGGTTAACTCAGCAAAGGAATACAAAGTATAAACTTTAATTACACGTGTTTAAAGCTGAGGTAATTTGTAAAGAGAGAACCGCGGCTCCGTGAACCGGTACTAACAAATTAAGTCATGTCAGCTCCAAGACACCGTTGTAGTTCATTCGTAAAGTTTTAATGGACATGTCGTACGACGGTTGCATTTATATAACGTCACTTATTAAAATTTTAATGTACGTATAAGAAAAGGATTGTACTGTAATGTTTTTATATTTTATTCTTTGACCAATGTAATTTGAGGAACACATTTTATTATCAAAATAAAAATATTTACTTTTACTGAGTAGAAAGGAAAAATAATTAACTAAATTCCAGACCGTGCCTTGAATAACTTAAATACTTGAGTACGTAGGAAAGAATTGAAATGTTTTCTTTAATATTTCAATAATATGTTGTCTAACATTTGCACTTTCTAATTTTCTGATTACATCCAGTTTTAGTTGCATTGTAAAAACTAATCAAATGGCACCTATTTATCAAGATATAGATAGCACCTTTGGATTACGAGCAAAACCGAACATAGAAGCATACATATAAGATAAACACGTGACCTGATCTCTCTTGCGTTGTTGGATAAGATCTAGGGAAGAGAAAACGAATTGTTAGATTAAATTTAGTTGACATTAGTTAACACTTGATAGGTGCTGCTTTATCCCAAAGGTTTACATCTACCTAAGAGTTAGTTAAAAATTCGATATGTTAAAAAAAGTAAGTTTTAAAGTGAACACTGTAAGATACTGAACATCATCCGGAGCATCATCTCACAACGTTTGGCAGATACCGAATCGTTGTCCATTTCAACTGACGGTCCAGATCTTGTATAGATTATATGTTCACGTTAAAGCAAATAATTCTAAGAGGTTAAAATTTGATACAGAAACTCACATAGCGGGGTCGAGGGAATTTGGAGAGGTAGTAACTTTGTACCGGGTTGGCACTGGTCCTCACAAATTTCCAGGATTGGATGAAGTGATGTTAGCTCCCAAAAAAGCCTCTCTCTAGCCAAGACCGTATTGCGTGGTGAAGTCCCACATCCTACAAGAGGCGACGACCCTGTTGATGCAGAAAAGTACGGATCTACACCGGAAGGTCAATAAATATTCCTGGTGGAGGGCAGCAGTGCCAAGTTAGGGCGTGAGGGAAATGATCCTGGATCGGATTATCTTTGGAATATTACAGGCGGGAATGTAGTTGGATTTAGTCGGATCTAATACTGCGTCCTGTTGTTATAGGGTTATATTTTGCTGTTGCATTGCAGTTGGGTGTTGAGCCATCAAAAACTAGGGAAGACAACCCTGAATAAATATTACTGGGAGTCACGGCCCATAAGGAGGCAGCCCCTCCACATGACTATAGGCTCCAGTCTATAGGCTGGTACTCTATAATGGGGAATTAATTTACTCGCAAATTCAAAGAACACAGCTGGACAGAGATTACACACAACGGTGGAAAAACACTTAGAAAGAATGTCAGATTCCAGACTGGCCAAACAAGTCTGGAAATACAACCTATGGGACTCAGATGTATAGGTAGACCCAGGAAGGCTGGAGGTTTTAAGGCGGAACAGGCAGCACCTTGCCTATGCCGTATTATAAAGACGATGATGTAAGAACTTTACTGAGTTAGATTATATACATGAAAAGACTTTTGCATTCCCTTGTAAATTGTATACGAAGGATACACAATCATACCACAGTTACTGTTGATACCGGAAACTCGTTTCTCGAAGGAGTCAGTGACCACGTGGGGCGTCAGGCAAATGTTTATCCCCAAACATTTTTTAATTTATATATTTACGATCTCACTAGGAGCTACAAAAAGAATACACCTAGACAGGAATTAATAGACAAAAGAAATACTGAAAGCGATAAGATTGATAAGGTACACTGACAAGAAGCTGTACAAACATCCATCTACCTTCTTGAAAAACGTACATCTGAATGCTAAGTTTATAAATGGAATAACATAATTTCCATTGCCAAATGGTGACAGCGTGTACAGATCAAGCACCATTAAATAAATCATGATCTTAAAAATAAATTTTATGAAACATTTTTTAAATTTGTTATACATAAAAAACCCAAAGTCCAAAGGATCTTAAGACACTCACGCTCGAACTCCCGTAAACACCAGTTTAAGAGAAAACCTATCCTATCTGGATCAACCATAGCCACCCTGAAACCTTTCGTCAACTCATAAACACTGGGGGGGGGGGGGGAGCCCCCGGCCGGGCTGGTTCAAGATCCTGTAGTGCCATTTTTGAGTACGTTGCTGATTAACATGACGACCCCGAAACTCGGAGTGGTCGCGGCTGCGACCTCCAGGGTCGATCCACAGGATCTCTCTCGGAGGTCTACGGCTTATCCTCCAACTTATGGCGGCGGTAGGGGAACACTACCCCGCTAGGCCAGTGGGAAGGCAGGTTGCCGTATCCTCTCTCTCTTACTTGGTCCAACTTTGGACTCCTCTGACTCAACGGTCGCCAGTCCGGCGATGAGGGGAGAACAAGCCGCCCGAGCGCTATGCTAATAGTATTTATCTGTTTACTTAATGAACATCACGGGCTGTCTGTCACAGCTACACACCAGGGACTGCGCACCCTGATTCCCGTTCGCAACGCGGTACTAGGAGTAAGGATCACATTGTTTGCCGTTCGCGCTAGCGATACGCACATTTTCCAACCATCAGTGCCGATGCCACCAAAAGAAGGGATACTTCGAGCGCTCGAAAGCACTGCGTATCTGGATGGGGTCTTGGAGGAGACCACCCGTAATTGGCGGTGATAACCAACCGTGAGTCCCCGGGGCCCCTCCCCGGCAACCCGCAGGGGTGCGCTAACCAGTCACTGAAGCTTTGCCCGCGGGCCTTTCACGGATGCGTGTTTTTGGTTTCCAAAGAACGGATTGCCTTGAGGCTACTTGCCAGGTAAGAGAGCCTGGTTCCCAGAACAAGCGGCGTTACTTCGGATTCACTGCACTTCGTCCAGCTACTGAACCAAGGACGGCAGTATGCTGTCTCCCGTTCGCGGGGGAACACACACGTTTAGCCTGGGATACATCAGCTCGAATCCAGTCGGAGGGCCAGTTTCACTCCTTCGCCGCGATGAGGCAATGTGTGATGGGCAGGGACGGAGATCGGAGGGAGCCACCGGGTAAGGTGGTATAGACTCCAAACCTAACGCGCTTGGTGAAAAAGTCCCAGAGCCTCACCCGCGGGATTTAAAAAGTATCATGGTTTAATTTAGAGTTCATTTAATTTACTTTTTTTTTAGAGTTTTAGAATTAACTGCCTGAAGACAAATACCGATTTCTGGTGGACCAGCCAAAATGCTGTTTTTAAAACATGAAATCATTTACGGATAATTACCATTTTTCAAATTTATACTTGCGAGGAACGTAAAACCGCGTGAACACAGGACTTAACAGCGAAGCTGTCAGACATTAAGAAAACCGTTTACCATTAATAATAGACTATAATTTGTTGTTGTTAATTTAATGTTTAATTTAATAGTTTAATTTTTGTAATTTAATTTAACAATTAAATTAAATTTAATATTTAATTTTTCTGTTATAAGTTTACAAATGTTGATACTATACAAACGGCATGTAATGTTTTAACAAATGATGTCACTGAATGTTTATTGCCGGGGAGGGGGACGGTATTAAGGCTAATACAGAAAAGGCCTGTTTATTAAGGTAACATTACCACAGCACCATCTGTGAAAAAAATTTATTACAACACACACACACACACACACACACACACACACACACACAAGCTTCTATATCTTCCCCGTCTGTACATTATCCTCGTACAATAATTTAGACAGCCCCATTGTCTCAGCTTAATGTTCCTTCCCCGTGTGTAGATAAACACTCTAGTGCTTCAACACAATGGAATGTCTCCGTTATTACTGCCTCTGTAGGTTTTTACTGTCGCCTCTTCTTACTTTAATTGTGTGTGTATTTTGTACTTCTTCTGTTCACTATTTCTTTTGTATGTGGTTTTGTTGTGTTTCGTTGTGACTTCAAAATAACCTTAAATCTGATTCCTTGTTTATAATTTTAATATTCTGTTTCACTCAAAATATACAAACGTGTCTTGTCACTATCAATATTTGTTTGCTTTAATTGATTAAATAATATACCAGAGGCTACACAATTGTAAAATTATTACTTTCTAGCGTCTTTCACGACGCGCACTAACATATTTAAAAGCGTTTTTCAGGGATTTGGAAAAATGTGGCTTCACCCAACGGTAACAATATGATGACAAGGGTAACAATATTTCAATTTTTCTAAATATAGTCTTTTAATAAATTGTTCACTCAAAGTTCTGACAGAGAATGATTCACAACAATGCTTAGCCGAAATTTTGGAAAACCTAAAACTACAAAAGGGTTTATACTTCGTAGGCTTACAAGGCCGGAGTCAATGTTGTTAAAATTCATTCCTGGGCTGTTCCATGGTGGTCCATTGTTTTCAACAAAAACAGACGTTTCGGCAGTGCCATCGACTGCCATCATCAGCCTTAACAACAGTACTGTGGTCACTAACGTCTACCACCTTACGTTAGCGAAACTCGATTTTACACTGATGCTGCCGAAACGTACGTTTTATTCAAAATAATGGACCACGGCCAAACAGCCTGGGAATGAATTTTAACTACAAAATGGTTTGTTGCAAAATGTAAAACGTTCAGCAAGGATTACTTGAACAAATATACCACAATGCACGTCGCACACTCTTTAAACTCATTTGTTTTCCGTTTATTTTCAATATCTCTCTCTCTCTCTCTCTCTCTCGCTCGCCTTCATTTGTTCATGATCTTATGCCACCTTTAAATAAAGGATTTATCTATTGCAACAGTACAAATGTATAGGATACTGTGCATTGCACAAAGTAATTAAAATAATTAATTAAAATAAATAAATAATTCATATTTTTAATAATAATACTTCAGCTTCCAATATGAACGACCACTTGGAACAGGTGGATCACGCCAGCTGCTCTGTCTGTGTGTACACACGTATGTTAGATGTGTGCGTGAGACCTGTCCATTCCTGAAAAGCGTCAACCCTTAAGGAACGCTATCAATTATTTGAATTTATTTAATTTGTAAAGAGTGTGTGCATAATAGCACAAAACCAAATACGCCAAAATGTGTATAAAAATAAGACGCATATGTGTATAAAAAATAGTGTAAAAAGGATAAAAAGTGTAATTTCAGGAAAATAAAAATAAATAGAACTTATGATAATTAAGATAAAGAAAAACGGTTTGTACATGGTGAACACATAAAAATTACCGACAGAATGAATATCGGGAATGTGCAAAAGACTTCGCAAATCACGAAGACAGGCGAATTAATTGTGACAAGAATCGTGTGTGAGAAGTGACGCCACGACAGTCTCTGACATGCAGAATATTGTCGAAACATGATTTTAGCGGCCTGGGTATAAATACAGCAGACGCGCTAACATCATTCTCTTTATCGATCAACCATAGTCGCAGCCGGAAGCTCTGCTCGGCAACTACAACTCTTTTCTTGATCGACTACTGTGGCAGCCAGAGACTCTGCTTAGAGACAACAACGTTTATATCTCGACCACAGCAGCAGTCAGGGACTTCACGACTACTCATCATTTCGTGTGAGCACTTGCAACCTGAGGCCGTGACGGGAGACGAGGGAGCAGCCAAGTACACGCGGTAATCCAGCGTACGAGAATCCGACGGACGAAGGACCAGGACTCCAGGACGACGAAGGAGCATCCAGTATCAAGGACCTAGGACCGAAGAGGACATGCTGCCGATTTACCACAACAATAAGGTGACAAACAACCATGTACTTGTAAACCGAGACTCACTCAAAGCCTATAATTAACGAAGTAAAAAGAGAGTCAATTCAATTCAAACATAAAGTAATAATTTTTACAAATGTAAATATTCTTTGTATAATAATTAATGTAATGTTTAAGAATGTTTAACTATAATTTTGATCAGTAACTTAGAAACTATAATTTGGAATCTATACTTTTTGATATTTAAATAGATAAAGTAATTAGTGAATTTTTATTAGAAAGCAATGCATATGGAGTAAATTCAAAAGAGATTAGATCATTAGAAAAATTAGATAATCTAATCAGTATCATATTAATGAGCAAGCTGAGAGCAATATTAGATAATTATAAAGATGTATTAGAATATAAGGTTGTACAATATGTCTATATGGAAAATGAGAGAATCAATTATATGTAATAATTAGATGTATGTTAAGACTACACACATGCAAGTAATAATGATTTTCATTCGCAACAAAAATAAGAATTTCTATTAATAAATAGTTAAATGAATTTAAAAAACTTTACGATTTATTTATTACGATTACACGCTCATTAAGTAAGTAAAATCGTTAACGTTGTACTATATTCTGAGGCTTCAATTGGCTTCTTATTCCGGGACTCATCTCCTCATCGTTCTCTTCTTCCAATCGGCTGATGCGCTAAAACTGATACTGGTAACTTTTTAGGAGGCAAGCGGCTTAAATGTTCACACAATCCCGTTCAATAATCCTTTGTGATTTAATTTAAAGACTGGATCTTTTACCTCCTGTCTGGTATCCTCTTTCTGTTCTTGTCTAGGATGGAGTAGCCCTGACCACTTCTCAGTAAGTTGATTTCTGCAGTTAAGTCTTACTTTCTTTTTCCTTACCGAGGATCCATAAAAGAATGGCTTCTTCACAGCCATAGAGAAGTGTCGGGATGGCCAGTGTTTTACAAAACTTCATGAAAGTGGCCGATCTAGCTGTGTTCTTCACAGCGCTATAAATTTTAATACCGATCCTTCTGAACCTTGACAATTTCTGATCCCAATCTTTGTTGCAGTCAAATGATATGATCCATCTCAAATAGCTTAAATCACAAACCTGATCTAAGGTGTTATCGTCGACAACGGATACTTCTTAACGAAGCCATTATCTTTCAAATAGACCCCCTGCCGATATCCTGTCAATCTCCCATTTAAATCTATGGTCAAGATTTTTGTTTTGTAACAAATACATTAATTTTGTTTTATTATGTTTTATGAAGTTTCCTAATGACACTTTTGCCTATGATAAGAGATAAAGATGAGCTTACGAATACTACGTGGTACAATTTTGTCCACGGGAATATGTATGTCTTGTGACAATCCCTAAGATTGTTTGATAAGTGTTTGATGATACTCAAGCGATCAAAGGGTAATAAAACAGACTACACAATTGCAAATTTTTCATTAGTAATTCAGTGACCCCCTACCTGATATAGGACCTAGGAAGTCGATATATAGCGCTGTACAAGAGACAATGCTTTCTTCCTATGTAACAATATTTTCTGGGTATTTTATTCCGCTGCGAACGGAGTATACTTTCCGCAACCACAGATATATAGGATTTAAAATGTTCGCATTAAATTCTCTGCAGTGATCCATTGAGGCTACAGTTAAAAACTTTTCCGCCAGATATATTGTCGGATTACATATGACACGCGTGAACCTAATCCATGGCTTTGTTACCCCACCAACATATAGACAATATTTATACATTCCCAGAGAAAACTGTCGAATACTATTCAGTACCATTCGGCGTTGTACTTCAAAGTGACATGCTTAACCAACACTGTGACCACAGCTCCCACAGTTAATATGTCACCCTCTCACACATCCACAGAAAATTTTCTCACACTTAATTTTTACATAAAATTATAAAACTCTAGAGAAAAGACTCTGTCTTTCCTCCAGAATGTTACATTGTATATTTTTCAAGATTGACAGATTATATATTTCTAGACTAGAAAGATTAAGAAAGATAGGGAAGTTATTAACACGGTGAAGATAAGAAAGCTTCAGTATCTGGGAAAACCCATGAGAAATGAACAGAGATTTTACTTATTGCAGTCCATACTACAGGGAAAAGTACTTGAAGGAGAGGAGTTGGACGACCTAGAATCTCATGGCTGAGAAATTTAAGGACCTCGTTTGGCATGAATACAACTGACTTATTCCGTGCAACAGTACAGAAAGTTAAAATAGTCTGTACGATATCCAACATCCGAAATGGATAGGAACTATCAGAAGTTAAATCTAGACTAAGAAATATACACAAAGAAATATTATGTTGAGGTTGAAGTGGCACAGTAGTGACTTTTAAGGACACAGGGATAGAGGCATCTGGGTAGATGGAAAACAAGGTAATCCGAGGGAACTCCAAGCGAAGTCAGAGATATAGAGAAAGGCTTAACGGGTCGATGAAGAGACAGTGATGATGACTGATGACAAACGGTTGGATATGACCATTACGTACTGTCAGGGTCAATGAACCAGAAAGGTGGAGGAGGCTAACTTTATGTTGTGCAAAGAAGGAGAATTTGTGAAATGCAATAAAACATTGTCTGCCTATTCCTGATCTGACGATGAGCTGTGAACTTGAAAGCGCTAATCGGAATAATTTTTATATAGTGGTGTGCAATATTGATCATTCTGATTGTGATTTCAACCACTAACACAAATTTCTTCATTAAACGTCTGTTAAGATGTGCAATCGACTACAGGTAATGGACAACAACAATGAGGTAATAAACGACAACAATAAGGTAAGTAAAGTTTTTAAATATCTTAAGTTAAAAGTTAAATTGAAGAGGGTTTTAAGTAAAATATGGTTTAATAAACAATGTCTGGATAATAATGTCATCCCAAAGTACGCTCAAGTTAAAATTAAAAATAAGAACAGTGTAGCCAAAAAAGTAAAAGAACAAAGCGAGAAGTTGTGGATAAAACTGGAAATAAGGTCACTCTACGGCTTAATCAATAGATATAATAGGGAATTATATGACAGACACATAGAATTATTAAGAATATACTCGTATGTAGAGTTAGAAGAAATATTATATAATTTTGGTTTGGGGTACATAGAAAAGAAATTGGAAAAGAAAAATAAAAAAATGGTAGGTAAGTTAAATAAATTAATAAGAAAGAACGAAGTAAAAAAGGAACACCTCTCTAAGAATAACTATGAAAAAAGAGTAATAAACCTTACAGAGGTTAATTTCAGTACGGAAGAAAAAGAAATGTTAGCGAAAGGCTTAAAATACGCACCGCCACCAGAATTAAATCAAGAAAAAACGATTATTGAATGCGAAAGCATAATACAAAAACTAGGAAATGAAAATGATAAAAAAAGAATAAGGTGGGAAGTAGGGAATGTAGTAGATAAAATATTTAAGAAAAGTTTGTATAATTCAAAGAATGAACAAAAAATCAAAGCAACTGTAACTAAACTAAAGAATAAAATAAAGAAGAATGATATTATAGTTACGAAGGCGGATAAAGGAAATACAATGGTACTAATGAGAAAGGAAGAATACATAAAGAAAACGGAAGAATTTATAAGGGAAGGACCATACGAGGAAATAAAGTATGATTATACAAGTAAGTACCAGTCAAGGATAAAACAAATGATGAAACAGATAACATTTATAGAAGAAAATAAGAAAAAGTATTTATTGGAAAGTAATCCAACAGCACCAACTTTTAAAAGTCAGGTTAAGATACATAAAGAAGGAAAACCAATTAGACCGATTGTTTCTTTTATTAATGCACCTATTTATAAACTATCAAAGGAAGTTAGCAGAGTACTGAAAGAGAAATATGAATTTGGGACAAAATACAACATAGAGAATAATATAAAATTTATAGAAAAAATAGAAAATATTAGCATTAATGTAAATACAAAATTGATATCACTGGATGTTAAGGACATGTTTACTAATATCACAGTAAATAAAGTTATTAAGTTAATAAACGATAATAATATGGGAGAATACAAGTATAAAAAGCAGTTGAAAGTAATTAAAGAATGTGTAAATCAGAACTATTTTAGGTTTAATAACAAGTTTTATATACAGAAAAAAGGTTTACCTATGGGGTCTTCATTATCCCCTATTCTTGCTGAAATATACATGAATGATTTTGAAAAGCAATTAATAACTTCCACTAAGTATAAAGACAATATAAAATTATGGTCTAGATACGTTGATGATGTATTAGTAGTTTGGGAAGGAAGCATAGAAGAAGTGCATGAGTTTATAAAGGAGGTAAATAATAAGGATAAAAACTTACAATTTAAGGAAGAGATAGGAGGTAAGCAAATAAATTACTTAGATTTAAACATAGAAATTAAAGATAATGAGAAACTACAGTTTGGGATATTTAGGAAAGAGTCGTATTCTGATATAATTATACCAAGAGAGTCGTACCACCCATACAGATATAAAATGGCGGCAATCAATTCCTTTTGTTACAGAGCTCAGAAGTGTTTAAAAGAGACCGAATCAAAAGATAGGGAGTTAAAAACGATAAAGGGAATTGTAAGGAATAATAATTATAGCACCAACATAGTGGATAAAGTTATGAAAAGGGTCAACATACAAAAAGCTAAAATAGAACCAGAACAAAAGAATTATGCAGGGTCATTGACATACATAGGTTCACATACTAGAAAAATTATAAAATGTTTTAATAAATATGGAGTAGATATAGCTATTAAAAAAGTGAAACGGTATTTGATAAGATAAGGAATAAGAATATAGAAAAAATTCCAGTATTACAGAAAAGCGGAATTTATAAATTAAAATGTAAAGACTGCAACAAAGTGTACCTAGGGGAGACAGGACGAAAATTCGCATGCAGGTTGTCTGACCACAAACGTGGAGAAAGTAATAGAACAACCAATTCGTTATATGCAAGACATTTCATAGAAGACAACCACAAGTTTGTTAATCCTTTGGAAGAATACGAAATTGTAAAAGTAGTAAATAACACAGTTGAAAGGAAGCTTAGAGAGGAGTTAGAAATATTGAAAGAAAGAGAAAAAGGGTTAGACAATTTAATTAATATTAAAATTAAATTTGATAATGAAGAAATATTTTATAACATGATTAAGAAGTAAATGAGAGAGGGCAGATAGATAAGATTAAGAATTATATTTTATAGTACTAATTGGTTGTTTTAAAATAAGGGTGTGTGACTGACCCACGTGTGTGGAGAGGAAGAGGGTAGTTTAAAGGGATGCACACACACACACACACACACTGAAACACAAGGAATTTACTAGAAAAATATGTAACTGTACAGATGGTGAGACAGAGTTTAGGGGGTGGGGAAGGGTCATTAATTTTTAGTTGGTTGTGGGTGAGCAGGGTGACGGAGAGGGGTGAAGGGTTGGGTATTACATATTTTCTGCCTATTCCTGATCTGACTAGCTGTGAAGCTTGAAAGCGCTAATCGGAATAATTTTTATATAGTGGTGTGCAATATTGATCATTCTGATTGTGATTTCAACCACTAACACAAATTTCTTCATTAAATAATAATTTGTTCACTTCAGTTTCCTTCTAAACTTTTTCTGTGACTTATAAAGAAAAGCTTTTCCTTCCATCTGTTTTTCCTACAGCGGAGAGGAAAGGTTCCTGTAGATAGACAGATTGTCCTTCTCTACAAATTGATACCTACATATTAACTCAGGCTGTCAAAGTTTCCAAGGTTGGATCAATTAACGGTCAGTCCTAAAAATAATTACTGCATATTTCATAAATTTTATTTCATTATGGACGACTGACCTTGATGATGGCGCACTTTTCCCATTGATTGGATTCTGATCACTGAATATGGAAAATTTGTTGTAAGAAATTGGGAAAGTTAATGAAGGGAGAGGAGAGTAAAATATTGTTAAAAGAGTGAAAACCATTCGGAAAAGCGTATTGAATAAATAAAGAGCAAATAATAATCAAGAGAGAGAGCGGTAAAAGTAGTTCATATGTTTGTTATGACCGATAGAGAGGTCAAGGAAATGTAATGAATAATAAAAATAAAACAGAGAGATAATTGAGAGAGAGGAGGAGGAATAGAATGAACGAGCGTGTATGTGATTTATTTTTATTGTTTAATGTATTGTACATTTAGATGGGTCAAAGAAAAGACTGTGAAAATCTTGTGAAATGAAAACATATAGAGGGTGTTTGGAGTCGGCTAGAGCGAGGAGAGAACATTAACGTATATTAACATGCCTACTGTACTCCCTACTCGTGACGAAAACAAAGAGGTTTTGTAGTGCAAGGGCGCCAATATGGGAAACAACAGAAACGATTTCAATTTTATGCACGTTGTTAAAAACTGTGTGTGCAGGGCATTTTGTAGAAACAATCCTTTGAAACATTATTTATGAGTTTGATCCCGTTCACGGATATATTTAGTAGCAAGAACGGTCAGCGAGAGTTTGAAATACTGTTATTTTGTAACACTGTATATGTTCTCTTTTTTAATTTACTAAAAATTGCCCAATTTTATTTAAAATTTCAAATGGTACTAGGTTTAAATAATAATTATTTTTACATTATCCATAACCTTATCATTGTATTGTTACAGTACAAAATAAACATAAGAAGTCTCCAAACAAAATTTACAGAGATTACAGAACAGCAAACGTAATAAATCTCATATACATCTGCCTCTCTATGTGAGGGACATATCGTCTCTATCATCCGGCATTTCGTGCTTCCTAGCTTCCGGCGTTTCTCTCTCTTTAGTCTTCCTCATGTAAGCTGTGACCCCCCATGCCTAAGTGGCACCATCGTGGAGCCAAGATATCCGTGGTCTGATGCTGGGTGTCATCCCCTAATTTTTAAGGCCACTTTTCTTGTGGCATTAGTAAAATACCATATCAGTATCTTAGTTTCCAACTTTAGTGTTCTTATTTCATCACTTCTAATTTTGTCTAATCTGGTTACTCTACAACTCCGTCATCAGGAATAAATTTCTATAGCCCTAAGCTTTTCTGGCGGTCTTATCAGTCATTGCTCACACCTCTACACGGTATGTAACATGGCACTTATCTATAAACTTGTACGTACAATTGTCTTTTTAGATGTTTGGTAGATGTTTGATCAAATTGTAGAAGAGGTGAGCTGTTTTAACTATTTGGGAAATGATATAAATAAATTATCATGTTGATTTTAATTTAGGTAAGTTCCAGACGATCTGTGAGAAAATCAATCGTATTTTAGAAACAAGGTACCCCGAGATACAAAATTAAAGTTTTACAAGTTATGGTAGTTCTTATACTGTCCTACGGGTGTGAATTATGGCCGACAAATAAGAAACAAGAAAGTAAAATGCATGCTTTGGAAATGGCGTTCTTAAGAATAGTTGAAAGGTGTTTTAAACTTGATCGTAAAAGAATGAGACCATAAGAGAAGAATTACAAATTTTAACTCGAATGAAAGATTTCAAGATTATAAGCGGCGGTGGAAAGAACACTTAAAAAGAATGTCAGATTCAAGACTGGCCAAACAAGTCTGGAAAAATAAACCTATAGGACACAGGTGTGTGGGTAGACCCAGGAAGAGATGGCTGGAGGATCTTTAAAGTCGAAACAGGCAACACCTTGGATATGTCATGTTGTGAAGATGATGATGATGAGATGTTGGGTAATGTTCCTATTCAACTTAGTACCTCGCGAATCACCTTTCTGCCTCTACCGGTCTTTGCTTTGTTTCCTGCACATTTCCTCTTCCTCAAACACGAGACTCCTATGATATGTATAACTTTGGCAAGGCGTAGTTATTCCGTCGTTCTTATTTTCTAGATTATTGTTTAATGTATTGTATATTTTCGGTGTAATGTAATGTAAAAATCTTTTGCGAACGCTCTTATTTGGTTCTGCAGTCTACTGTCCTCGGAAGGACAGAATCAATGAAACTTACTTCAGCTCCTTTCTTAGAACTCTTGGTGCACGTTTTATGGTGGACGATGACTTCAATGCAAAACACCCTCAGTGGGGTTCGAGACTAGCAAATCCAAAAAGTAGAATTTTATATCATTTCACTAGAAAAGAATCCCTGTCCTTTCAGTCCACAGGTCAACCAACCTACTGGTTTTTTCCACAGTTCAGTTTATTTTCCATATCTTCTTCTTCTTCTTCTTCTTCTTCTTCTTCTTCTTCTTCTTCTTCTTCTTCTTCTTCTTCTTCTTCTTCTTCTTCTTCTTCTTCTTCTTCTTCTTCTTCTTCTTCTTCTTCTTCTTCTTCTTCTTCTTCTTCTTCTTTGCAAGTATAAAGCTCAAATCCTATTACGTTGTCAGTTGTTACAACTGATCTCTTCAACTTTTCATCGTCCGTTCGAGTCTTCTTCTAACTTCAGGCATATATTTTGCACTTACATGTGGTATTCTTGATGCGTCCGTACGCTCTACGTGATCAAACAATTTCTGTTTATATTTCATCACCAAGTCATTCACTGGTCGGACAGCTAACCTTATGACGGATGTTCTCATGCCTTTTCCTATTTAACCTAGTATACCCGGCTACTGATCTAACAAGTTTTAGACGATTGAAGGTGCTCAAGTGCCTCCCTGATGCAAGCACCAACTCAAACCAACCAACCCAATTGCAGAAAAGTCTGGTGGTGGGGCTGTCAGCTACAGATCTGTCCTGGATTTCATTCGGAGACCCCACCTCCTAGGTTCTTCGTCGCTTTCCGCCGTTGGGAATTTTCCTCATCCGCCTTCGAGACCAAACGGGTTTTGAAAGCACGACTGGAAAAATTTTGAAATACTATTATTGGAGGGTGTGGGACTCAAGGAATTATAATATAGACGGCTGTAGAGTGGTCACAAATTATGCCCAGTAACGTAGCGGATGACAGATAACCAAGTGAGGTGTGGGAATAAAAGCCATAAGAAAATAAGAAGAAAGAAAGACGCCGATGGACGTGAGGAGACAATATTAAAAAATCTGTGAGAAAAGGGAGTGAGAAAAGACATCAGGAAGACTGGCGACTAACTTTAGAAGTGTGAAGGCATTGATAAACGTTACCAGCCTATACATGTGCCGGTTCCAGCCATATTTATATCTTAAATATTGTTTTATTTGACTGAATAAGGAATTATATGACAAAATCGAGATTTAACAATAAGATAAGTTAACAAACTGTGTATTTACTATCTATCATAAATTATTCTTGTAAACAAACAAGAAATTTCAAAAGTTAAATTACAACAAAAGACAAAAGTCGTAGAACAAAACTTTACAAACGTAAATCTGATTAGAAGGAAGAACATGTGTGAAATATTAGCAGAGACAAAGACTGAATGAATACATATATGTCTCTTGTGTAGACGCAGTTGTTACAAGATGTAACGCTCATAAATAACAGTAGCTGCGCCAAAGAGATATAACGCAGATTGCGATGCATCCATAGGTTTGTCACTGGGTTGCCGCCCCTTGACACAGATTTCATTTACGTAAATATGTGTGTTTTAGGAACAAATCAAACAGTAATAACGTTTACAGGTCGTTTTGTCTTGGAAATGAATTACGATTACTAGTGTAACTGAAACTTTAAAGGGGGCAAGCGTTTGGGGAAAACAAGGAAGTTGAAGTTTTAAGCCAGTTTGAAATTGTAAATTTCCAATTAACTTATTTAGTTAAATTTAATCCTTTTGGGTCACAGTGTAATGTGTTAACGCTGTTAACATGTGGACCATCTCCAGCCGATAACGTCAGGTATTCTTCATCTCTTAAATAACCATCTGACGCGGGCGGGGGAACAGTATCCCGTCAGGTCACCGTGTCCTTCCGCTCTCTCACGCAAACTACTTAACTCCAACGACTCCACGGACGCCAGTCCGACGAGGAGGGGAGAACAGCCGGGTGGCACACTACTAGTGTTTCACCTTAGTTTTAGCGGACGTCACGGAGCTGGCGCGAGAGGTCCGATACGGTTACTGGCCAGAGAATCCGAATTTCCAGCTGGGGCAGCGCTACCGGGATCCCAGGAAAACACTCAGTCATCTTTGGCGCGGAGACATGCATATTTTCAATCATCAGGGCCGATGCCGTAAAGGAAGTGGTATCCCTTGCGATCGAAAGATGTGCATGCCTGGGCGGGGTCTTGGACTCACCGCAATCGGGTAAAGCAACTGACGGTATTCGATGGCGCTTTTGTGGCACTGAAGTGGCATTATTCTCTTTAGGTGTGGCTATTTGATCGATTGAACGTAAAATTAAATTTCACGATCGTTTTGATCTTTTGTTCTGCTGTGAATTTTTGCAATCGGTAATTGCACAGATTAAAATTATAAAAAATCGAACAGAATACAAGATTTTAAATTCCAAGGCGAGTCTTCATAGACTTTTGAACTGAACAGGTCTGTGTGTTATTGTATATACCGGAAGCGTGTAATAAAGTTCAAGTAATTACAGTGCTGTCGCGAAGACCGTTCTTACGCCGGAGAAACGTATAGACCATAAAACAGATTAAAAAAATTGGCAACCATAAGTTGTCGTTTTATAGGTCAGCGATTCAAATAAAACACTCGTATCAGTGTCGACACCTTGTTCATTTACCAATGTATCACGAATAATTTTGCACAAACAAAATAAACACACAAGCACAATTTTGATATACAACTGTGATATCGAATATTAACATACCCGTAATTTATAACAGCAAATAGGTCACACACAAATATAATTTTGATCCACAAAATGTGGTATCACGCACTAACTCTGAACCAAAAACCAACTTTTGTCTGTCTCTGCTGTTTTATATACAGGGTGTCCCGGGAGGAGAGGGAAATAATTTGAGAAATGGTTCTATAGTGTAAAAGAACACGTTTTTTTAGGTTAGAAGTACAATCACTTTATTAAATGATTAATAAATGCATAAAAGTTAAAACAAAACTTATAAAGAATTTAATTCTGAGAAAAATGGTGTAAATAAAGTCAATAAAAATCAACAAAAATTCCAATTTTGGTTAAAAACAATACAATACGTTTTTAGGCAAAGATTTTTCTGTTTTACGTCGGATATCATGAAAGGTATGGGAGATACAGTTCTGCGACCTGTTTTATTCGAGTTTTCAGGTCAAAAACCATAAGAAACAGCAGAATTCGCCCCTTAATTTACCTTCCCAGAATTTCAGAAAGTCTTCATTTACCCGGGGGAACCGAAACCCGGACGAAATCTTTTGCTAGCCGTAACTCGCTTACAAAGCGTTTCCGGACATATGTTTATATGAACTTTTTTTCTTTTTTTACACTATAGAACCATTTCTCAAATTATTTCCTTCTCCTCCCGGGACACTCTGTGTAGTCGGTAATGACGTCATTCATAAGCATGCATCATTTGAGTATCGATTACTTACTAGTATAATCGAGGTCATTCCAGGCGTATGTAACTAGAATCTTGTAAACATTGTAAATGTATTGTACACTGATACAGAACATTTTAGTGTATTCTATTAATAGCGTCCATCAATATACATACAGTTATACATCAATTGTGGGCAATGTAAATACACGTGAGTAACATAATGTATGTATGAATGTATAATGTATGTAACCTACATATAGTTTTAATAATACCAATCAAAATATCAGTTAATATATTATACGACATTCATAATATTAATCTCTAGTATACAACAAAGTGTAATGTCTTATTACAGCACCACGTGTGCGACTGTTTTCGGCGAACTAACATTTGCAATTTGATTATGTCACTAAAGTTTTGCACAGCCTACGAAATCGAGTTTTGTGTAAGTTGTAAAAGAATTTTTAAACATTTCTAATTCTATTCTTTTTTTTATTTCTACACAAGATCTCAGTGGTGAATAATTAATATGCTTACGTTATCTCTTATTCACGTGATGATAATATCTCTTTGAAGCAAAGTTAATCCACATCGATTCCGCGGAACTACATTTTTGTTCAAGGTCGATGAGTACACGTGTTATAAGTATACTGTCAATGTAATAAAAGTTGTTATTTTATAAGCATTTGAAACTTCAAACGACACAATTTCAGGTCCCAGCCTTCTTCCAGTTATACAACAAGTTTAATGTTCTCGTTTGAAACAAGCTTTATGATCTTCCGTTCTCAGTGTTTTGTATTGGTATTTATCGTTTTATTTCAGTTTAACGACGGTTCATAAGCGCGTTATTTACAGTATTTTGATAGACACTTGAATAAAACTTATAGTAATAGATATATGGTGGGTCCTCTTTAAACAATTCTCTTTATATAAACCTAATATTTGTTTGTACTACAAATTATTCTTCCTTTAATTTTTTATATATTTAATATGAGAAAACTCTGTTCATTTTGTATGATCGTGTTACTTGTTACAACACATTCTGATAGGCAGAATCAACAGCCAGATTTAAACGTCTGGTAGTAGTATTGTCAGGTCAAACGTGACGCAAATGATATAACGGACCTACGACCCTTGGCATCGGTTAGTTTACATATGAAACGGAGACGTGATTATGACGGCAGAGTTTGTTTACAGTTAAAGTTAGGTTTCAATTAAAAGCGTTGCCAAAGAGTAAGGATCGTAGAAAGGGGGCTTATACGCAAGCGCGGTTGCGAACTCGTGTATGAAATCAACTTGACGATGCAAACAGCAGTGAATTTATATGCGGAAACAAATGAGGAGTAAAATCACGACAATTCGGGTCTGACTCGGCCCGCAGCGAAGTGTTTGATTTGTAACGGCTGCAATGTGTTGCACGATCAAGAGTGATGCAAAATTTATATTTACAATGCTTCATCGACTGATGTACAGTATTTGTTTTACGTTTATGTTAAAGATAGGGCATAATCAGTAAAAAAAAAACGTTTTAAACATAAATCTGATTAGAAGCAAGAACGTGTGTGAAATATTAGCAGAGACAAAGACTGGCTTTTATCATTATTAGACGCAGCTAATACAAGATTACGACTTGCCAAGGGTTTACAGTGTACGTTAGGACAAACACGTTCTTCGGTGAAAAGTGAGAGATAAATACGTTCCGTAATAATGCGATTCGGACACGAATCGTGTTACAGTCCAGCCACGTTAATACTCTGACAATATCTGCAAACGTTTGCATTTTGCGATGTTTCTGCAGCGGAAGCTTACTTTCCGTTCTATTGGCCGGTCATACAAATTGTTTTCATGTTATCCTACTTTCTCATTGCTTCTTGGACGTCATCTCTACGTCTTGGCCGTCTTTTCAAACGTTCTTATTTACTTCTTGCCATGGCTACTTGCGGACTCACTGTGTGTTATATTTGGCCGCTGTGGACCTGTCCGTACGTTGTAAGTTGCTTTCCGGACACGGTGTTAAAACTCCAGCTTCTACAAAGTTTTTCAGTGTCGTGTTCTCATAATACCAAAGAAAAATCTGCTGTATATATATCAAGTCTAAATTTAGAATTTAAAAGTAAATAAAAAATAAAAATTAAAAAGAATAACAGAATAAAATTTGAATACAAATGTTTTCTTTTATCATAGCTTACAATATTCCAACAACGTAGACCACTATGTATGAATATGTATTAAACAAATATTGCCGCGGTGCTGACACTCGCAGTGACATTGTAACAGTACCGTAATGGATCAAAGCATACACGACAATCGGATTTGGTTTTTGGCTTCTGGCATAAGGCGAAAAAAACGAATACACAATTTTCCTATGAAACAGCAACGTAATCAATTAGGCATACCGCTGCAGCTGTGGCCAGTGAACAATAAAAATACTAGAGCTTTTTGCAACTGGATCCGATTCCAGTCGCTGTATGTCTTTTATTATTCTACATACCTATGATGTTTTGGAATCGATTGTACGATGTATTCCGGTTCAAGGATGTTGATTTTTAGAAATCACCGCACTAGACACGTAACACGTTATTCCTGTTTATAAAATCATGAGAGAAAATTTTTTACGTGTTTTAGTAAATTGAACTACGGTGACTGACCCTTTCGTTTATCTTTATTCTGGATCTCTTGCAGAATAATACTGAAATAGCTTTATCTAATAAGGGAGTCAGTGGCATAGTAAGAATTTTTCAAGTAGGGTTACTGACCAAGATTTCTCCATAGGTGATTATGTAGATCCGTAGATGACAAACTGATCTTTTCCAAAATTTTACGCTAAAATATTTTAATCTGTTATTTATCTGCATTAGATAAAGCCGAGACTCCGATCCATATGTCACTATTTGTTGAATAAAGTCTCTTATTAGTGGTTAGCTTTAGTTGTTTGCTTAGTATCTAGGAGTTAAGCAACTTTTGGTAGGAGTAATAACTCCAATTTCCACTTATAGTACAGAACTTTATTTTATTACTGATATTAAATAAGAAAACCAGGAGCGTATTTGGGGGGGGGGATACGGACCGGACCCTTTCCCAGAGGGTCAAAAAAGTTGATGAATTTTGTTAATCTCTTATTTTTTAGGCTATTTTATTTTATTAATTTAATTAGCTGTGTACGCAAATATAGTAGTAACTCTTTTTTAAATATACAAACAGGTTTATTACACAGGTTTATTAGGTAAACGTTTGAAATATGACATATAGGAAAATCAAATCAGTCGGTTTTAACAATATTTCAATAACGCGTATTTTTATTGTGTTACTACCGTTTACTTTAATGCGACTGATTTCAAGATATTATAACACGTTTTTCAGCCACTTTAAAGGTAGTAATGTTGATTTGTCTTAACTTGTTTTTTCTTTAGTATGAAGCCGACCCGAACCCGACCGCGGACTCTCCAAGCCAAATTCCTAGATACTCCACTGAATAACACTGGAGAATATGTTCAATTCTACAATTTCCAACTGTTAGGATAGCACTGTTGTTTGTGGCGCTCTCCAAACTTCCATATACTTATTTTTACTCCCATTTTATTGCAGATCCCTCGTCTGCCCCTCACTGTATAATCTAACTAAATAATTCTCCTCTAATCCTCTTTTATTTCTGCTAATAATAGCTACATCATTAACGTAGCCGCACGGATGTGTCGTTTTACCTGATGCTGCAGATGTTAGCTCATAGCGTAATGATTTCAAACCCTACAAGTCGCGGATGCTTCCAAAAAGCTATTCTTTCATGTCTGGAGGATCCGTCCTGGCCTGAAGTTCGTCGATGTTGTCTGATTTAATCCAGAAGCATCCAGCATTTGATTATTCTCTAGTTAATCGCATATTAAACCGACACAAGACGTGATGGGACGGACGAACAAATCTTCCACAAACAACTGAAGCGTAATATCAGAAATATTAAACTATACAGACTATACAGTGCAATACGAAGCATACGAAACCCCATAAACTGAAGTAGTATAATTGAGTGGAATTGATCTAGTAGAAATGGTTTTGTGATGACGTACGTGTGTAGTGTGTGCAACGTGTCCTACAATATGTAATTTCATCGCCAGACATGAATATGAATGAACAGTTGATGTGAACATGAATAATATGTGAGTACGCATAATAATTCACTGTGAGTTTAAACGCATGCAAATAGGTGATTTAAGTGGCAGCGAACGCGGCCACAAACTCAAACTGAGCCGAGTTTTCGATTCAAACACGATATTGGATATGCAAATTGGTTACATAAATCCGACATGTATAGCGTTTTGTACTACCGCATAGTGCACGCGCTTAGTGTAATTGTGTGTGTGAAATGTATGTGGGCTTCATATAACTAACTGCAATGCAACCTGCGTATCAACCAATCTGTTCTTTGATTATGTAGATTATATTGTACGACAATCGCATAGTGCATACAGTTACAAATGGTGTCCCCTTCAGACGTACAAGTGTACATTAACATAATATGCTTAAATTATTCAGCTTAAATTGCTTGTGGATTGCATTAAATTGCAGTTTAATTTCAGCTTAAATTGCAGTTAATACTCTCTGGCCGCAATTTCATGACCGATGTCGCTCTTCCCCACCACGCGGCCGCTTGTAAATTGAACACTAGGGTCTCGATGCGCAGTACACAAACACCTCGTTGCGAGGTTAACAAAATTTGCATTCTCTTCGCGCATGCGCACAACAGTCTTGCACAGTGATTTTCAGGGTGAACACCGGCTACAACAAGACTGGCGAGAACAACGGAAGCATATGTGTGACAGAGAGGGAAATAATATGGAAGTGAGACAGTGAACGTTATATCCTCGTCTCCCCTCTCTTGTCTCTAGATAACTTAGCTGTACTTGAAAGCGGGGGTAATTCATGCATTGGGTCGGCGCAGATGACTGTTCAGGAAAGGCTGGCGGGCCTATACGCCAAGTAGGGTGAAAAAGGTGTACTAGTCGTTTGCCTAAATTAAAGAGAATACAATTCTCCCCCTCTACTCATTGTCTCAACTACAAGAGGTAATGTTTTCAGTTTAGAGCGCATAACGCCCCACTATGCCTACTGTGGATTTCCTCCAGAACTCAGCCATGTTTCTCCCACCTTACACTTTGTTCGGTCATCAAATCACGGTCAGACAGTAGAAACGCTTTTGAAATCTACAGAGAGAGAGTAATGTTTTTGTTATGACTGGCCTTCCTGCGTGTCATTGTAAACTGGGTGTAGTAGGGGCGGCAACAAACTGTGACGATTTAAAAAAAAAAAAAAAAAAAAAAATTTAAATTTGAAATCTCACATTAAAACAGAACGTAAACCCCTAAAGTAAATGGTAATGTAACCCCGCCTTAATACCCAAAATAAATAGTTTTAAAACCTAAAAGAATTCTATAATAAAATTGCGATAACACCCCTTAATATTTAACCCTTCCCTGTGTACTTATATGCCTGTATCAACTTGTAAAAATCTAGTACGGACATGAAAATTACTCTGTATTGAAGCGAAAATTAATAATTATGATAATTAAATAAAGAGACGTAAGAATAATAATAAGAAGAAGAAATACCTAACTCAATAAAGAAAATGTAGTATGATTAATAGTAGTTAATTAGTATAATAATAATAATAAAAAAGTACGAACTATTTTTCTCTCTCCGCGCGAACAGCTCCCTCTCCCTACTAACCGCCGCATAACCAACCCCAGTCGAGCGAGAATCAGAGACAAGGTAACAGCTTTACCATGTGTCGTAAAATAAAGTGTAAATATAAAAAATTAATGACGATGTAACTGAACGTAATCTTTCATGGTGACAGACTCCACAAGTAATTGAAATGTGGTGAAAGTAAAACGAGTTATGTAGTTGAACTGTAGTGAAATAACTAAAATTAACTAACTTAGCCGACACATCTCTTTTTAAAAACGGAAACGAAATGTTTAAGTTGTAAAGTATGTTCTATCCAAACATTATAGAGTAACATTAGTGCAGTTAAAAGCAAAATGTAAAGTGTAAAAAGGTGAACACCGTACATCAGGAGTCAAGTAACAACGACAAACTCACGAGCTTCAGGTAACAGCATCCTTTCGTCATGTTCGCAACTAAGCATCTACAAAATAAATGGAGACACCCGAACGACATCGTAGAACTTCTAGGAAACCCAAGTGAAGAGTAACAACAAGAGAACCTGCCTCTGATTCCATTGTATCAAGGTGAAACCAAACCATTATATTTTTAACAATGGCAACAAAAGCAGTATATTTTTGCAAAGACTTATTCTAATCATGTAAATGTTAACATAGTAGTATCTGTAATTACAATAATGAAATAGTAATCTGGTAATAGTTAAAGGTAAAAGGTAATTCGAAATTTGAGCAAACTAGTATTCCAATAGCTTGCATAATGTTGACTTATTGTAGAGCATTATTAAGTTAAAACCCGGATCCGAGGTATTTACTGTAGTTAATAAATATATGATTTTATTTTGATCACCAGAGTAACATGTTAAAAGACGTAAGAGCATTTGATGCACAACTTTTGAGTAATTTATTTGTTTAATGTAATCAAACAAAATAACAATCATATTTAAAGTATTATTCAAGAAAATATAATAAAGAGATGTTATGGTTATCCAAAAGGTGAGTGAATATATCTACCAAATCCCTCGTCAATACTCCTCAATTCACGGGAGCCTATTTAACATTTGTGTACTTATTAGGTATTGATGATTTTGTAAAGAATATGGCAGCCTGTTTAATTGACCTGAGCCAATTAACCAGGTTCCCGAATTGTAACGTTATGTGAAACGTTTCAAAACGACGATTTTGTAGAATTCAGGTGGCGGAGGATGACCTTTGCCTAATATATCAGTGAACATGACTTACAAAGTGTGGGCATTAGCGACGTCCCTAATATCTGTGTTGTTATTATTAATATTAATCGTATCTGTGGCCACAATAGTCATACAGAATGCAATATTAATAATGTTACCACAGCCAGAGTGTAGAGGCAGGCTGTCAGGGAAGTAGTTGCAGTCGCAAATTCAACAGAGATGTTGAAAGTTGAAAGGTCACGTAAAAGAAGGTTACAATTTGAAAAGGTATAATGATGACTTACCCTGATTCCTAAATTGAGAAACAAAATAAGAAGAAGAAGAAGAAGAAGAAGAAGAAGAAGAAGAAGAAGAAGAAGAAGAAGACGCAGTTGAAAAAAATGAACATGAGTTTCAAAATGTGAGCATTAGCGACGTTTGTATTAAATCAAAATATTAAAGTTTATATTAAATCTGAATTCATGATTATCATTTTAATTATTTCATCTTATCTTGTTATTTGAATTATAACAGTCTCTGTAATTCCAACTTTGTCGTGTTTAGCCTACTTGCTAAACTGCTACTTGTCATGTTCCGGACGAGGCCTTTCAGCGTTTCCACAATTTTCAAGTCGTAAACCACGACCCTTAGGCACCTTTCATTGTGGTTTAGGACTTAAAAATGGTGGAAACACTGAAAGACCTCGTCCGCAACGTAACAAGTAGCAAGTAAACACGACAAAGTTGGTATTTCATGTTAATTGATATTGACTATACCTTTACTTTTTTACATATAATTTGTTTTACAATATAATTTTACTAACTCACTTGAAGACGAATATTGTAACGTGCGGTTTTTTAGAGGTATTAGCGAAACGTCCGTCTGATTCAAGCCCCACTGTTGGGTTCGCCAATTCTGTAACGTGCGGTTTTTTGATCAGAGGTTTCCGCCTCTCCGCAGTCGCCACTTATGAATTATAATGACCGAAGTTTAAAAATAAAGTGTTTGGTAATGTTACTCAATCAAAAGCCGAAATCGAGAGTGTGTGATTTGGGGTCAAGCAGGGAAGTTGTTCAGCCTTATGTTGAAGAGAGAGTAAGTACCGATTGTTTACACTCGGTTCAGACGATTTCTGAAATTCTTTCAAATTGTCCGCCGTGAATTAAATCAGCTGATTGTGAGACGAGTCTCCACACCTAGTCCAACCAGACTACACTGTGGCAAAATATGACCCAATGGATCGACCTCTTCGATTTTGTGCTGAAATCTATTACAACTACCCACTACAAAAAATATAACACATTTTTATTATTCAATATCATTTTTTCAATAATATTTATTATTTATATTATTGGTTTTTTCCCTGCCGCAAAAAATACAAATATCACAATCGATCTTTTCCTTCATTAAAACATAATATCGACTTCATAGAGTAAACATGGAATTGTCAAGAAAAAAACATATATGGTTTTGTTTACCAAATTTTATACTATTTTTAAAACATCAATCAATATATAATTCTTTTTATTCCCCCAGGGTTAAGGGTAAGTTCTTTTTGTTATGAGATGGTCAGAAATGGATAACTATACTACGCTTTACAAATACCGAAAAATATTAAAAAATTTGTTTATTTTCGTTTAGTATGTAGTTCCAGAAATGTCCGTAAGAGAGCAGAGTGTGTTTGTTTTCATTAGAACATGTGATTAATTTGTACTAGTTTTTTGTTCTATACCACCATTCGGAATGAGTTTTCTTCGTTAAATATTAAACGAAATGTTTATATTACCTATCTTCTGACAGTTCTTACTTGAATGAAGCCTTTTCTCTGGTGACGTCCGTCTTGGGTTGTAATTTCATTACCGTCTGGCCAATATTATATCGTCAACTTGAAACATAGCGAAACTAGGCCGGATCATCCAAATGGTTTTCTTTCACTTTTTATTATGGAGTATAGCAATTTATTTTTGATAAATAAGGTAGGATTATATAATGTTCATACTGGTGTTTAATTTTGTACCAATTTTGCACTTCTATAAGGTTTCTAAAAGGATATTTTAATAAAATTGAGGTCTCATCATTTTTGTCAACTCGCCAGGTTTAATTTTTAAATTCGATTAACAATACTTGTTATTTTCGTCACTCTTAGTAACCCATAATTTTTTAGTATACAGGCAGTTTGTAATTATTATAAATTTATATTTTATTTACAGAAAAATAATTCTTTTTAATTCCGGTTTCTTTCCCAATTTGGTTTACATAATAGGTTTCTGTTCATTTTCTTATGACCTTGTATATAAGTATTTACTATTTTTATTATCTTTAAATGAATTTATATATTATTTATTAGTCTCTCATAGTATTCCTACACTGCACTACTTCCTTCTGCCATTTCCCTCATACAATATTATTTTAATTTTTTATTATCATTTGATATTTAAATCTTTTATGTTTTTTAAAACGAACCCTGGGTTATCTTATATTATAACACAAATATTTGAAAAAATATAAAATTAACTTAGGTATTAAAATTGGTTGTCTATACAATATAAACACTACAATAAATTAACAAAATACATCATCGGTTAGAAGCATTATAGTCTACTATCATCGTTTATAATTCTCCCACCTACAACACAATTCTGTAAGAAGTTCCCCTCACTTTCACTTTTTACCTCAATGGGTACACTATAACTCACTTGTCACTGTATATCACTCGAATTGTTTATAATGTTTAGTGATATAATTGAATTTTGAGCTCGTTATAGCTTACCCATTTCTGACTTTTATGTTATTACATGAGTTAATTTATTGGGACCGGGTTATGTACCGTTACATAAAGCCCCCCCACTAGAACAAATTTATTTTGGTATTACTCGTTTATTAAAATAAATTGTTGATTGTTTCAATTCTCCTAATAGTCTTGGCTTTATTCTTCATAATATCTTCATTTATCTCAAACTGGTTGTAAACTGACTGGTAATTCAGACTGGTGGTAATTGCTGTTTTCTTACTCTACTCTCTCTCTCTTGGAGGCAAATTCATCAATTATTTATTTCTCTGGGTAGTGGTACTTCCACATTTTATTTGATAAGGACTGGTCACACTAATTATATTAAACTTGTTTTAACACTCATTTCTATTTACTTCTATAAATTAGCTTTATCAATTAAGCTTCGGTCTGCTATCTTCCTTCTATTTTCTTCATCTATACTTCTGGAATCTAATATCACTCTTTTCAGCTATTTTATAATTATTATCACTTAAATATTCAATTTCCCTAACATTTTTCCCTATCCTGTGCGGTGGTACCAGTCGGGTGGCCACTCTGGGTCCATACTCCGCTGTCCATCCTTACACCTTCTGAGACCAGGGGAACATCATCCCTGCTCATAAAAATTATTGCCGGAACTACGGTCAATACATAAAAATAAAAAACTTATAAGTAGTAGTCAATTAGCGACTAGTACTAAACACTTTTGGGATTCTTCATACTGTAGCTGTTTGCATTTATTTATATATTTCTTCTTCTCCTTGATTCCTTCTTCTTTTCCATTAACTAATAGCATATAACATTATTGATAGGCATTATTTTAAAATTCTTTTGACTTTACTTCTTGTGACATATTTCTCCGTATCATTTCTTCTTATATAATCTTCAATTCCGAGAAATTCTAATTATTGTATTAATTATCATCCTCCTTCAGTTTCATTGGAGTCATTAAATTATTCTTTATTCTTCTTATCTGAGCACATTACCATCAATTGTTTTTGTTCATTTAATTTTTCTTCTGTTTGTTACCATTAAAAATATTACTTTTTCCTATTATTTCATTTTAAATCAATTCTTTATAACTCTTATTTACTAATCAATTCTTATTTTTTGTTAAATTAAATGGTTTCGAAATAACTTAAATCGTATTATTTCTGAATAAATTAAGTAAGTTGTCCTTACGTACTTTTTATTAAATCGTCTTGTTCCTGAATAAATTGTTGAGTAAGTTGTTCTTACATACTTTTGGAATTTTGGGGTTTTTATTCTCTTCACTTTGAATTATATGGTTTCAAAATAACTTGAGTAAGATGTCCTTACATGCTTTTAGAATTTTGGGGTTTTAGTCTCTTCATTTTAAATTATATGGTTTCAAAATAACTTGAGTAAGTTGTCCTTACATGCTTTTAGAATTTTGGGGTTTTCTTCCGCTATTCAATGAGTTGCTGGGTCGGTTTTCAGAATTTCAGTCCCCTTTTCTGGTTTGTTATTATTTAGGTTAACCATGGTCCATTAATTCAGGTACTCCCTTTACTCGGATTACTGGGGTATTCCTCATGATTTTGGTATTTGTTATATACCTCTCTTTCACCTGGCATCGTAACTTAGCTGATAAAGTCTTCATAGAAGTCGCGGTTTTCCGTCATAGTTCGTTCCTTTTTGACTAACAAGTATTGTACCTCCTCTAACATAACATAGTTGCTCATATTTAATCTCATTTCATTCCCTTTTACCTCTGGATTATTTACCAAATATTTGAATGTTATATTCTGTCTTGAAGATATGACTGATATTGTCTGATACACTTCCATCGTCGACATATTTAATTAAAATCTAAACTTAATTAATTCCTTTTTGTTCATTAACTGGAAGGTTAAATACATTAATTAATCCACCCTTCCTCATCTCCATTTCTTCTTTTGTATTGAATATTTTCTTTCTCCATATTTTCATTATTTTCTTATTTTCAGATAGCAATGCATTCTGGTCTTCTCTAATTTCTGTTTTCTTGCTACTCTCTTCTGTGTTTGGACTTACTATAATACCTTCGGAAGTGCTGTCTAATGTTTCATCCAAATTATTAAAACCACTGTCCATTTTCTTATTTGTCTCCTCTTTGTATGTATCTGCTTTTTGGATAAGCGTATTAACATTTTCAAACTTCTCTCCAAAAGTTTCCCATATCTCCTTACTGAACTTCTCCATCTTACCCTCAAATTGTTTTAAGTTTTCTTTGTTTATTTTCTCAATTTGTTTTAAACTGTCCCTCAAGGTTTCATTCTGTTTCCTTGAGTTCTCTTCCTGCTTCTTAAAATTCTCATCTATTTTGTCAAATTTTTCGCTCAAGGTTTCATTTTGTTTCCTTGAGTTCTCATCTATTTTATCAAATTTTTCCTCCTGTCTCCTAAAATTTTCTTTATTTTCCTCATTGGTTTGTTTCGAGTTTTCCTTGCTTGGCAACGTGAATTTGCTATTCATTTTGCACACACACACACACACACACACACACACACACACACACACACACACACACACACACACACACACACACACACACACACACACACACACACACACACACACACACACACACACACACACACACACACACACACACACACACACACACACACACACACACACACACACACACACACACACACACACACACACACACACACACACACACACACACACACACACACACACACACACACACACACACACACACACACACACACACACACACACACACACACACACACACACACACAGGAACTGCGTAGTACTAAACGCACGATGGGCGAGAGAAGGTTGTGGTTCTCCTCCCAACGAGACGCGATTTTAGTAGCAATGGAGCAGTGGACCTTCGCGCATGACATTATTGTTCGAAGTGGTGAGTCTATCATCTCTCACAGCAACGCGGTGACTCTTTCGCTGTCAAATCAATATTGGTCGACGAGGTTCCGAGTCGGAATACAATCCTTAGATGGGTTGAAAATCTTAGATCAACTGGGAACATTATAAAGAAGAAGCCACCAGACCCTAGACGCGGTGTAACGGCACCGGAGTACGTAGGAAGTGTTTGAGAAGAAGCACTGATTAGGAGCTCTTCCGAAGATGATCGGCTAGACGACATGCAAGTAAGTTAGCAATAATCGTGAAACGGTTGGGTGAATTTTACACAACGATTTGAAATTCCACCCATACAAAATTCAAATTGTGCATCAGCTAAAAGCGGTAGATTACGGACAACGTGAGGACTTTGCTGTGAAAATGCAAGTGATATTGAGTGAAACTGTGCAATTGTTAATTA
This sequence comes from Magicicada septendecula, assembly GCA_034769895.1. Lineage (NCBI taxonomy): Eukaryota > Metazoa > Arthropoda > Insecta > Hemiptera > Cicadidae > Magicicada > Magicicada septendecula. Next base: position 86,384,553 of record CM068367.1, read on the forward strand.
GTGATGAAGCCCATTTTCATCTGGACGGGACCGTAAATAAGCATAACTTGCATTATTGGGCACCTGAGCAACCACGTATTCACCAGCGTCGTCTACACTCTCAACGAGTCACAGTGTGGTGTCTGTTAGCTCTTTTGGAGTTTTACATTGGACCGTATTTTTTTCGGCTTGTTTGCTGTCAGTTCGACTCGTTACATTCACATGCTTCAAACGTTCTTCAGGCCAGAACAACGAAGACGATGAATTGCCTTGAAAAATGTCTGGTATCAGCAAGATGGTGCTACGGCACACACCACGAACGATTCAATGAGTGCATGTTTCGTGGATACCTCATTTCACGTTTTGGTGATGTCCGTGGCCTCCAAGATCTCCGGATTTGTCAATGTGTGACTTTTTTCTGTCGGGGTATCATAAAAGCCGTGTGTACGCTAACGAGCCCCGCAATTTGGATGAGTTGAAGAATGCTATTATTCAAGAAATTGCTGCCATCCTCCCTCAAGAGATGGTGGTCCGTGTGATGGAGGCTTTCCAGCGGAGACTTGAAAACCGCATTCAAGAAGATGGGCGTCACCTCGCCGACATTATTTTTCACAATTAAGGTAGACCTTCACATAACTCAAATGGCATGTATTAAGCTGTAATTTTGTGTCAATAAACTCACTTGAAGTTTAAAGTTTGCTGAGTATTGGTTATTTAAAAACTGTCCGATTCCTGTATAAACATTAATCTTAAAACCGCAATAGCTAAAACATGAAGCCTAAAAGTAAGCTAATAGTCGCCCTATTGTTACAAGAGGTGAGTAGATATTTGTAATATGTAAATGGTAAAACTTATATACCTGTCACAAACCAGTTGTGTCAGTTGCTAGAGAAGTCGCATTAGTTGATTACTGGTTAGTGATTTTGAGCCATCGAATTCGGCGTTGAGCAACTGGTTAGTTGTTGTTGACGCATTGTATAAACTATGAATACTGCACATTGCATTATTGTAATTTGAGGCGAATTTTTCGGAATAAGTATAAACGTTTGCTGACGGCTTGCTTGTACTTCAAAATACAGAATCTCGTTTGCAAAAATCTGTTTTTGAGCTTTATCAGATTTTCAAACAGTACAATATGAAAATCTCCACCATAAAAACAAAAGGTAATGGAATTTCGAAGCAAGGAGCCAAAAATGAACAAAAATTATGATTAGTGATCGAATTCTAAAAAAGTGAGCCACTTTAATTATTTAGAAAATGATATTGGCTATGATAGGAATTATGATATTAATGTTAAGTTAGGTAAGTTCCAAATAGTCTGTGCGACAATCAACCGTATTTTTAGAAACAAGTGCGTCGAGATACGAAATTAAAGTTCTACAAAGTTATGGCAGTCTCTTTACCTTTCTGTGGGTGTGAGTTATGGACATCAACCGGTAAATAAGACGGTAAATACAAGGCTCGGAAATGGCGTTCGTAAGAGGAGTTAAAAGGTGTTCTGAACTTGACAGTATAAGGAATAAGGCCGTAAGAGAAGAGTTACAAGTTTTATTTCGAATAAAAAATTAAAAGGTTACAAACCACGGTAAAAAAAAAAACACTTAGAAACAATGTCAGATTCCAGATTGTCCAAACAAGTCTGGAAATACAAACTTATAGGACACAGGTGTGTGGGTAGACCCAGGAAGGATTTTTAAAGGCGGAAGAGGCAGCATTTTGCCTATACCGTGTTGTGAAGAAGACGATGATGATGATGATGATGATCATCATGATGATGATGGACGTGTTAACAAAACTTCATTGCCATTAAATATGGTACTCCACTGTTTTAACGTCACATTCATGTTACAATCACTGTTTTCATTGAATCCATCATTTTTCTTGCATGTACGTGAGTGTATATAAAAAATAAATGATGATAAAACAGGCTAATGGAACACTGATGTTCTTGCCATTGAACTAATACAATGTTGTGAAAATATTGATGACAGAAGTTAAATGACAGACCAAAAAATGAGGTTGCTGAATCAAGCAATTGCAGAATGCGTTTGAAAGGATACAGACATTTTTGTACAATGGACAATCACGAGGATTTCAGAATACGGCCAACTGCCAACCTCCAGACTGAGGTTAGAAGAGGCTACGTATAATATTTACAGTTATACTGTATATTAAAGATTTGTCAAGGGAAATAAGAATTTTTAAAAGCTGAGTATCTAGAAACAAAATGTAAACAACAGATTTGATAGTTTTTCAACAACTCGATGTTTAATTGTGTGTAAAATGTGTTCTGTTTGTAAAGGGAAACTGATAAGGGACACAACAGGGAAAGGAGAGACTACATGGGGAGGGAATATATATATTTTTCGCCATTCCGTTTCAAAATAAACAACATTCGTGGACCGTTGAAGAAAAATAATCCACCCTTAGTATGAGAGACGAGCAATCACGGGCCTGAACATAGAAATACGGAGTTCATTAGAGAAATATTTACAGAGGGTGGGAGGGAGATGGCTCACATCAATCTGCAGCGCGATCTACGTGTACATTATGTTGTGAAACGACACAATTTTTACATTAATCATTGCCGGCAACTGCCTGAATGTTTTCCCAACGACGAAGCATCTCGTACTTCACAAAATGACTTTCCTAAAAAGAAATTTAAAATATTTTATTTTGGTTAAAGCTACATATTTTTGGAAATTCTACAGCAAGACCCTTTACAAACGCTGTAACCAACGAGAGTAAAGCACAAAATATTATTTACGAAAATTATCGAATCGCTAAAACAACAAATATAAAATCATAACTCAAGTTGATTACAATTTAAAAAAAAACTACCCAGTTCTTTGGATTTATTCAGCTTTATTTGGTTTAACTTCAAACATCTAGCATCTTCCTATTATTGTTTCCTACAATTTGTCAAAAGAGTGACTACTCTTTGAATATTTTTTCTACGTCTAGAGGACCAGTATTAATGTAAGTGGTGTTTTTAGAGAAGTGTATGTCCTCAAATTGTGAGTATCTATTTCTCTGAAGATAATTAAGTTATTCCAATGTTGTAAGACTGCTATTCTCGTAACAATACAAAATGAAACGTAAAACCAATTAATACCTGAAGCATTTGAATTATTTTAAATCAATATAAATCAACGAAATCAAAACATTAAATATTGGAAATCACTAGGAAAAATTACTAGAAAAACATTAAACAAAAATCACTAGGAAATTCCTGAAAAGGATATTTTGTTCAATTGTCTTTGCGCATCTTACTCAGTGCACGATGTTGGGCGCAAAAACATGTCTGTAGGCCACATAAAAACACTGCTTTCTAAATTCAAGTTACCTCTCTTGAATTTGAGTTATGATTTGTAGTATGGAATTTAAAGTTTTACAAAACTGCGGCAGCTCCAGTTGCCGTAGTCTTTGCAGAAGGAAAGTGTCGATATTAAAACAGTTTAAAAGAAGATGAGAGTCGGATTCAAGCTGTTGAACTGTTTTTGCCCTCATTTAATGAGAATAAATAGAGACAACATCATATTTAGAGAATGCAAGACAATAACTCAGTAATATAAATTGTGAGCAAGTAGTAGAGGGACTATACAAAACATTAGTACGGGCGATGGTATCCTACGGGTCAGAAACTTGAACCGCAGCCGTAGAGGCCATGCTGAGGGTCATTAAAGGAGGACAAGTAATGAGAAATATGGTAAGACCAGTAAGAGAAGTTGATCGATGGAAGAATATAAATAATGTGGAATTTGTAAACAATTTGTAAACAATGGAAACACCGTCAGCTTAATCAAACCTCAGATACTTTCGTTGTTGTGTTATGTGAAATGAATGACAGATGAGAGGCTAGTTAAGGATATGTTTAGAGTAGAATAGATTGTAGTAACTGTCGGAACAGCGTGAAAGACAGACAAGAACAGAGGCACGTAGAGCTTGAGAGTATGTACACTCTTTTTACGATTTTAATAGTAATTTTACGTAAACTACAAAGCATATAAAATTGGCTGTTTATTCTCATTATACAGGTTTTAATGAGGCTCAGTCGACTCACTTAGAGTGGCTTATCCTAGAATGAGCAGCACGTTTGCTGTTAAGAAAACGGAAATAAGAACTACACTCAAGAACATAATATTGGGTCTTTTAAGAATGAACACTAAGAACGATTACAAATGAAATTACCTTTAGTTTTACTTTAACTCGCTTACCAAACGTTTAAAAATACAGACATAATGATGAAATTCACCATACATTATTTGCTGCTATGGGCTGATGAAATACTTTAAATCACAACTTCTACACCGTAAAACCAAAGCTAGACTATATATAGAACATTAGTTAAACCGGTCCTGCTGTACGGAAGTGAAACATGGGTACTGACACAGGGTGACCTGTCTCGACTTGTATATTTTGAAAGGAAAATACTTAGGAAAATTTATGAACCCATTAGGGAAGGTGGGGAGTGGAGAATAGGGTACAACAGAGAGCTCTATTAGTATGTAGATTGCCTGATATTGTGACGTCAGTTAAGATAGCTAGGATGAGATAGGCAGGGAATGTACAGAGAATTAATGAGAAGGATGAATCCTTATGATTAAGAGAGGTGATCACCATAAGATGGTGATCCTTAAAAAGATTATGAAATGCACACCAGAAGAAAAGAGAGGACGTGGAAGACCTAGACTACGATGGATTGATAGAGTCCTGGAAAATATGAAAGTCCTTAGAGTAAAAAATTGGTGGACATTTGCTAAAGATAAGAAAGTCTGGCGGAAAATCCTGACTGAAACTGATTCCCACGGTGGGTTGTGGAGAGCAGATACTGATGTGGATGATAAAGTAGATAAAATTGGCTATTTGGTCTCATTATACAGCTTTCGATGAGGCTCAGTCGACTTACTTATCCTAGAATGAGCAACACGTTTGCCGTTAACAAAACTGAAATGAGAACTACACTCGAGAACATAACATTGCTTCTATTAATAATGGAAACCAAGAAAGATTAAAAATAAAATTACGCTTGGTTTTACTTTTACTCGCATTTTGAATGCTTAAAAGCATAGACACAATGATAAAACGCACTGAACATTTTTGTAAGTTAACCTGACACATCACAGATTTATCTTACCAATCTCGATTCTGTGACCTAGTTTCAGACACAGCAATTTGTTCCTATGGTGAATTAACACGGTTATCTTCTTTGACTTCCAATAACAAAATGTTCAGCAATTTAAAAAAATATATTCTACGTGTCAGCTGTTCTTTAATTTTAAATAGGTTAGATACCTGATAATCCTTCATGCAACTTACTTGGTCGCTATGCACGACGCGTTTCGGGATCAAGGTGCTCGGGTCGAGCTCGTCAGTTCATAAAAACACACACATAAAACATAAAAAACACGAGTACCTGAAGATGGGACCTTGATCCCGAAACGCGTCGTGCATAGCGACCAAGTAAGTTGCATGAAGGATTATCAGGTATCTAACCTATTTAAAATTAACCATTGCAACTTGGTGACCATACACACAATGAAATGTTCTTTAATAGTGCTTTAAGCAGCTTATCGTTTTAACTAGGTGTCTTGTAGAAAATGTCATCATCACGGTCACCTTATGATATTATATTATTTTTGTGAAACAACTTTTTCTCTCACGGGTAATTCGTATAAAGTCAAACTTGTATCGATTTAATTATCTGCGTATCTGGATTTAGAACAAACGATTTTTAAGAACGTTAGAGGGCGATCGAACATTTTTTTTAATTTTCATTTGATAACGAAATATTTTGCACTGAGGTGTGAATGAGGCGTTGTCTTGGACACTTCACAAAGTTGATTACGTGGACGCCTTATAGTATATACATTTTGCACAACACTATTGTAGCTCAATTTCAGTTTGCGCCCGCATTTTGTTACCGAGATTTCGATTCGTAGGATTTTGTTTGCTTCCTACACGGAAATTCAAGATAAAAATTGGGCGATGAATTTTAATGAAAAAATTATATGCGCTCAGTGAGTCTTGAGAGGTAGCGCAAGCATTAACAGCATCAACGATAAGGAGATTGAGCTATTTCGTTCCTTGCGCAGAGATGAAATCATAAGGTTGCACATTATTTATGTACGTCGGCTAAAGAGCTGTGTCGTTTGTAGATTATGAGCGTCTAGGTATATGAGATAGAATAATAACTGTAGATTCACTTGAAACAATATGATATCCAATGCCACAACGTAGGCCATGCATAGACAGGCTTACCTGGAAAGAGCAGTCGTTGATAAATTGACAGGAAGGAAGGGTTTCCGAAAAATGGTGTATCGACAGACTACTTAAGTTCGTTATGTCTTTTGAATGGAAACACGGCAAAGTTACGTCTTGTGTAAAAAAGAATGATTAATAAAAAGGACGGCATTATTAAAAGCAGATTAACTATATAAAAACAATTTATAAACAATAAGCTTAGAAAATAAGAATTTTAATAAGCTTAGAAAATACGAATTTTAATAAGCTTAAAAATTAGGGTATTTAATTATTGGCACAAGTTGTATTTTCTTTTATGTAAGGAAAAACAATATGTTTGAAATACATAAGCGTGTCATTTAGTTTGTCTAACAGGAATAAAAAAATCTCTTCTTCGAACTGGTACCTGACAAAAAAAACAAAAAAAAAGTATCAGTGACAAAGGAGAATATTTGAAAACTTCCGTTAGTATTGTTAGTTTAATGAAGAAAAAAATTACGTAGGCCAGACGAAGAAAAAGCTACTCGACAGATATCTTCAACACCGCAATGCATTTTTAAATCTAAACATATTTAAACCAAAAATATTTACTATCTAATTTAGCCACGGATTGTATAAACAGTAAATATCAATTTTCCGACATTCAAAATATGACATTAATTAAAAACATAAAAAAAGTTAAAAAAATTATATTTGAAAAAATCCTAATATTTAAGGTAACAAAGAGTTAGTCAGAGTAACGACTATCCTCCATGGTGGGCCGAAGAAGTAGAGGTTCTTATATATGAAAAAAGACAAGCATATCAGAAATGGTTAATGACTAACGATACAGAAGATAGGAAACAATACGCAAGATTAAATAGAGAAGTCAAGAGATCAATTTCAAAAACGAAAAATTAAGCATGGGAAATTAGATGTGAAGAAATAGACACTTGTGTCGGTTCAACCAAGTCAAGGGCGGCCTGGAAAGTGATAAAAGTCTCCAAACTAACAGACAGGAAAGTAGTAGGCTAGACATTATTCAAGAAAGGGAATGGAAAACGCATTATACCGATCTACTAACGGAAACGAGACCTGAGGAATACTATAATAGTGAAGAAGAATATGATAACGAAGAAAACATAATAACTGCAGAAGAAGTTTGGAAGGTAATTAATAACTTAAAAAATAATAAATCAACTGGACCAGGAGGAGTCCCAAACGGGTTGTTCGAACATGGACCTGAAATTTTGATGGAATTACTGGCCTATATATTTAACCTGTTTGGTAGGGGAGATGAAATACTACCAGAATGGACAACGGCGCATATAAGCAATATATATATTAAAAAGGGGACCGCTAAAACTGCACTAATTATAGAGGAATTAATGTTACAAATTCTGTTTCTAGAGTATATGGTAAGATTCTCAAAAATCGAATCGAGCAAGAAATGAAAGATGTTGAAGAGTAGAACGGATTCCGAGTTGGTAAGTCATGTGTTGATAGTATTTTTACACTCAAACAAGTTGCTGAAAAGAGGATAGCTTAAAACCTACAAACCCATATTGTATTTATCGATTTAACTAAATCATATGACAGCGTGCCGCTTGCAATATTATGGAGGGCTATGCAGAATCAAGGAATAAGTAGTAAATATATAAAAACAAATAAACAACTACATAAAGATATAACAGCTCACGTTAAAGTAGGGAAAAGGATATCCAGCAAGATAAACATTAGTAAGGGCTTGAAACAGGGTTGTTGGATAGCTCCGACTTTGTTTAAGATCTATCTAAATGAAGCCTTAACATCATGGAGGAAGAAATGCCGTAATATGGGTGTACCAGTTGGAAATGACAAGATGCTTACAATACGCTTTGCAGACGATCAGGCTATAATTGCAGAGGACGGAATTGATATAAGTTATATGCTAGCAAACTAGCTGAAAAATATGCGAAATAGGGTCTCGAAATAAATGCAAGAGGACTTACAGAACAGGACTGTTTAGACCGGCGCCAGTGGAAGCTAGAATGCGAGAGACGGCGCCAGCCGTAATTAAATCGCCTAATAAAAAAATCGGTATGGAGAACCATACATGACTTCCATGTAATCAAACATAAGATTAATGTTTAAAATAATTTACTTGAATTCGGTTCGGTAATTTCTAAAAAAATATCGTACATCCTCAAACTAATTTCACTATTTGTAGATATTTTAGTTATTACGGGGTAGTCGTTTAATATAATGTTATTTTCAGTCACTGTATCCATAAAAAATTAGGTAGGCTTTCTTTATTCTTATAAAGAAACCGAACTACGCAGATAATCATTCCTCCTACGAAGCGCTCCGAAGTCACTCATGGACCCTGATCATCTTGCAGAGGGTTCATTCCCTAAAGACGAAAAGTCTGTCTATGAACCGTTCCTCTGTACACACGTGCAGTTACACTGCCCAGCGATCCACAGGAAGCAAATCGATAACAAAAGCGTGCAAATGTAAGAAAATAAACATGAGTGAGGCCAGAAATAACGCGAATTGTGTTAATGCGGTAATCATAATAATAAAATGGAAACGTAAACATTAGATAATTGAGATATGCTTGCCTGCCACGAACGATATATTTTCTCTCATACATGATTTAAATTAAAATGAAAAAATATAGAATTTTGTTAAAGTGAAATAAAATGTTTCCATAGAAACTACTTCTTTGTTATCAATAACGTATTACACATATAAAACTTATAAAATTTATTTTCTCCATCATCAACTACCATTTCAATTTATAGATATTTCATCTACCTTTCTACAGTGGATTATTATGACCTTTTTTAAGGATACTTTATTTCTCAAAATTAAGCACTTTACTCTTGTTAAAACGTAAAACGTTGCAGGTAAACTACCCCTTCGCCTTAACCGATCTTCACCAAAATCAATAGGCCTCGACCCTTCTACAGTTCAGAACTGCATGCAAAAAATTATTTGATTCTGTTTGAATTTGCGGCAGTTATCATTTTACATAGAAACATTCTACACGCAGACACGCAGACATTTTTCAAAAAATGACTTTTTTTCATGTTTTGAGGGTAGTACAATCAGAATCTGTCATTATCTCGAACACAATTTTTTTCGCCATGACCATAGTTCCATTTCCTTGTGGAACATGAAAGTAAAAAAGAAAATATCGGTATGGAGAACCATACATGACTTCCATGTTCTAAGATTTATATTTAAAATCATTTTCGAAATGAAATATTTCCGTAGAAACTACTTATTTCTACTTTTTGCTTCAGCCTTAACCACAGTACTGTGGTCACTAACGTATACCACCTCACGTTATACGTTTTTCACCTCACTCGATTTTCACTGATGACGGCAGTCGATGGCACTGCCGAAACGTATGGTTTTGCAGAAAATATTGGACTACAGCCAAACAGCCCGGGATGGAATTTTAACAAAAAACTGCTTCTTTGTTGTCGATAAAGTAATACACATATACAAAATTATCCCTTCCCTCTTCAACTATAATTTTCATTTATAGAAAATTAGAAAATGACTCCCACCCCGTTCAACCAGCCTCTTTATTTATAGGTATTTCATCTACGTTTCTACAGTGGATTATTATGATCTTCTTATGAGGATACTTTATTTATCAAAATAAAGTTCTTCACTCTTGTTAAAACATAAAGCGTTGCAGGTAAACTACCCTTTCCAGGTAACCAATCTTCACCAATATCAATAGGCCTTGAGTACTCTACAACTCAGGCATAAATGCAAAAAATTATTTGATTCTGTTAGATTGTGCGGCAGTTATCGTTCATCATAGAAAAAAAATACCCTTGTTAATACATAAAACGTTGCAGGTAAACTACCCCTTTCTCTTAACCGATCTTCACTAATATCAATAGACCTTGAGTCATCTAGAATTCAGGGATGTGTGCAAAAAATTATTTGATTCTGTTTGAATTTGCGGCTCTTATCGTTTGCCATAGAAAAAATCTACACACAGGTAGATAGACAGACACACCCACAGACACTTTTCGAAAAATGACTTTTTTTCATGTTTTGAGGGTAGTAAAATCAGAATTTGCAATTATCTCGAACACGATTTTTTTCGCCATCACCATACTTCCATTTCCTTATGGAACATAGAAGTAAAAAAATATTTTATTTTATGTATTAGATCAGACACTTTCAGATTAGTTCTAATTGAATTTAAAGCAAAAGAGATACGTATTGCCTCCTGTAAAGTGGGGTGTCGTGATGCCAAGATTATATTCTCATGCCGGCGATACTTCGTCTGATAATTCGTTACAGACAAACCCGTCCGACACATTTACAGTAGTAGGCTTACGCAGATTAAATTTAAAACACATCTCTCTCTCTCTCTCTCTCTCTCTGTCCCTTGGTACACGCTATAATGAAGGCCGTATCCGGCTTACCTTAAACTGTCAAATTATTCTCTCTATCTGTCATGCGGGTCAGCTTTAAATTTTATTCTCACAGCGGTGAACCAACGCCGCGACCAGAATCTCTCAATCAGTTTCCACACACGCACACGCACACACACATGCACACACACGTTATTGAGTTTTGTTAAACATTTTTTTATATGCAGATAAATAAAGGTACGAGGGCTATCTAGAAAGTAAGTTCCGATGGGATATTAAAGGAAACTAAGAATATATTTACAAGAAATTTTTATTCATATTTGAAGTACACACCTTAAACTACTTTTCTATGTAGTTTCCGTCATTTTTGAAACACTTTTTGTAGCGAGGCACCAGTCATTGATTGTATACCTTCGTCGTATAAATTTCCCGCCTGTGATTTGAACCATGAATTAACGTCGTTGGCCACCAAGAAAGAATTTCAGATGCTTGAAAAGATAATATTCGCTTGGTGTGAGGTCTGGGTTATAAGGCAGATGATCAAATTGTTGACTACCAAACTTTGTGAGAAGATGCCACTGCGTTGCAGCGGCAGTGAGTGGGCGGGCATTGCCATGATTCATCGCAATGTCCCGGGTAAGCATCCTACGTCGCTTACTCTGGATCGGACTACGCGATTTCTTAACCGTTTTGTAATAGACATCGAGTTGATTGTGGGGCCTTGAGGCTAGAAGTCCGTAAGTAAACCCTCTTTTTTCCCTAAAAGTTTGTGCAATGATTTTGCGAGAGGAAAACGTTGACTTGAGTTTTTTTTCTTTGCGGGCGATAAAGTGTGCTTCCACGCCGTGGATTATTGTTTTCATTCATTGGTTGCGTGAGACACCAATGTCTCGTTCGTGGTAACAATACGGCTCAGTAGTCATCCTTATTCCGTCTGAATTGCGGCAAAACATTTCTGGAAGAGCGACGTCATAGTGAATAGTCTATTCTCGTCTGTAATCTTCTCTTCAATGCACTTTGTCGTCATTCACTAAACGCACTTATTTTTGTTGCGTGTAAAATTCGTTTCACAGCACGAACTTGTAACACTTTGAGGGATTTTAAGTGAGATTACGCATTTTTAGTAGACGTACCGTCTGTGAGCACGAAACAACAAATCACCTGTGTTCGTTAGGAAGGACATGAAGTAAACTAACATACTCTGCACGTCTAAACTCAATAATATCAACTGCGCATAAGTTATGCGCAAGCAGAGCTTATTTTTAGAACGACCCTCGTACGTTTAAAATGTGGTGTTCCAGAAGGATGTTGAGGATCAGGTGGACAGACAGGCGGGGTGAGGAATGATGAGGTTTTAGATAGTGTTGAAAGAAACGTTTATGGAAAGCCGGTGTCAAGTAGTGACTGATTGACAAAACCTATTCTGAGGCACCTGATCTCACTTAAATTACTGGCTGAACTCACGGTAAGATCCAGGGGTAAACAAGTGTTGAGGTGAAAGTGGAAGTTCATGAACGAACGAGTCGACGGAAGTCGCGGTGTTCAGCTAGAGAATATATGAAACGGGTAAGTGGAGAAATGCGGCTGAAAAAGTCATCAGGAAACATGAGAACCTGTGATGAATGAGAGGAGAGTGGAATGACTCATGGCTGCCACTTAGTTGAACAGCCGGAAGAGCGGTTGCAACTTCACAACGATGTGCGTAGAGCTGGTAATGACGAAGCTTTGGAATAGTATTCAAGACAACTAAGGGCTACGGAAAAGTTTACAGTTAAAAGGAAACAAAATCTCCCGATATAATTAGGCACAGCAAATAAATGACAACGACATGGGGGTCTGTATACAACTGACCGGTACAACACCTCTATTTCAACCAATCATTCTTTGTTACCGTATACTTTAACCATGCCTCTACCTTTAGTATACTTAGTATACTGACTTGCTTCATTCTCCTTTCCTGAATGTATTACATTATATTTCCATTAAATTACACGGCGTCAATATATTCCCACGGCGGCAAATGTATCAGCTGGATTCACGCTTCTGTGGATAAACATTAATCATGCGCGCTATCGATGCATGTGTTATGTCCTACATAGCTCTCGATCATTACAAACTAATAATGTATTAATACATCTGCTTTTGGGGAATCGATTCATACGGGCCATCGACATGTCCATTCGATAACAGTATGTTTTACTTGCTTTACCACAATCTTGTGTATGTTATTTCATATTTTCTCTCTCAGCTCAATCCTAACATATACAAAAAAGATATGTTATAAAAAATGTTACTAACTTCAAGAAATATTGGACTCAAAACAAAGTAAAACTTCAGTCGATAGAATGTGGATCTCGGTCATGGACCATTTGAAAGAGAGGAAATGACAAGGTTATAGTCTTCAGAGAGGGTTCTGAGACAAGGAACTGGATAAGAAAAATGTGTCAAAGAAAAACGATTGTGCAGTTCTTCTTTAGGGGGGGGGGGGATAGTAATGACTTTGTACCTTGAATAATAATCTCATTAATAATTATGTGTTGTTTCGTAGTCTCTGGTGTCGTTCTACTTTCTGTTATTCTGGCAGTCACTTACGTGACAATAAAAACAAATAAGAATATGACTTTTTGAGAATACATTTCCAGCTATAAAAATAAAGAAAAGTTTACCAGAGAAAATTGTTCTACAGAAATACGTTAATTGACATCGGTGATGAATTACAATATCATCTTGAAGTGACTTAGTTAGCATAAAGTGTTACGACATTGAGAACAATCTACGTGTTTCTCGAATGTTCCAGAGGAATACGGCTGTAATGTTGTGTGCGTACGTGATTTCAACATGCGTTCGCGAGACGTTTCCAGCCGCGCGCACTGTGTCAAGGGCGCAATCAATTACGTCGTAGTGTAGCGCTAATGCGTAGTATGTGGAATGTTCTGGTGTCTGAGCGGGGAATAAATACAAGGCGTCATCGGCCTTAGTTCAGTTATTCTCGGGCGATTACTCTGTGGGTTCAAGTGGTTATTAGTGAAACTAATTATTGTGGGGAAGTGTTATGTGTTTTATAATTGTGCGGGACAATTGTAATAGAATTGTGTTTTATATTAGTAGATATTTTTATTGCGTGTGAACAATTTTTATTTGATTTGTTGTAAGAGACTATCTTGTTGATTACAAACGTTTAATTGTGATAATTAAAGCTAGTGATTAGCGACCTAATTGGTGTCTTGTATTTTGTTTTCCACTGTTTGTTTTCTACACCCAAACGTGTTATATACATGGGGTTTTAAGTACAGTTGGAACTCAAAAATACACCTTAACCTACCTGACGATAACAAGAGATATTTTTTTGTTCTGTCAATATGTAGCAAACTTTGTGGCCTGGGTAACATATTTTATTAAGTTTTCAATTTCAATTCGTCTGCCGGACGATATTGTACATTATTAAATAATTTCAAATTACCACTTCAACTACTCTTTCCTTTTCTTATTTCTTCTCCTTTTTGTTTTTAATATAAAAAAATTTATATTTTAACAATTTTGAATACGAGTTTTTTAAGACGTTTAAGAAAAATGATTTTAATTATGAAGACCGAATAAATAGTAAAAATGGAGAAGAGGGTATAAAATTCCTTGTGAGGCAAATTGTCTATTACTTTTATAAAGATAGAAAAATATTTTAATTAATCGGTGGAAAAGTAAAAGAAAATATAAACTACACAGAAACCGTATGGAGTTTAGGAAAAGTATTGAAATCACTAGGAATTTTTAGAAAGAAAGCAGAGAATAATAAGAAATTATTAAGCAAAACTTATGAGAGAACATAAGAGTGATTAATTTATTCAAATATCTGAGGGAAATTACGCAGTATAGTAAACAGGAGCGACTGATTGTGATTTAAGAAGAATTGTACTTTTTTTCTACAGACAAATATAGTAAAGATTGCCATGATAACAGTGCCTACAGCTTCAGAAAAAGCTTACAGAAAGGTATATGCGCTTTAATTATTTACACTTTAGACCATATACGAATGATTTCTAAGGCACTATTCCTTTTGTCAGACGGGTACAAAATCTGGGGATTATCACGATCAAATAAATTTTCAAATAATCACGCATTGAACCTAAACTCAATTAACATCAATTTTACCACAAAATTCCACTGATAAACCATAACAAAGTACTGTGTAATATAAATACAGTACACTAATTTTAATTGTAGAAAGAATGAGATATCACAATGGTTACAAGAAAAAAAGTTCCGCATATAGTAGAGTGCTATGTGCTAACAAAACTTCGTAAGTGAGCACAGATCCATCCCAATTTTTCTCGCTAGGAATTTTTAAAATGGAAATGTTTTTCGTGAAATGGAGAGTAACCCCATCGCCCCAATTTCCAAACTGAAGAACCAGGTCATTTGGTTTCGGGGTTTCCGTCCCTAGATCAACTGATTTCCCAACATTTTTTGACCGCGAACTGCCCATGGGTTCCTATCAGAATTCCTTCTTTGGAATTCAGAAGCCTTTGGAATCCCCTCCCATATGTGTAAGGAAACACCAGGCAGTACTTATTTGATGGCGGTTTTTACTCGCCATGTCACGGATTTGTCGTTTGGTATATGTGGTTTTTACCTGATATGACAAAGCCACTGAGAATTCCTTCACAGCCTGCTGAAGCTGGTGCCTCGATTCGGGACTGCATATTTGGATAGCCCCTTATCGACAACTAACCCATACATCTGTGAGGCCTTCGGTGTCCGCCACCTACAGCCCGCCTAACAAATGTGGTAGGGGCGGTAAAGGAAACTTGCATATGATGAAGAATGAGGCAGAAATACAATTTTCATACTGGATAATTTAATGAATTAATAAGGGAGACACGACTCTTTGCTTACCGCCGTACCATCTAACCTCAAACTTATTGAATTCATTTGGAGAATAATTAAAATACGCGTTGCAAAAGAAATTTTCTCAACAGCATATAGGTCTATTTGATTACTTAAAAAATATTATAAAATATGTATTTACTGATTGGTAGCGCGAGAACCATCCATCTTATTAGCATAAATCCAAAAAAGGATAAAATTTGGATTTCTCAAAACGTTTGTCCGCTTACTCTAATGGCGTATATTTTACAGAATAAAGAATTGATTTAGTGATTCAACTAATTGATGTAAAAATGTAGTTGTTAACTTCTTAATGCTTTTACAGAAATAGATGGAGTTGATTAAAAAACAATTAACTTGTCTTCAAGCAAACAAAAGACTTAACAAAAAACTTACAAAAATACCTTTGTAAATGGCGGAGCAATCTCGAATCCCCTCCCCCACCCGTGGAGGAAAAACATATGTAGCATGACGTATTTCGAATGTTTTCAGAGAAACTCGTATAGAGTGCTCTGCGTTCATCTATTCACCTCTGATTAGACAGTAAAAACCACTGCTATCGTCACGTTTAAACTAAACCAGAATGTGGACATTTCTCAATTGTTTTTTGTAATTTTGTGTTAAAATACTTTCTTTTTCAGTCTCTTAGAGCAGCAGTGTTCACATTTCAACAACACTAAATTTTTCACTAAAAACAGATGTCCAGTGTCCGAGACACATGCCACTACAAAACAGCAAACTTCTGCTACTGGAGAAATAAGAACCGCTTGCCAGCAACACACGGTGATTTATGACCACTCGTACGTCTGTCTGTCCGTCTTCACTGAGTTTTCGACTGTTTGTGAAAGTCAAAGGTCAAGTGAGTAATGTGTTGTGTTTTATAATCTATCACTTTCACTGACCCCTCCCCCCAACTACAAATACCGCGTGTTAAATTTACTTTGTTCTTTTATCGTTTGAAAAGTTGTAGACGTACAAACCGATATTTATTTGAAAGTTTGCCCAACCTAAGGAACAGCCCAAGACCAATCGCATCTACTGACACCTACGCTGTCAGCTTACTTCTTATGTTCAGTCTACTTCTAAAAACTACTGCCATTAAATTAAAAACAAAACACTTCTAATCTAAAAAACAATGTGAATTTTAAAAAACGGTAAGCAGCATGCTGAAAATACCGTATTCATCGGTATAACTGCAGTTTGTAATGACATTGAACCCGAAAAAGGGAACTGCTGTTGACTATATTTAAAAAATGGTAGAATGTCCTTTCATTGTAATTACAAGGTCAGCTGATTGTCATTTTGCATTTACCAAATTAAATACATGAAATATATTTCAAAGAACACTGTATTTATCTTGTATTCGGTGTCATGCATGCCAGTGCACTTACATTCTACAAGAAAATATTATTTACTTTCATTTTTTAAAAGACTTTGATTTTCAAGTGAGTTTGTAAACTAAGATCTTGTTCAACTTGGTAATGTACAGTAATCAAAAGCTCTGGCCATGCAGAGGCCACAGTGGCGAGACTTTTCTCAACCTCTACACTTTGCTCAATAAGAAAAGAAGCAGAAGAAGAAGAAGAAGAAGAAGAAGAAGAAGAAGATTCCGCTATTGCGGATTTACCACTACGTGCACACAAGAGAAAGATAATGTAAGCGACTGGTGAACGATATTAAAATCGAGTACGTCGATGAATTATTGAACAGGAACTTCTAAACTTAGATCATTTTCTAGGATGCAACGTGCATTAAGAGTTGTTGCAAATTGAATCATCTGCAAATTGCGAAGATCGTTGCTGTGACACTGTGAATAACGTTGTGGATGGTGACGTGAATAAAATAGAAAGTAAGCACAAATGTATGAACTACAAGAGAATAAAGGAAGAAGATATACCGACAATGCCGACAAGATATACAATGACAAGGAATGATGGATAGATGTTGTGATGGTAGGGGGAGTGTGCCTTGCAGGTGTGAAGCAGACTACATTAAACATGTATTTAATCGGAAATCCAAATGTGTGTAAAGTACGTGGTAGAAAGTGGGTGTGTGTCCTGAATCCTGAGAATTTGATGATGATTATTATACTGATGCTGTGTTCTTTGTCTCTACGGTTAGTTGGTTGTGTTGGTCCAGAGTTACTCCATAAGTATTGGTGTGTGTGGTAAAGATGTCCCATCGATCGGCAGATCAGCAGTGTGACGTTGTGTGAAGATATCTTGAGTCTGAGATCGCCCCAAAATTGCCGGTGGTATTTAAACTGGACGGCAATCTGACAAGTCCAGGACTGTTTTCGACCTGTTAGATATTGTCACTTCGTGCAAAGCGTCCTTTTAATTACAAATCACTTTTTGGTTCGTTTTCGCGATTTCGTGAACATACTCGTAGCACGAGCGATATCATCGTTTGCGTATTTTTTTTCTGGTCACTCACATATAACACATTTATTAATTACTATTTAATTACACCAGTAATTAACATTAAATTACCTAGCGTCTTTATTATTGCACATTTCTGCAATAATTTTACATCACTATATTTGTTAAAAATTCCTTAATGTAATGGTGTTTTTATAATTGGGGTAAGTCTTTGTTCATAGATTTAAAATGTATTAATTAGTTTATTTTTATCCGGTTGAAACCTGATTACCAGACAAACCAACAATTCATGCGCATCACCCCATCGTAGACTTTGCCTGTCGTAGCTTGCGTTCACACAAACAAACACACAAGCGCTGTATTCACTCGCGGGGGAGGTGTACGCTTTCTGACAATTCGTAGCCTGCATAATATTGTTAAAAACTGTTCATCATATATTTTCTATGCTAAATATTTACAAACCTACCGCCCTGGGCAAATTTGCAAATATATGTATTGTTGCATATATTCCCCAGCTGGGTTTAAATAAAATTTGTCCGTTGTTCCAATTTTATTTACACAGATATATATATATATATATATATATATATATATATATATATATATATTGTAACAACAGTTCGTTACCTGTCTGTTCTATGGGTTATTTAGCCACACATTGTTAGCGTCAATCTTGTAACAATCTTAAAAATGTGTCCCGTAATGATAACAACTATGACTGTGGAACTCACCTTTTTTCCGCCGTTCGTTTCAAAAATTCTGCGTTGCCAACTTTTCTCGTAACTCGAAGAATGTTATATTTATTATATCAAAAGCAAACTCTGTTTTAAGAACTGTCAGGAACCAAACATACAGTATTACGGATAATAATAGTTTAACTATCCATTTTTTAAACCCTTTAGTTACCCAATAACGTTCCCGATTATTTACGTCAAATTGCCTGTCTTTCTTTATTTATTGCCGGTTGGCTATTCTGTTTAGTAACCAGTAATGGTCGATTTCGTTAAATCTCAAGGCGTGGAAATGCCCTTTTAGCTACAGAAAAACGTATTTAAACACAAAATAAAAGTACAAGCTTTACAACAAATATCAAAATATTATATATTTGAAAAAATATGGACGACTATGGTCACCAACTACGTTCGCAAAAACTAGTGTTTATAGGTTAATTTGTTTAGTATAGTATTGAATTAATTTACAGTTTTTTTACACAAGAAATAACTAGAATAGTGGTTTTGGTGTCAGTGTTAATTGTTCATTATAAAAATAAGTCCACAATTTTAATTAGTGAGTGTGAAATCAGTGTTATTAGTGTAATTCACTTTGTCAGTCTTCGTTACCTGATAACTCAAAAATAGGTTATACTTAGCGACTGCTTCTTCTAATCTCAGGTCCAGTTAAAATGTCTTTGGATTTCCTTTTATTGATTAATCCACTTCTGTGATCCACTTGGAATTGCTTTTGGCTTATTATTAATAATCTGTGGTGCTATATCGAGATTGTTTATTAGTTAGTTCGTTTCTATTACTTTTTTCTTCTACTAATCTCAAGCTCTGTAATTTCTTCAATCTTTTCTCATCAATGGTTACTAAAGAACCCTTAAATTATTTTTTACTATTTTATTATTTCAAGCTCTATACTTTCCTCAATCTTTACTCATCAATGGTTGTTAAAGAATTCTTAAATTATTTTTATTATTTTATTATTTTAAGCTCTATACTTTTTCCAATCTTTCCTCATCCTTGGTCACTAAAAAACTCTCTAAATTATTTTCATTAATTTGTTGTTCCTATGGTTGAAATACCAAATTTGATTGGTGGCCATTATGAGATATTGTCATTGAAATACATTGTCATTCTGTACAAAATTGGTCAAATATCTTTAAATAGGTCTAATTCCCTTATACTAACTGTGAATCTAAATCTAATAACTTCATTGTCTTGCTTTTAACTTGTACATCAATTTGGAACCAAACAAGGTTACTGTTCATAAATAATGATTTTACATTTTTACCACCTAATTTTCTTAATAATTAATGTTATACTACTTATTTCGAATACATTTTTGTTGTGCAGACTAATATCGTTAAACCTATTCATATTACATTCATTATTTTAATGAACCTTGCTGTTATACTTTAAAATTTACAATTTTCTAGTTTTTATATATAGGTCTAGCAGCTAACATGTCTGAAATTCTGTGCCTACACTTATTCTAACAAGTGATCTTTATGTTGTTATTTTAACACCTTCTACATAAACAAATTAACATAATTATTTAAAATACAACATGTTGGTTTCTAAACCTTACAAAACAATATAATCTTTTACTTATAGACAAAATACATAATTTCTTTGGTCTAACTTTAATACAACAGATTATGTATTGTCTATTAGTCTTAACTTTTACAAATAACTTTATGAACATAAATAATTAAATATTACAACATATCTGAACAGTTTCAAACTATAATTATGAACCTAGTACTTGTAAATGACCTATTATTAATTTAAAATCATCTCCTAATCATGCAATTTAACATCTTACATTTATCAGCATTCTCCCCTTGACCTACTGATAATAAACATTTTATTTTATTTATGTGTAACTTTATCACTTCTTATTATATTATTATTATTATATTGGTTCATTTACCCTTTCTATCATTTCATTACATCTTTATTTACTACTTATTATATAATTCCCTACTCATTAGTTTGTACGTTTATATGGTCATTACAAATTATAATTTACTGGGAATATGGTATCTGGTCTCGAATATTCCTTCATATTTCATTTTATTTTGTTTTTATCTTTCTCCATCACCTTACCTAAACATTTGGGTATAGTCAGTCATAGTTAGAGTCTGTCAAATATAGTCTTTAGTGTTATGCTATCATTCTTTTATTTATTACTTGTTTTTTTTTTTATTGTACAGCTTCTCATTCATTTATTCTTGCACATCTTACATGGTTTTATGTCATACCATTTGTCATGTTACAATATATATATATATGTGTGTGTGTGTGTGTGTGTGTGTGTGTGTGTTTGTGTACTAGATAAATATAATTTCATCTTATTATCTATAGTACAATTGGTTCCAAACTCCTTATAAAAATAAATATTTTTATCGGTATGTACGAACAAACCCCTTTGTGGTGGGCAACAAAATTCTTTCCCCCTACCTATACAAACATACTTAGATCCTGTTTTCTATTGTTGTATAATTAATTGTATTTAAAGACACACTTGCTGTTGTACTTTTGTCGGCTTATATTTCCTTCTTCCTGAGTATCGGCTCTCGTTATAATAGACTCACTGGCATTACACTTGTTCCTGTGCATAACAATCATCATTGTACTCTATTGTACTGTTGTTATGCGTTGTACATTTCTTTCGTGTGTAGTGGGTTGGAGGAGTTTCTCCATGGTCTCTCTCTCTATCTTGGTATGAAGTTATTTCTACTTCTCTCTCACTCTATATGCACTGGCATTAAGAGAATCAATTGTACTACAAAATGTTGTTTTTCTCTCTCTCTCACTTCTCCGTCCTTACCTGCATTCGGAGGGTCATTGGTGTTTTTCTCTTCACAACAATTCTCTTCTCTCTGTATAAAATTAGTTTTATTTCCGTACTCGATGTGAAACATGCGTTCGGACTGTGTGAGTAAAATTAACAATTCTTCAATGGTTTTAATTCCTTGTGTGTAAATGGCTAATCTAATATCTCTGTGAAAGTGATGTGCTAATTTAAGTACCAATTCGTGTTGTGTAAATGTGGGTCTTAATGTTTACTTCTTTCCACGAGTTGTGTGACATACTCCTCTAAGGTAAGTCTATCATTATGTTGATATTTACCATATTCTAATTGGTCTCGTATTTGTCTTTGTGTGTGAATATTCCAATAGCGACCTTCAAATGAGTTTTTAAATTGTTCGTAAGTAGTTAAATTATCTCGAAAAATAGTATACCATCGTGCAGCAGAATCTTGGAAATGTTAACTAACAAAATCAATTTTCTCTTTATCAGTTAAAGCATTACATATTAACTCCATTTCTTGTTCAGAGTTCAGTAAGAATTCAATTGGATTGTCTCCCTTTAATCCTTTGAAGACTAACAATTTTGTCCTTTCATCGATCTGTGTTGGATACCATTTCACCTGCGTTGGTCCCCTCTTCAATTCCGTTTTTAGACGTTCTACTTCTCCACGTAGATTTTTCTTTAGTGTATTTATTTCACTTGAATATTCCTTTTTGGTTTTATTAGACTCTACTACGAAAGTTTCCAAAATCATTGTTCTGGCTTCCAACTCATGTGTCTTATTGATGTTTTCATGTACTTGTTCGCTGACTGCTTTTATTTTCATATCCTGTTCCCGCTTTGATACTATAAACTTCTCATTCCAGTGTTCAGCTAATTGTTTCACACTATCTTTTAATTATTTTGACCATCTGCTTTATATTCTTTTAATTTATTGTCCATCTTTAAAGCTCGTTCATTTAGTGACTGTTCTACTCTAGCTTCTAATACTTCTATTCTGGTATTAGTTTCTTCAAGTATTGTAGTCATATAATACATTTTAGGTTAGTTGTCTCCAAGTCGCTTATATTAATATATATAGACGTTTTTACCAGAAATCCGTCGTGCGACTTCGTTTTTCTTGTCCTTTATGAGCGTTTCGGCAACGAATTGCCATCTTCAGAAAACTTGATCACTCATTAGAGATCGTTAAAAAATTAAAATACCAAAATCATTACAGTAAAAGTGCACTTTTACGACAGCGGAAATTCACATACGCCAACATGAAATTTTATGTTTCTCGCGTGGACATTATCAATCAACTGATTCACTGTTTATATATCCACTGATAAAACTGTTTTGTTTATTATAGCCCGTGTGTACTGTAACTTTCTATTTACCGGCGCCCGTGTGCAAGTATTGCCGTGTCGTACAATATGTTATGTGAAAATGTAAGTTTATCGTTCAAGACATAATCACTGTTGATTTTGACGGCTTTATATATTTCATACTCCTCAAGTGCGTCCATGTATTTTCCTTTCCTGCAGCAATGCATGGGCTGGAAATTTGTCTCAAATCACTGTAGTATTTCTATCTTTTTAAGTTTTTCAACAAACTCATAACTATTCTTTATACTGTAATTATTTGCTATCCTGATATTATTTTTAATTAAAGTCTCTAACAATTTAGCAGCTTTGTATCCGGGAACTGTGGTGTAGTTTATAATAGCTATGGAAATACTACCACAATATAAATTGGCATCGTTAGACGTAACCTACTTGTACACTAATATCCCCGTGAGGGAAACTATAGAAATTGTAAATAACAATTTAAAAGAAGTAGCTCAACTTAGCATGCAAAAAATGAACGAACTTATAAAACTCCTTACAGTCGTCTTAGAACAAAATTACTTAACATTTGACAACGGGTTTTTTTACACAAAATGACGGTCTGGCTATGGGTTCGCCACTGTCAGGACTATTAGATGATATATACTTAAATTATTATGAGAATATAAACATAATATCTAATAAATTATACAAGAATAAAATCATTTTTTACTGTAGATACGTTCGATGATACGTTTATGATATTTAATGGAACAAACAGACAAATACAAAACTTAAATAGTCACATAAATAGCATACACCATAAGATTAAATTCACGTCTGAAATAGAAGAAGAAAATCAATTAAATTTCTTAGATTTAACCATTTTAAAAAATGAAGGAAAGCTTCAATTTAAAATCTATAGAAAGGCCACAACAACGGACATCACAATTCATGCCGATTCATATCATCCCACCTCGCATAAAATGGCAGCTTACAATAGTTTTGTGCACAGATTGCTAACTATACCGTTAAGTGAAAAAGACTACAATGAAGAGGTTAACACTATCAAGTACATAGCAGCGGCTAACGGATATAAATTTCATTAGTGGATAAATTAATAAGTAAACACAAAGAGAAGAAATTAAAAAAGTCGAACAATGATAACACACTTCCAGTTAATAAATAGATATCTGTAGATTACACAAATATTTTACCAAATATTTTATTAAACGAAATCAAGAAACACCATGTAATTGTAACTTTCCGTACAAATAACAGCATTCAGAGATTTCTTAGCCGGAAGAACAGTATACCAGAAAGAAAAAGAACCGGCGTATACAAGATGAATTGCAGCTCATGCGATATGTTCTACATAGGCCAAACAGGCAGACCGTTTGAAGAAAGATATAAAGAACATCTTTCCAGAAGGGAATTCCATAAAACAACATCAAATTTTGCCAGACACCTGATGCTATGTAATCATAACTACAGTGATTTTGAGATAAATTTCCAGCCCATGCATTGCTGCAGGAAAGGAAAATACATGGACGCACTTGAGGAGTATGAAATATATAAAGCCGTCAGAATCAACGGTGATTATGTCTTGAACGATAAACTTACATTTTCACATAACATATTGTACGACACGGCAATACTTGCATACGGGCGCCGGTAAATAGAAAGTTACAGTACACACGGGCTATAATAAACAAAACAGTTTTATCAGTGGATATATAAACAGTGAATCAGTCGAGTGATAATGTCCACGCGAGAAACATAAAATTTCATGTTGGCGTATGTGAATTTCCGCTGTCGTAAAAGTGCACTTTTACTGTAATGATTTTGGTATTTTAATTTTTTAACGATCTCTAATGAGTGATCAAGTTTTCTGAAGATGGCAATTCGTTGCCGAAACGCGTCATAAAGGACAAGAAAAACGAAGTCGCACGACGGATATCTAGTAAATACGTTTATATATATTGTAGTCAGTTGCTCTTTAAACTCTTTGAATTCAGCTTTAAATTTGGTCCTAGTTTCTTAGCTACTCTTTTTTAATTCTTCATTATTCTTTTGGATTTGTTCCTGGAGACTCCTAAACATAGCCTCAAAATCAACTCCTTTCTGCGGTGTAGCCATTTCGTTGTATTAGAATTAAATTTAAATTCGTTTTTTTTATATTAATTATTATTGGTAAACCACGACTTTATTGGTTTTTATTTAATGTTATTTATTTACGTTTATTATTATTATAAATTATCTCATACCAACAATTTCTCTCCTCTTTTAGTTTTGTTGAGCACCAGTTGTGAAATACACAACAATATTACAATTACAATACAATAATATTAATAACAATAATAATAATACACTTATTAATTATGAACATATACGATAATTAACATATATCGAGCCACACGTTGGGCACGCCAAATTATTATGCAACGTTACAAGTATTTCAAAAAATTACACAAATACATTACCATGTACTCAACGCAACTATTAAGTGTATTACACCGTCCAGGTCGCAGGATTTTTTTTTATTCTCGTTGCGTCAAGTATACTGTCTGGCCGCACGCAATTTGAAGATCGAGCATTGGGTAAGGTGGGAGAAGCAGGCCGGGTACTACGGTAGGCTAAGTGGGGGTGTTGTAATCTCTAAGCTGAGAACATTACCTCGTCTCACTAGTCCCTCACCCCCCCTGCTATTTAGCTCGTCTCTTGGTCTCAACGCATTCACGCATTCCTAACAAAACCATATTACCATGTACTTTAGAAGCAAATCCTGTGAAATTTGTTTATAACGAACGCGTAAATTTCTTCCTTGTAACCGTTATTCGTTTTCTACGCGAAATACGGAAAATTTTCCCATAAAGAGATAGGCTTCATATTGACAAAAAAAAGATGTATGAATTACAGAATTTAATTTCAAAAAATAAATTAACTAAGCAAATGCGTAAACTACAAAATTTAATCATGTAAATTAACATTTATGTTTAGTAGGCTATACACTAAAATAATTAATTTACCTGTAATTCACTACAGTTCACTGTAGTGCACAGAAGCTCGAGTAAATTTTAATCTAATGTTATAATTCAAATGCCGATAAACAGTATTTCTTAGACACTGTTGAATTAGAAGTACCGCTTCCTAAAGCCCGAGTTAATCGTACTTTTTCATAAATCGTTAAGATTTAAGGTTTGATGCCTGATATGTTATGAATTTTAAATACAGTAGACTGCACACTAACAGACAGACGGCAGATTCAAACTAAATGTAAGTGAAAGTAACGCTGTAAAAGTAAACTTAATAAGGTCTGAGAATACAGTACCTATTCTTAGGGCTACGCGGCAAAACAACAAAAGATATACAGGTAACGAGTAGCAACCATTTACGAAATGGAAAATTCCGAAAAATACGACATGTCAATCATTCCATGTGAAATGTGTGATTTTAAAATACAACGTACAACCATATAATCTTACTAGCTAAACAGACATGTTAAACAAATTATCTAAATACTTTTTACTTCAGTGTGTCTGACTTTAACTAAAATTTAAATAATAATAGCAACTCATTTACAAACAAAAATCATATTAAATCTGAAGAATAAAACTAATTGTTACTATACACAAAACAAAAAAAAATTACATTTACTCCCAACCTATTATTTATTTCTACTGACACCCAAATTTTAACATACAACAGAAGATTAGTATTTTTTAAATTTGCTTGTTAAATTAAATTATTTTCTTTCACTGCCATTTAAATTTATGTTCAGTGATTATATTTAAAACTTTAAGTCTTTACTGTTCATATATAAGTTTCTTATTAAGAGTTCTGTTCACACAAAAAATATAATTATTTATTCATCACCTGTATACTGCCGACGTTACCGTTGCGTGTGTGGGTGTGTGTCCTGAATCCTGAGAATTTTATGATGATGATTATACTGATGCTGTGTTCTCTGTCTCTACGGTCAGTTGGTTGTGATGGTCCAGAGTTCCTCCATAAGTCTTGGTGTGTGTGGTAAAGATGTCCGATCGATCGGCAGACCAGCAGCGTGACGTTGTATGAAGATATCATGAGTAAATTACCTACCGTCTTTATTATTGCACATTTCT
Organism: Magicicada septendecula; assembly: GCA_034769895.1. Lineage (NCBI taxonomy): Eukaryota > Metazoa > Arthropoda > Insecta > Hemiptera > Cicadidae > Magicicada > Magicicada septendecula. Next base: position 86,411,374 of record CM068367.1, read on the forward strand.
GCAATAATTTTACATCGCTATATTCGTCAAAAATTCCTCATTGTAATGGTGTTTTTATAATTGGGGTAAGTCTTTGTTCGCAGGTTTAAAATGTATTAATTAGTTTATTTTTATCCGGTTAAAACCTGATTACAGACAAACCAACAATTCGTACGCATCACCACATCGTAGACTTTGCCTGTCGTAGCTTGCGTTCACACAAACAAACACACAAGCGCTGTATTCACTCGCGGGGGAGGTGTACGCTTTCTGACATTTTGACATCATATTGTTAAAAACTGTTCATCATATATTTTCTATGCTAAATATTTACAAACCTACCGTCCTGGGCAAATTTGCAAATATATGTATTGTTGCAATATATATATTGCGACAACACAAATTACTAAACTATTGGCGCATAGGATATGATAGTATGTGTATTTCAAATTACAAGTCTATATTGGAGGGTTTAAGATTATTTATTGCACAAAACACAAGTTATAGTTTATATGGTATATTTGATATGTACAGAATGTAATGTTTGATATAGAGTCTTTCTTTTAAAATGTTAAATAATGTTAAAACGCAAGACGTGATACGTTACATAAGAAGACTCCCACGATGATGTTGTTGAAGAGAAGGGCCGGTCTTTGCGGTGTAGTTGGTTCGTCAGATGCGGCTTATAAATGACAGACGTTTCCCCAGAAATGTTTACAGCTGGGCTGGCCTGTAACAGCTTGGCTGATGTCCTGTAACAGCTGGGCTGGTCCTATAACAGCTGGGCTGGCGTCCTATAACAGCTGGGCTGGTGTCCTGACAGCTGGGCTGGTCCTATACAGCTGGGCTGGTGTCCTATAACAGCTGGGCTGGTGTCCTATAACAGCTGGGCTGGTGTCCTGCAATTCCCACGATGAATCTGACGCTTCGCACACACAACGGTACTACGGATCTTACTACTCGCAGAATTAATATAGAGTTTATGACCAAGTAATATCTCAGGTGACAGTGAGTTTAATAAAAAAAACGGTATATTGAACTTATACCACTCCGGCATCTTCAAGTGTTCACGCGAATACAAAGGTCTACCGCGATCAGCAGACCACCCTATGAGGAAATCTTGCACTAGCACGGAAACGTCTTGATGGAACAACTTACTATTGCGTAACTATTAATGATACTGACACTGCGGAAATCTCACACAGTGCTACAGTTACACTCACTTATTACACACGTAGTACTACAATATTAATAATACCGTGTGTAAATAGATAATATCAACTGTTCTGCGTCACACGCGTTACTATCCCCGAAAAGTCTTAACAGATCCTTGCAAGCGGTAGAATCTTGTACAAGGATTGTATGTACCGTTCGCGGTAGCAGCAGTGAAGAACTGCCTGTAATTATACGCACAAGGCGTTTAAACAATACTGTGTGCAGATGTACTACACACACAGTTCTGAGTCTTCCCGTTTCACTAACAACGAATAGTTTTTACAACACCTTGCAAGCGGTAGAATCTTGTACAAGGAGTGCACGTCCCGTTCGCGGTAGATGGCGTAGAAGAACTACCTGTGTAACGACAGGCTTAAGAAAATTTCCAACCACCACTCAGCATTCTATTGGTGGATGGAAGTCACATGGTTAGTACATCGTGACAATGCACTTTTCATGCAGTAGAGTGCATTTACTTTGTAACAGCATGCATAGCGGTAATCAGACTACCCGTATCTCATGCATAACTGCCTACATACTAATATCATACATGAACGTAAACAATAGTTAGAAATGTATAGGGATTGTAGCGATACATATGTCTGAGTTCAGTTCAATGCCAAACACAACGATAATTAATTTACGCACCACCCGGGAAACGTTTACCACTCGCGCACGCGCGCACATTTCCACAACACAGTACATGAATAGCAATAAATAAATAATGCACAGTTTTACTAAACTAAACCCTTATCCTTACTAAATACAATTGATAACATAACCAAACTTAATCATCTACCAATATAATATGAATGTCCATCGTCTGTGTAATATATGTGAACTTGCCCCGCCTATCATGATCCTGTGATTCGTTGCAGGATTAACCCCTTGCCGCATAAAAAAAAAATTTTTTTTTTTTAGTGTTAACTAACAAAATAAATTTTTTTTTTTTTCATATAACCAAAACAATTTCCTAGTCCTGAAATAATAATAATACCCTCGAACTAAAATCAAATAAACATCCTCAATTAATACTAACATTTCCTAACTGTCACTATGACAGAAGCACCAACTCAAAGACACGTGGTAACCTTAAAACCAAAACAAATACACATGTTCCTGACATCAGATAACAAATTTTATGCAGGGTCACAAAGTACACAGACGGCATTCCTTATCTAAACTAGATTATTGTTCATTCACAGAGTCATCTTACATACAACATTTAAACCTGAACTGACATATTTACATAGCTACACATTCGTACCCCTATATCCTGACATTTATTTCTGAGTTTATGGATCCTTTGTATAATATTTCCTCAATGAGGAAGCATGGAATTTACCAATGGCACGGTTGGTATTTGGGTTGGTTAAGATAAATGTATTTTTCCCAACTTGCTCCGACAGGGTATACGGACCATTATACAGCCTAAAAAACTTCGCGGCTGTGTTGTCCTCCCTTCTACCAACATTTAATGCTCGTAAAAGCACACTCTCTCCAGTCTTAAACTTCACCAGTTTATGTTCCGCATTGAATTTTTCCGTGCGCTCCTCTGCGCATTTTTTAATGCGTCTTCTAGCCTCGATTTTCTTTATCTCGACTGGTATAGGCATATTATGCGTCGCTATCCTTTCAATGTGCTTACCCCAGACCCGGCCTGGCATTTCTCCGGTTTGGAGTTCATTCGGAGTATACCCAGTAGTAGAATTATAATTTCCATTTATGGCTGATTCAAAAAATTCTAGGAATTCCGGCCACTTACTCTGATTAGTATTACAGTACGTACGGAATAACCGTCCCAACTCCTTGTTGACCCGCTCGGCCAAGTTACCTTGCGGTCTCCGGATCGCTGTCAAGACTGTCTGAACACCGTGTTTCTCAAGCTCGGAGTGCCACTTGGTGTTCGTAAATTGCTTACCTTGATCTGAGAGTATCTTCCTTACGGGACCATTTTTCGGCATGTATCTATTTAGCATAATGTTTATGACAGCCGACGTTGTAGGTCTACCAATAGCATATAGGCTAACATGTTTGGTAAAAGCATCCGTAACAACCACAAGGTTCTTCATTCCACGCGCCGCCCGAGGAAGTGGACCCAAAAAATCAATGCATACAAGGTCATTTTTATTACGCACAACAATGTTACCCATTTCAACCTGGGTATGTTGGTTCGGATATTTCGCTGTTTGGCAGATGTGGCATGTGCGGAGTATGGCCTTTATTTTCCTGGTCATATTTAGCCACACAAAATACTCCCGCATTGCCAGGTAACATTTATAAGGCCCCGCATGAGCCAGACTCTCATGACACATCCAGGTGAGGTCTTCCACCATGGCGTCAGGCACCATAATCTTCCATCCGCCATTGATAATTTTATACACTACGTCTTTATATATTCTGTACTTAGGGTTTTCTTGTACCCGGATAGCGTCACAGATCCGCTTCAATTTTGTGTCCCGCTGCTGTTCTATACCAATATTTTTTAACTTATTTTTAAGACTGTCTTCTAATTTATATTTGACAGCTAGAATTTGAACTTCCTGGTTATTAGACGCATGACGTTCTTCCACCATTGGAGGGTATCGGCTTAACGTGTCAGCTGCTTTGTTCTCGCTTGCCTTACAGTACTTAATGGTAAAGTCGTACTCTTGGATGGTCATGATCCAACGGGATATGCGAGCGTTCGCCAACTTGCAGCGCAACATGAACGATAAGGCCTGGTTGTCCGAAAGGATTTCGAAGTGTTGTCCAACCAGGTAATAACGAAATTTGCTGATGCAGTACACAATAGCCAATATTTCTTTCTCCGATGTGAAATAGTTGCGTTCGGCCCCTTTTAGTGACCTACTGCTGTGCGCAATTATTTTGTGTTCACCCTTCTCATTCCGTTGGTAGAGTACCCCCCCAATGGCATAATCAGAAGCATCGCAATTCAGGACATATGTGCCCCTTTTCTCAGGATGGAACACGTGCAGGTTACTACTATACAAATTTTTAGTCGCGTCGAATGCATGCTGATGACGCTCCTCCCATCTCCATTTATTACTCTTACGAAGCAGTTCTAATAACGGCTCAATTGTCCCAGAATATTCTGGAGTAAAACGTCGGAAGTAACCAGTCAATCCGAGGAACGCTCTGATATCCCTGGGTTTTGTGGGTTTCGGGAACTCCATGATCGCACGTATTTTTTCCGGGTCCGTTGTTATACCTTCAGCTGAGATAATATGTCCCAAAAATTTAATTTGCGATTTCCCAAACTCGCACTTTTCAAGATTGAGAGTCAGGTTAGCGGCTTGCAATTTCTGAAATACAATCTTGAGATGTTCAAGATGTTCCTCAAATGATTTTGATATGACCAAAATATCATCAACAAATATGCTGACAAAGTCCTCCACCTCGGGTCCCAGAGCTAACTCCAAACATCTGACCATGGCCGCTAAACTTGTAACCAAACCAAAGGGAACTACTCTAAACTGATAGCATTTATTTCGATATAGAAATGCTGTGTATTTCTTGACTCTTTGGCAAGGGGAATCTGCCAGAATCCACTTTTGAGACCAAGACGAGACATGTATTTAACACCTTGACATTTCATGAATAGGTTCTCCGCATTCGGAGCACAGTCGTAGCATTTTTTTGTAATAGAATTAAGATTTCTCATGTCGAGACATAATCGAATGTCGTTATTTTTCTTTTTAACAACAACCATAGGATTTAAAAAATTGCTATCAGTTCGTTCAATCACACCATTCTGAAGCATACTATTAACTTCCGCATCAACCTGTTGTTGATAGTGAAGGGGGATGGGGTAAGTCTTCCGTACAAATTTATTTTCATCGGTGACTTGAATGTTGTGTTCATATACATTCGCGGTGGTAGGTTTGTTAGAAAACACAGATCCGAACTTATCAAGCATACTTTGCAGTTTATCTTGCTCACTGCTCGTTATCTGCCTGCTGTGAGTCCGCAGATTATGTGTTATCTTATCGGCAAGTTGAACAGCTGGGCGAGCTACAGTAATAGGTTCACAATCAGACCCCGTCTTACCCCTCCTGCATCCTAATCTGATATCGTGTTTACTATTATTAACAGTACATTTCAATATTTTATTTGGAAAATCAATGGTCGCGTGCAGTTTATTTAATGCATCCACTCCCAAAATAATATTATACACGAGTTTCTTGATAATAAGCACCGTGACTTCTATTTCCATTCCCTGAATGGATATTGTTTTCATAGCTTGACGGTCAACCCTCTGAGATTCACCCGTCGCTGATTTTATGATTTTGTGGGCTGCTGGCAGAATCGGGATTTTTTTTAAATGTTTCCTGTGCCTCTCTAGGAATCGCTCATCCATTAACGAGATTTCTGCGCCGCTGTCAAATAAAACCTCGCCGACACACCCATTAATTTTCGCGTTGACAACGAGATCAGTGTCATTTTCAATACTAATATTTTTCTCATCTTCATTACTATTATTATTGCAAATTAAACTATCTCTAATTTCGGCAGGATATAGGCCGGACACCACAAATTTTCTCTTATAACTAACATCTTTCACATTTGATTTATTGAACTGCTTTTTATGGTTACAACGGGCTTTTGAAACTTCATTCCTACCTTTACGTGTATTAGTTACTTTGTTGCACGGACTCACGCCGTGCAGCCTTACACGTTTTTTGCCTGCTCTATATCGGAATCCTCTTCCGCTACTACTGCTACTTTATTGGCATTAAATTTCTGATTGGTATTTCTATTATATATTTTATGTTGTTGTTGTTGTTGCGACTGTGTTTGCTTGGTTTGAGTTTGATTTTGAAAACCTTTACGCGGTGTTTCATTACTGTTACCATTGATATTCGGGTTGTCGATACCTTCCCATTTTGTAAGTAATATGAGTAGCTCGTCCCACGACTTAACTCCTTGCGTAAGAACGGCCACCTGTATACCGCGTCCAAAGTGGTGCGCAAGTTTACTTACCATGTCAGGTTCGGTTAAGTTAGGCTCAAGATACCTAGCTCTGGATATCAACTGCGTCACATATGCCTCTTTAGAACCCTTGGTATTAGAATATTTTCCAAACTCCAGCTGCGCACGGATCTTCCTCTGGATCTCCTCATTCCAGTATCTAGCTCTGAAATGTCTTACCAGGTTTTCAAACGTGTTGATTTTATCCTGGACAATACTGAACCACTCCGCAGCCGTACCCTTAAGTCGCCGCACTATGAAATTAATTCTATCAGCTTCACTTAAGTTATCACCAATTGCCTCCAGATCCCGCTGGCAAACCTGAATGAAATTCATGGGGTTTTCATTCTCCCGTCCATAAAATTTTAGCTGTGAATTGACGTCATCCAAAGTCTTATAGACATACGTGGTACAGTTTAGTGGTGACGAGGTAGTCTGCACCCGTGACATCTGATGTTGCAGCTCTTGAATCTGCAGGTCTTGTTCAGCCATTAATTCATTTATCGTGGATCTGTGTTGCACTACTTGCTCTTCCATACCAGAGAGTTTTGCTTCACATTCACTAAGTCGTGACTTATTTACTTCCAAATTCGCCTCTATATCAGCTTTCATAGTTTCCACGGTCTCGCTAATACGCTTTTCTGCCGCTTCTATCATTTGTTTGCTTTGTTTAGATTGCTCCTGCACGGCCGCATATATTCTTTTGTTTTCGTCATGGATCGATTTACTTCTTTTCTCGGCTTCTGCTGAAAGCTTCTGTATACTCATCTTCACCTCTTCTTGACGGGCTTTATTTTCCTCTTTATCAGCTTTCCGCTCTTCTTTATTTTCTGCTGAAATTTTCTGTATACTCACTTCCATCTTTTCTTCCATGTTTTTCATATTAGCTAATAAGGCCGCTAAAGCATTCTTGATTTCTGCAGTATCCGCCATACTGATTAAAATTCAGTTTAAAATTTAGTAAAGTTAAATTTACTGATTTACGCAAAGAAAGTTATTATTACTACCAGATTAGAACGTATTGTAACCAGTTTATACGCAAACAGAAAGCAGTTCAAAATATCAACATGTAAATACCTTATCTAACATACAACAACTAATAATCTACCTCCAATATACTGATAAAATCTGTTCATATATGATATACAAGAGAATATGCACAATTGAAAAATTATATCCTCAGATTTTCATATGAACTATACACATACAATTATTACGTTAATTATACTTATACGTCGGATTTAACCAACAAATTTTATATTCATAGACAAATATATAATAGCGTAAAATTACCGCTATTTACGAGCCCTACGTTGCTAAGCGCCAAAATATCTCTATGCGACAACACAAATTACTAAACTATTGGCGCATAGGATATGATAGTATGTGTATTTCAAATTATAAGTCTATATTGGAGGGTTTAAGATTATTTATTGCACAAAACACAAGTTATAGTTTATATGGTATATTTGATATGTACAGAATGTAATGTTTGATATAGAGTCTTTCTTTTAAAATGTTAAATAATGTTCAAACGCAAGACGTGATACGTTACATAAGAAGACTCCCACGATGATGTTGTTGAAGAGAAGGGCCGGTCTTTGCGGTGTAGTTGGTTCGTCAGATGCGGCTTATAAATGACAGACGTTTCCCCAGAAATGTTTACAGCTGGGCTGGCCTGTAACAGCTTGGCTGATGTCCTGTAACAGCTGGGCTGGTCCTATAACAGCTGGGCTGGCGTCCTATAACAGCTGGGCTGGTGTCCTGACAGCTGGACTGGTCCTATACAGCTGGACTGGTGTCCTATAACAGCTGGGCTGGTGTCCTATAACAGCTGGGCTGGTGTCCTGCAATTCCCACGATGAATCTGACGCTTCGCACACACAACGGTACTACGGATCTTACTACTCGCAGAATTAATATAGAGTTTATGACCAAGTAATATCTCAGGTGACAGTGAGTTTAATCAAAAAAACGGTATATTGAACTTATACCACTCCGGCATCTTCAAGTGTTCACGCGAATACAAAGGTCTACCGCGATCAGCAGACCACCCTATGATGAAATCTTGCACTAGCACGGAAACGTCTTGATGGAACAACTTACTATTGCGTAACTATTAATGATACTGACACTGCGGAAATCTCACACAGTGCTACAGTTACACTCACTTATTACACACGTAGTACTACAATATTAATAATACCGTGTGTAAATAGATAATATCAACTGTTCTGCGTCACACGCGTTACTATCCCCGAAAAGTCTTAACAGATCCTTGCAAGCGGTAGAATCTTGTACAAGGATTGTATGTACCGTTCGCGGTAGCAGCAGTGAAGAACTGCCTGTAATTATACGCACAAGGCGTTTAAACAATACTGTGTGCAGATGTACTACACACACAGTTCTGAGTCTTCCCGTTTCACTAACAACGAATAGTTTTTACAACACCTTGCAAGCGGTAGAATCTTGTACAAGGAGTGCACGTCCCGTTCGCGGTAGATGGCGTAGAAGAACTACCTGTGTAACGACAGGCTTAAGAAAATTTCCAACCACCACTCAGCATTCTATTGGTGGATGGAAGTCACATGGTTAGTACATCGTGACAATGCACTTTTCATGCAGTAGAGTGCATTTACTTTGTAACAGCATGCATAGCGGTAATCAGACTACCCGTATCTCATGCATAACTGCCTACATACTAATATCATACATGAACGTAAACAATAGTTAGAAATGTATAGGGATTGTAGCGATACATATGTCTGAGTTCAGTTCAATGCCAAACACAACGATAATTAATTTACGCACCACCCGGGAAACGTTTACCACTCGCGCACGCGCGCACATTTCCACAACACAGTACATGAATAGCAATAAATAAATAATGCACAGTTTTACTAAACTAAACCCTTATCCTTACTAAATACAATTGATAACATAACCAAACTTAATCATCTACCAATATAATATGAATGTCCATCGTCTGTGTAATATATGTGAACTTGCCCCGCCTATCATGATCCTGTGATTCGTTGCAATATATATATATTGTTACAACACAAATAAGCCACCCCAATGCCAGGGATAAAAAAGATGAATCAACAATATAAAAAGTAATTCGTATAATATAAAATGTTTAAACTAATGAAAATATAATGACAATGACGCGACAAACGACGACATGACCTAACCCAAGTGATTGACCAAATAAAAGGAAACAAAAGGAGAAGGGGAATACCGAAACCAAATAAGAAAGTGATTGACCAAATAAAAAGAAACAAAAGGAGAAGGGGAAAAACGAAATCACATAAGAATGAAATCAAATAAGAAAGTGAATGACTCCATACAACCAAATGAAATAAAACCAAATGAGAAATGGGAAAAAACCAAAATAAAATGAAACAAAATAAGATGAAGGAGAAGAAGAAGGTCAATCGAAATGAAACAAACCAAGTATTAAGGGAAATAAAATTAAATCAAATGATAAGACTCAAACAAATAATCTAGAATAAAAGAAGGAGAAATGGTACACTCAATAATAATGTTGGAAAAGGAACCAATAACTAACCAATGTAAAAAAATAAGTATTATTATCAATTAAATGATAAATGTAAACGATAATTGATAAAACCCGATAAATAAAAGTACACTAACCCAAGAATAGTGTATATGTTTAATATAGAGTTATATGTAATAAAGAACTCTATAAAGACATGAACTTATTAATAGTATAAATAATATTTGTAAAGAGAGAGATAGTGAGATGGTGAGAAAATAAAATAAACTAAGTGACAAAGAGAAAGTAATGGTAGGGAATACCAACTAATAAACACTTAAAATAAAAATTTAAGAAGTGGAAAAGTGAAAGAGTAAAACCCCAAAATAATTAGAAAATCTAGTGATAGATAAAAAACGCTTAGTAAATCAGTGATAAACACTAAATGGTTTAAAAGTGAATATTATTAGTAAATAAGAATATTGTAAATGATAGGATTAGAAAATATAGTGATAGATAAAAACACTTAATAAATCAGTGATAAACACTAAACGATTTAATGGTGAACAAATAAGAATTTGGTTAATAATGGTATTAGATAAAAAACACTTAATAATCTGTAATGAACACTGAAGATTAATGGTGAACATTATTATTTAAAAAAGAATCTTGTTATTAATAAAATTAAGTTTAATTGTAAGAGAGGGATACAATAATATTCAAAAGGGGGAATCCCATGGAAGGTAAACAGTTAGTGTTACCATGGATTGAAGATAGAGATTATTTAAGAAATAAGAAATTAAAAACAAAATCAATAAACACCCCATGTTATAAGGGATAATCAATTAAGTAAGTTTAAATGGCGTGATGAGGTTTATCACCCTAAAAATAATAAAGAATGAGATGAATTGTAAACAAACATTACCTAATAACTGTTAAAAAATTGTTCAATTAAATTTATGAATAGGATATGGCTAAAGGAATTGTACAGACCATAGGCCTAGATGTTATGTTTTATGTGATAAAGAATAGTAAGTAATAGCCATATTGTTAACAAGGGCAAAATAGATAAATAAGAAGGTAAATCAATACAGATCTAATAACACTGGAAAATCAGTTAGGAGTAATTAACAAGCCAGGATGTAGAAAATAATAGCAACAGACAATTAGCATAAAAACAAATCCAAAACACATCAACAAATAAACAAATCAATTATAATCACAAAACAAAACACATTAGGGTAAAATAAGATGTAATTTGTATAAGATCAGTAAATATAATCAATGGCTACTTAGGCCTATGAAATGCCTAACTGTCAAAAACAAATGACTACAAATTGTAAAAAATTAACAAGGAAATTAGCAAATCCAAGGCAAGTAACTAGCCAAGGATAATTTGTGAATCATATTAAAAGAAGAATGTTAGAATAAGGACTTAAAATAAAAAAGAAATGTAATTAACAAATATTAACATAATTGTACAAACATTAATACTTTAGAGAACCCAAGCTTATGGGATGTCAAAATAATCTTTGAAAGGAAATACAAACAGTAGTGATAATATTTAATACATAGGAAGGAAGATGGAAGAATAAAAGCTATCAGAAGATATACAGTAATTTTGAATAAAAATTCAAAATTGATAACAATGGTTATAAAGTGGTAAAATTAACAAATCAGAATTTATTCGTAACCATGACAACAGACCGTTGGTTACGATTTTTCCGTTAAATCATAATATTCAATAAGTGACGCACTTCCAGAATAGACGCCAGGCCGTGAATGACCAAAATTTTAATTTAAAATGTATAAAAAGTAATCAAAATTCAAAAAGATGAACAAGTAAGAAGCAGACGAGGAACGAGAACGTTTAACTGATGTCAAGGACCAATTTAAATAAAATTTAAATGAATAAATTGCTACAACTAACATGAAAAAGATGCCAGAAGCCCCAGATCATTCAAAATTGATGACTATTCCATTTCACATGAACGACTGTTTACATCAAATGTACTGATTTGATAAGTATCATTAAATTACCCAAATTTCAGAAATAAACTCACTTTAAATGTTTCTCACAGTCATCTGAACTCTCACTATAAACTGAATAAAATTTCTTTCAAAGATTAAGTAAAAAAATAAAACACTGAAAATTTATTAACTAAGAAAATAACCTGTTGTTAAATTGCGAACTTTTGAAACACACTTTACTACACTGCAGGAACAAATTATAGCTACACATTATATTATTTAAGTACAAATAATGTAAGGTAGTGTACTTTTTATTGTAATCATTTTTAATATTTTCCTTGTAATCACAAGAACCCCCGACTTTGAACGAAAATAACTGTAAACAAACAACACAGTCGCCATATTTGACTGGATAATTCGCTCAAATCGATCTTCGCCAAACGCTAGAGATATTAGACTCATATTAATTGTCGGTGTAAAATTGTTGAATAACCAAGTATAATTTTAATGTCAAACTAAATAATTACTAATCACAAATTAAAGAAACTAGTGCAGAGTGTAACCATTGTTTTTATTTCATAGGGAAGTGTATTGTATAAATTGTGTATTGTATAGCAGAGACCAGCGAGAATGACGGCAAGCGCTCACGCCGCAAACTCGACGAACTACCTGCTTGATTAAGTAGGTCGAACGAAGGCGGGAATAAATTTGAATGCTCCAGGCCGTCATAGCTAAGATCGCTAAACCATATTATTTATTAATTTAATTGTTTTGAGTAAAAAATTTGGCGCCACCCGGGATTATTAAACACCTATGAAACAACAGGTAAGGTTTCCACTCGCGTTGTACTGGTAATTGAAGGATCGTTAGCGCAAAACATAGAAGTAACGACACCAGTGTGAGGCGAACACACAACTTATATACATTTTAAAGAACACGTACAAATCTTCGCGTTACAATATATATAATATTTAAAATTTATATTTAATTTACCTCAAGATGTTATTTTTCCTTTATTTTATATTTATTTTTATGTTCCAAATAAAGAAAAAATAACATCTTGAGGTAAATTAAATATAAATTTTAAATAATTTATATATATCAAGAAACGAACTGTAGCAGAAAGTGATTAAATATATATATATATATATATATATTACATTTAATACTTATACATAAATTTACCTCAAGATGTTATTTTTCTATTTGGAACATGTTTCGGGTACTATCTTGTACCCATCCTCAGCCTTCCGGTTTTTTTGTCTGTTGAAGTACATATGTGTTGTTGGTTGACTATTATTATTGTGGCTTCCTGTTGGCTTCTGGTATTTCAAGTTGGTTTTATTGTGTGTGATTGTGGTGTATGTGTTAGTTTTTTGTGTATTTTCAATGTTGAGTGCTTTGAATATTGTGTCATGTTTTGTATTGATTTGTATTTGTTCAGGTATTAGTTTGTTTTCTGTTTTATGTTTGTATATTTGTAAATTTTCCCATATGTTCATTATGGTGCCTTTGTGTGGTATATGTTTTATTAGTGTTACATTGGTTATGTCTGGGAATTCATGTCCTGTGTTTATTGCATGTGTGGCTAAATTGGATTTATATATTTCTGTTTTTTTGTATGCATTTAGGTGTTCAAAATAACGTTTTTTCAGCTGTTTTTTTGTTTGTCCTATATAACATTTATTGCAATCTTGGCATTCAATTTTGTATATACCGTTAGTTGTTGTATTATCTTTGTTGTGTGAGCTATTTAGATTTTGTAATTTATTTTTATTAGTTTTGTATGCTATTTTTATATCTGTGTTTTTAAATAGTTTTGTTAGTTTTGTCATTTTATTATTTATATATGTGAATGTGGCCCATTTTTTGTTGTTGTTATGTTGTTATTATTTATGTGTTGTTCAGTTTGATTAATTCTTAATTGTTCAGTTTTTATTTTGTATTTGATTTTATTTTCTATTTTGATCATAGTATTTTTATTGTATCCATTTTCATAACCAATTTGGTATATTATAATTCTTTCTTTGTCAGTTTCTTGTTTGTTTAGGGGTATTTTGTACATTCTGTTAAATAACGAATAAAATGCTGACATTTTATGTTGTGGTGGGTGGTCAGAATGGTTAGGTATAATGATGTTAGTGGAAGTTGGTTTTCTATATATTGCATATTGTATGTGTTTGTTGTATCTTGTGATGGTTATGTCTAAATAGTTGATTTTTTATGTTTTTGTTTTTCTTCTGTGAATTGTATTTTCGGATGTATGTTATTGATTTGTTTCAGTATGTTCTCTGCATTTGTGTTTTTGTTATTTGATACATATAGTCCATCATCTACATATCTTATCCATATGCCATTTGGGTCATGTGTTTTTATGATATTTTGTATTTTGGTGTCTATGTGTTGTAGGAATATTTCTGCTATTATGCTTGATAATGGTGATCCCATTGCTAAACCTTCTTTCTGTTGATAAATTTTGCTATTAAATTCAAAGTAATTTTGTTTTAGTATTAGTTGGAGACTATTTTTTATTTCGGTTATATATTGTTTGTTTTCATTTTGTTCTTTAAGTTTGTTTATTATTATGTCAATTGTTTCTTCTACTGGGATATTGGTGTACATGTTTGTTATGTCATATGATGTGAAAAATGTATTTTCATTTATATTTATTATTTTTAGTTTGTCTATTAATTCGTATGTATTTTTTATGTTATGATGGTTATTTGTTAGATGGTTACTTTTTAGTTTTTGTGCTATTATTTTTGCTATTTTGTATGTAGGAGCTTTTTTCAAATTGATTAATGGACGTATTGGGTTGTTTAATTTGTGTATTTTTATTAGGCTATTCATTTTAGGTGGTTCTGGATTATTGTTTATATATATGTCTATGTTTTTATTGTTGAAAATGTTTTTAGTTGTTTTTATTAGTTTTATTGTTTGTTTAAGATAGTTTTCTGTTGGGTTTTTATCTAGTTGTACGCATTTATTATTGTTGATGAAGTCTTCGGTTTTTTTTATGTAGTCTGCTTTATCAATGATTACTGTTGCTTGACTTTTGTCTGCTTTAGTTATTATTAAATAATTGTTCTTTACAAGTGATTGAAAGAACAAGTGATTTATCGTTCTTAGTCAAGTGATTGAAATATATATATATGCTTTTGATCTACTGAACCTGGATAAATAAAAGCAATCTATTATGTGTGATTTGCTGTACTCCTAGCGTAAAGGTAGTGTAATTTAGCCCCCCACACACACATTGACTAAATATTAGATTTACATTACATTCTTGTGGTAAGGTTATTACAGGGCAGCTTTAAAGTACAATGCACAGCATACAAGTCGACTAAATCAGTTAACTAATTTAAAAAAAATATTTCTCAGTCATCCATGTTACACCTTATTCTCATGTGATGAAGCATTTTAAATTACAATTTCTTCGCAATGCAGTTGCCAATGACGTCCAACGCTGTCCTTGTCGTCTCTGCAACAACTTACTGTAACCATTGACCTAAATTGGACGAACCGAAATCTAAATCCAAACACGTTGCGTCTGCTAACATGCTCGAACTAAGTCGGAAAATTGGTAAAAGTTGATTATATATAAATTTTTTTCTGGTTTTTGTTGAATGTAGTTATCGCTGAGAAATTTAAAAAAAGCTAAAAAAGGATTCATATATTCAAAAAGGAGTTTGTAATGACTGTAATAGCTACAGAGGGGCCAGCCTGCTTATCACATCTTACAAATTGTATGTCTCATTCTTGCAAGGCGACATAATGCAATAACGAAGACTGTTCTCTCCAAGGCCCAGCATGGTTTCAGGGAGGGCAGTTATGTTTAGATTGCATGTTCACTATAGCGCAGGTCATGGAAAAGCACAGAGAATATCAGTTGGCCACATACGTAACTTTTGTCGACTTTGGAAAGGCATTTGACAGAGTGAATGGAGACGGCTGTGGGCAATAATGGCATAGAAAGCGGCCCCCCTAACACCTCATTAGAGACGTACAAAGTCTTTATGTGGAAAACAAAATCTTAATTGGGACAGGAAAACGAAAATTATATTTTCCTGTTATTTAATTTTTATTCACTGGACTCTACTGTGCACCACGCTTGGATATGTAAATATGTGTCTTTGATTTTTGAACTACATACGCACACATATGTCGTATAACAAATTGTCTGGATTTATTATGTTTACGTAAAATAGGTCCCCTATCATTTTAAAATAATGATAATATGATGTGGTAATTGAATTCGTAGATTGGTTATTGCTATCAGACAAATCCATGTCATCTTACGCGTCATCCTAGCGTGTCACACACTCAAAACAAATGTGTTACCGTGTTTATGTCTTTTGCTACATTTAAATGCATTTTTAAACCATGAATTTATATTAAGGTGTAGCTACATGATGTGTAAATTTGCCGAAAGATCTCCGAATGTACTGCTACGCATTTGGGACAACCGTCCGACGTAGCCTGATATTCATTAATTGTTCTCTGCCCATTATATACATACCGACGTCTCTCCTATCTTCATTTTATTGCCTTGCCCATGGCCGGCTCTAGTAGAAGGCCGGAATATTAAACGTGGCAACACTGGAACCAGCTGATATTTGAGGCCGAGTAGACGATATCTTAATTTATGTATTTCAAAATCAAATCCTGTAATTTTTAATTGCCGGTTAACAGCAGTTTTATAATTCTTCATTTTTGGGAAATTCAATGTTAATTATGTAAAATACTGTTATATTACTTAAGAAATATAATAATTAACTAATTCATATGATTCAATAATTCAAACAAAATTAATTCATTAGCCCTAACACTAATTCACTAATTTCTTCAACTTAAACGTATGAAATACTTTTATGTAACTTATATGTAAGTACTAAGTTCGCACAGACATATAATTTATATTTAGCTATAAATAGACCTACTCATGATTTCAGTAATGCTATGAAATTAAATAAAATATAACATGTTCACTTTAGCTATTTTATTACACTATGGTTATAGGCGTCAGAATCAACGTTGCCACGCTTAATATTCCGGCCTTCTACTAGAGCCGGCCATGCCTTGCCTCATTCTCCTCCCATGAATATATTAAATTTTATTTACAATACATTAGTCTGTTGTATGCAGTTTCAATATATTTTATACAATGACAAACGTATTAGCTGCATTCACGCTTCTGTGGACAAATATTAATCTTCCGCGCGTTCGATGCATGTGTTACGTCTTACACAGTTTCCGTCGTTGTAGACTAATGTTTTATTAATGAACCTGCTTTTTAGGGGATCCAATGCTGCGTCAACAGTCATGTCCATCTGTCAAGAGTAAGGATTATTTAAAGTACAATCATTACATTCTTTTTGACGTCATTGTAACTTGTCTTGACAAACAGAGATTTCATGAGGAAAAAAAAGGTTACAATTACAAGAAACAACGGGTTCAAAACACATTCAATAAAAATATCACAATACGACTGGAAGCGGAAGAAAGAAACTATTTATGGTTCTCTGAGGCGTACTGATAGAAGAGAATGTAGAAAGAATTTCATATACAAAGACTGGGTGAGCAATGATGTGTTTAAAATGATAGAGTGTAACAGTCTTAACAAGGGCCATTTTATTAGTAGTTAAGCTATGTAGATGTAATACTTTAATTGTATAATATAATGGAATATTATAATAACGTAATGTTAATTTAATGAAGCTACTTATAATTAGAGCAATCATGTGCTCCAAAATTTCTGTAGGTATGCGGCCGTATATTGTGTCTATTACAGATTTTTATTAATATTTTAATAAAGTTATAATTTTATTAAAAATTATAAATATTTTAATTTTATTTCTGAAGTTCAGGCCTACTTTCTGCGGTTATTTGTTAAAACAGTATGATACAAATCTGTCACACACATTTACTGTCACACACTCCGTCATTCCACGACATTTTGGCTAACATTTTCGCATAATTACGGTTCAAATTCGTCGTATTTGAACACATCATATCTCTGCCTTGTGTTTAGGAATTATTTGTGGTTTATTGATACAAACATGAGATTTTAAAGCCCGAAAAGAAAAAAAGTCGCATAGTGATAAATCACTAGACTTCGGTGACCAAATCTGGTAGCCTTTGCGTGACGGTCTCATAACTGCGATGTCTATAAATAAGTTATTAAATCGATTGTTACTGACAAAATGAATCGTCACGTTTAAAATAATATGAAACGTCAACACGTTTAATTGTTGTAGTAATTATTAGCAAAATAATTCTTTTCTCAGTCTCTCAGAACAGCAGTGTTCACATTTCAACAACACGAAATTTTTCACTCAAGACAGTCCAGTCCAGTGTCCGAGAAATTTGCCACTACAAAACAGCAAACTTCTGCTACTCAAAAAATAAGAACAACGTGCCAGCAACACGGTGATTTATGACTACTCGCACGTCTGTCTGTACCGACTACTTTTTGACCGTTTGTGAAGGTCAAAGGTCAAGCACGGCAAAGTAATGTATTTTAAAACCTGTTAAATTACCCTTGTATTTTTACTGTTGTTCAAGGTGTACATTTATAAAACGCTACAAAGGGTTTTAAAAACATACAAACACTTGGTAAATTTCAGTTTATTGTTTACCTCTGACAAGGTAATGAAGTACGTTTGTCACAGGTAAAGAATAAACTGTGAAACGTACCAAGTGTTTGTATGTTTTTAAAAACCGTCGCACTAATATGTTTTGCAAGTGCCCAACGAGTCATCAATGAATATCATTATAAAATGGTGTTCGAAACTTAGCCCAATCTAAGTAAGAATTACTTATATGCAAATTGTGTCTCTTGTGACTTACTCTGTCACCTTGTCACTTCTATCCGCAGTAAACAAACAATTTTTTAAAATTTCTTGTAACTGGAATAGTAATTTTATAATCTAACATACAAGCTATCATTTCACAAAGTTCTAACTTACATCCCAGCTTGGCAGCTTGGTCGCTTACTCTATTTCACTCCAACTATTCCACCAAAATACTGTCTGCTTCACGGTAACACTCCATCCTCCCAACAGACACGTTGCCATTCGCCGACCTTTTGGAAAGGTGTTGTTTCGTGCCTTATAAATTTCACTTAAAACATGATGGTAGTTATATACAAAAAATTAAAAAGAGACAGTTTCTTCCCTATATGCAATTTTATGTTTGTATATACCAGTTAGCTTTATTAACTAAGCAGTACAAATTTTTACATCTTTCTATAATGTTCCTTAACTTGGTGTTCTACAGATGTGTTATTTCGCAAAATTCTGTATACATTTTTTCTGATATTCGTCATCTAAAATATTGACTATTAAAAATATACCAAAATTCTATCCTCCTCCTCCTATGGAGCTACAGCCCAAGTCGGGCCCTGGCTTCCACCAATCTCCGCCTCCAATCCACTCTATCCACTGCAACCCTCCTCCAATTTCTTATCCCCATGTCTCTAGCGTCCTCTGCAACGCCATCTTCCTACCTCTTCCTCGGTCAACCTCTAGGTATCGTTCCCTCCCATGTACCCAGCAAAGCCTCTTGGGGTTCCTCCCATCCTCCATTCTCATAACATGTCCGGCCCAACGCAATCTTTGTATTCTTATAAATTTTGAGACTGGTATCTCTTTATATATTTGATACAGTTGTATCTCAGTCTCCATGAGCCATTTTCTTGTATTGGGCCTATAATGCGTCTGAATTCACGCATGGACATGCATTTTCGACACACCTGTCGCTAGCGTTGTGTACACGCGTATTTTGTTTGTGTGTGTGAAGTCTGTCCGTTTCTGAAATGTAACCAACCCTTTTCAAGTAGAATAGTTGTATGTTTTATTTTAATTATAAGAAAAGTATGTATGATAGGGTAAAACAAAAGACATCAAAGTGTATAGAAATTAAAGGTGAATAAAGTGTTAAAAGACCGTACCGATGTGACGAAAGGTGCAATTACTATACGTAAAAAATGAATAGCTCTTTTTGTGATTAACATAAAGAAGTGTAATTTACGTTGTAACATTACATTTGGGAACAACATAATATCTTACCTGATTTAATGAAGACTTTGGTTAAGAAGCTGACAAGAAGAACAATATCTTCAAGATGATAGTGAAGAAGAACGACTAACAATTTTAGACTGACTAGTAAGACAACTGACCGTACCCAAGTTAATGATTTAGGCTAAGTGATGCAGATATCTTCAAACCCCCCAACTATGACATGAATTTTCAGTATTGACCAAACGAAGAATTATAAAGACAAACAGCTTATGAACCAGGACTATAAAGAAACAAATGGTTTCAGTTAATGTATCATTATATCCAGATAATCAAAATACAAAGTGAGGGATAATAGGCCCAAACATGTGATATTATGTAAGAGAAATAGTAGTACATAATTAAGTTAATTGATGTAACAAAAATATAGATACACATGATTATAGATACATGAACCATACAAATAATTGTCACATATAGAGTTCATAGGGTTGTCCAGTAAGCAACAAATTATAACACGGTCACAATAACATTTATAACAAGAGTGAAACCCATATAAACAGTAAATGTAACAAGATTATTAGAACTGTGTGGTGAGGTAGAGCAACAGTGTTCAATTTATTGTAATTTTTGTAAGTCAAACATCAGTAAGTATACGGATGTTGAAACACATATAAATAGTAAATATGACATAGACAGTGTCAGAATAATGAGTAAATTAGCTGACAAGGGACTAACCAATTAGTATAGAATTTGTTTTGTAAAATGTGCATGTTTTATGTTTTAGGCACAGTGTTATATCATAGTATTTGTGTTGTGTTTTTTGTATGTAACAGGTGATACAGCTAGTTTAAAGGAATGTCAATTTAATGATATCAATTCCATTTTTTTATGTTGTGTTAACAAATATAACAATAGAGCTGATGTTAAACCATGGTAAATTAATTGACCAAGCAGAATGGACTATACAAAGATGTTTTGTTAAGTGTCAAACACTTATACAGTCTGAGTAGAAAACAATTATTTGTGCAAGGATTTGGTATAATCATAGCCATGTGGGCATGAATTTAACTATTGGAGTAATATATTTTTTGTGTTGTTAAAATAACGTTATATGTTAAACCATTTTGATGAGTGTTAAAAGTTAATTTAATTGTTAAAGATGTTAAAACATGGTGATGAAGGTAATACTATTACATAAGCCAGGTGAAACCAACTTTAGTAAATTTTGAACAATTATATTAGAAATTTTGTAAAGCAAATGTGGAAGGGTAGATGTATTTATAGGTAATAATGTATACAAGGAATATAGAAACAAAATAACATATATCAAGTTATTTAAGAAAATTCCAAATAACAAAATTGTAACATCCATAGTTCTTAAGCAAAAATAGGCATGTTTGGTGTCTAAATATATCAAATGTAAAGATCAAAATAATGCTGATAATGGTTTTAAATTCCCATTAAGTATAGAAAAGTTATGTTAATTTAAAGATTTTGAACAAATTTTAGACTTTGAAATGACGAAAGTATGTGACAATGTAGATCCGAATTAACCAACCAGATTCCAAGTTTACCCTTAGCAACCAGAAATTTCGGATAAATAAAATGAGACTTCTTTGACAACGATCTTAGCAGATAGACGCGTTTTTAAATCGTCTTACATTATGTGCTATAAAGTGTGAAAAAACTATACAACCAGATAAATACAGTTAGAGGTACACTACACGAACTCTTTACTATAACAGAAGAACACCCATTACATGGAATATAAGATATAATAACCAGGAAGAAGATTTGAAGTGGACGAGGGACGAGAAAGAAGATCTGACGTGTACGTGGGCCCTATCTTCAACCAAGAAGAGTACAAGAAGAGGATTTGGTGATTCTGACACCTCATTATATCGTACTTTAACACACACATTTGTATACACGAATTTTAAGTAATAATCAACTAAACTACAGACACCATATAACACAAACACTAAAAACAATCACTAATAACACCATATAAGACTAACACCTTTTTAAACACAACGAGAACTTTTAATTTACATAATAACTATCAAAGCCTGAACTGAACATAACCTTTTTAAAACTGGCAACCACTATACAATTTCTGTGTGCACGTATCCCTCTAACATTGTAATATCCTGTAATTGTAAACTTGTATTTTGATTAATAGTGTAATATTTTGTTTAATTTATAATCCCCGAACCATATACGCCCTGAGATAATTAATATTTTATTTAAAAACGTTAACAAAAAGCATTGTTTTGGTCTGGAAGGAATACTAAACGTTTGGCTACTGCTGCCAACCGGTAAAGGAAGAATTATAGTTTGCGCTACAATTGCGATTATTCTGTTTAAATTTATTAAAACAGTCAACCAGTGTTTTTTCCGAATAAAGGATTCCACAAGGATATATGTTTGATAGTATTTGTGTGTCGTTATTATTGCTGTTACATTTAGTAAATAGAATTCACAGATTGCAACGGACCTGATAGTTGGCATCGTTGAGTGACGTCACGGAAAAGAAGCAGCATAGTGGGAGAAGCGGCAATTTACAAAATTATTCACCGTTCAACATAACACATTCATAATTACACATCGATGACTCCAGTGCGAGTTTGTCGCTACATTATTTATATATATTACAAGTTCACACTTCCTACGGGTGGTGTAATCCAAGTGCACACGACATATATACAAGTAACCTATTCACAATAACATTGTACGTAACGAAATATTCTCGTCGTCACAAGCTGACGAACCAGAAGTGAAGCTACATTACGTTTCGATAAGATTCAATCATCGTATATAAATACTACTATCGTTACAACGTATAGTAAACATATAAAAATTAGTGATCGATTGAGCATCGAGTGATGTGAAACAAACTTCGTAATTCGCGAAAATAGGCGAAAATTGTGAATTGAACCAGAGTGGGAGAAGTGACGCTTCGACAGAATCTGACAGGTTAAATATTGTTCAGACTTGAGGTTTTGCACGACCTGACTATAAATACCAGGTCGCGCTAATAAAGTTTCTTCTTCTCGATTCAACCAAAATTCTATCACATGACGTAATATGAATACAATTTATAACCTGATCGTATAAATCTATGTAAAACCACCAACATATGTACGTATGGATAAAGTTGGACGAACGGTGCGAGGTAACTCGAATGTACAATAAGCAGTAATGTATAGAGAATACGATAATAAGGTGTAGTAGGGGGCAGAATGATGACAGAGAATGATGGAGTGTGCCGGACGGCCTGGAGGCGGCGGCTACATTAAACATGTGGTGTCTCCGCACAAACATCATCTTGATATTGTACCCAATTACTGGGTAACATCAATTTATTTACCCTGTTACAGGCACAGGTTTCCGGGTATTTCGTCTTAATCTACTATCTAGAATAAAACGTGCATTACATAAAACTAGATTAAGTATACTTATAAAACACCGCACTAATCAATATAACTTTAAAATAAAAATTAATTTTAGTTATTTTTTGAGAAGTATGTCCTTTTGACAATAGACACATTTCAAACGTAGAGGATAAGGTAGACGATGATATGAGAATTGCTTTTTTTAAAATTGTATTGTCTATGATCTTTATACCTGCATTTAGTTATGCACATTTTCAGCTGAAATTCAGAATAATGTTTAGGTTTTTCATACAGTATATATTGTACAGTATGTTATATACAATATATAATGTTTTCTATAATTTATTGTAAAATTAAATACACAATACATATAGCTGACAAATATAATCCTGCTTCTCTTTCTGTGTCTTCCTTACCTGAAAGGCAATTCACAATTACTGGTTATCTAACCACGAGGAAAGAGACGAATCACAAATGTACGCTCGTAAGTAGTTCGTCACACCGTTTGAGTAAGACGCCGTTTGGAGACCGTCTATTCTGATTACAGTTTGTTATGTCGTGGTTTGGCGTTGTTTCCTGCTTTATAAATTTCACTTAAAACATGATGGTAGTTATGTAAGAAAAATGTAAAAGGGACAGATTCTTTTCTTTCTTGTCTGCTGGAACGTTTATAAGTGGTCGTAAACAGTTATGATACTCCTTTACATTTCACCTTACTGCCTTCACGTTTTGCCGCAGTATTGTAATGTATTGTACTGCCTTTAATCTTTATGCCTACATTTCGTTATCCAAGTTTTCAACTCAAATTCAGAATAATGTTCAAGTTTAATCACGAACCCCGCTGTACATAAAAAAATGTTTGCTATGCCGTATATTATTCACCATCATCATCCTCATCATCACCACTCCAAGGACTAGGCCGTAGACCTGTTCCGGAACCCATCTCTTCCTCAGTCTACTGACATCTCTCTTCCCAGTGGAGTAATAACCCAAGGGAGCCACAGGTAGACGGATATCAGGCATGCGATTCAAGTGTTCACACCATCTCCTTCTGTGGTCTTCAATCTTCTGGTGCAATGATACAGTGTTTAAATTGCGTCTAATATCCTTGTTTTTTCTCCGATTCAAGCGACAAAAACCTTCCGTCCCTCTTACAAATTTCATTTCGGCTGCCTGAATCCTCCGCATGTCCGTTTTACCAAACGTCCATGTCTCACTAGCATACAGGAATGTGGGAACAGGCACAGTTTTATAAAATTTCATTCAGATATCCTACCGTGTTTTATTTTCCAGGTAAATATGAATCGTTCCGCAGATGTGTCTAAATTTTCTTAGCTTAAACCCAATCAATATCAGCTCCATATGAGATATTACAACAGGTAATTAAAATGACTAACTTGATCCAAAATCAGATTATTCACGACTTTCTTAGTTCTTATAGGATACCTACCCTGGAATGGCATCGTTTTAGATTTTGTAGCAGAGATCTGTAGCCCATAATTTTGTATGATGCTATTGCACGTAAATATCGCCCGCTGTAACTGGTTTTCTATTTTTTACAGTATACTATTATGAAATCAATACGTCAATCTGCTTCTCTTTCTGTGTCTATCTTACCTGGGAGACAATGCGTAATCTAACCACGAGGTATTAGAGACGAATCACAAATATGCGCTCATTAGTAGGTCGTCACGCCCTTTTAACTACGAGGCCGTTTGGAGACGGTCTTCTGCTAGATTGTTATGTCGTGGCTTGGTGATGTTTCCTGCCTTATAAATTTCACTTAAAACATAATAGTAATTACATACAAAAAATGAAAAAGAGACAGGTTCTTTTTCTCTCTTTTCTGCTGGAACTTAATGTTACAGAGGATTCCTCAAGACTGTTAAACCTCAGAAACCACTCTTACATGAAATCCTAAGGAATACTGAAGACACAGACTACTGATGAAACATCCCAAACACCTTACCAGTGGTCCTAAACAGTTATGATATTCCTTTAAATTTCACCTTACCGCCTCGACGTTCTGTTGTAGTCTCTTTGGAAAATATAATTTTTCAGAATTATTTTATGGGACATCTATCAGCTTTTCCAAATCTCGCATTCCATTGCATTCTGATCTCACAGTCTGTTTTTCGGAGGCATCTACTGTCCTTTGGAGACCTCTGTTGTTTGGAGAGGTGTGGGGTGTCCAAAAAAGCGTTGGAGTGACCAGCTCTAGTCCAGTTGCTTGGGACCGGAGAAAAATAATTTTTGCATTAATCCTTGCTGAATATGATGGCATTTAAAAAAGATAGTAGTTATGTTCAGTAGTATTTTAGAGCAACATGGATTGAATGTATCGGCTAAAGAACTGAAAACAACGACGTTTAGAGGCAAACATGCTGTAAGAAAAGTAGTAGAATATTGTAAGTTAGAGCAAGTCAACAGTGTTAATTATCAGCTTATCTTCTGTCATTATAATAATGGCATATATAGTAAGGTAACAACATTTAGAAACAATATTGGAACAATATACAGAACGCGTAACGCGTATATCCAAATTTTGTATTTTACTGGAAGTAACTTGTCTTTATCATATTTTGATATCATATTGTTCGGCACAAAACTCAATTCTCTTGAGAAAATATGTTTGCTATGTCTATGTACAATCTCAAACTCATATGGCATTTAGCTGAACACGACCAACATATCAACTCTAAACACAATTCCCAAAGGAGACGTAGGTTTTTGTTCTACAAAAATACTTCTAATATTGTTTATTTAGGTAATAATCTTTTAGCCGTAAGCTGATAGCAGCGCCATATCGGACCGACTATTAAAGCTTATAAAACAATTTATTGTTTCTATTGTACACAAGATAAAAACGCATGTGTTCAATCAGTGCACTCTACTCTTTGTTTTTGTCTAACTTCTTATTAAACAATGAATGATTGTTTGGCATTGTCAGTGTATCTTTAATATAACCTACTTTAGTTTGTATTACTCTAAATTCGGTTACACAAATCGTCTCAATTCGCCACTTACATCACTAGTTGTTGTAATTGAATTCATTCTACTATATTAGTGTTTGTATTAATTAGCTTAATATTTCTCATTGGAGAGATAATATTTATTGAAGTATCTTTCCCGAAGAGTATATGGTCCTTCAGGGTACTTTTGCTGGTCTTCCTTTCTTCCTTTATTAGGTGGACAGTTATCAGAACAGAAATGTATACCGAGTTTTTTGTTCATGCCTACTGGGTTTCTTTCTCCACTAATCCTGCAGAATCTGTACAAAATTTATACTGATAGTGCTATTTATACATACTGAGTATAGCATGTGACATACTTATAATAACTGAATATTTTATTTTTCTTCATCTTCTTCTTCTCCTCTTCAAGGATTAGGTTATATAAACCTGTTCCGGCACCCATCTCATCCTCGGACGACCCACGTCTCTTCTTCTACCGATGGCTTTATAGTTCAGTGCCGCTTTTGGCAATCGATCCTCTGTCATCTTTTGCAGATGATCCCACCATTGTCTTTTGTAAATTGCAATAATTTCATTTATGTACTTTACTTCGAGTTCTGATCTGATATCTTCATTCCTTATTCTATCTTGCAATGTATAATTTAAGTAGCGTATTTCGAAGAAACTACATTTCAGCACTCTGAATCTTGCCGCTTTCCTTTTTTCTCATGACCGTATGAATCGTACCACAAACATTCCTAAATTTATTTATTATTTAGACAATCATAAATAAAATTATTTTATTTTTAAGACAAGAATATTGTAGACACGGGGCACTAATTAACTGGGATGTACACGATTTTTTTTTGCCACGTGTGTGCTCTTGAACCATCAGACAGATATCTTCATAAGCACACATACAGAACGTTCTCTTCCTTGTAATCCTTTCCCTTATCAGCACACCATCCTCTGCTACCTCCGTACAGCTTGCTTGGCCAAAGTCCCTGTTGATCTCTTTGTTTCTCAAAAATTGTCTCTAGATCATATTGATCATACTGTGTATTAACAACCAATTACCTATTATGTGTATTATGTGTTTATAGTGTTATTATAATACATTATAATGCGGACGACGGGTAACTCAGAGACATGGGTCATACTATGTTATGGGTTTAGATCAAGGTCGTGTCAATCAAGTTTCATCTATCTACTTCTAAAGCAATACAAACAGTCTGGATGCAATAAATCCACTTGTGTTAGAAACAAGGCGACACCTACATCACCACTCATCAACATGTAGCTTGATATTTTATGTAGTTTTTGGTAGAGATTATTACTTACTCTAAGTAGTATGGTGTCCACTTTACCACAGCTAGAGGACGCAGCAAGCTATGAGCTTAATAATTGAGGAAAGAAGAAGATAAAAGAAGATAGTATATAGTTTTGTTTCAGAGAGTCGGTTGTGACTAACTGTTTCAATCTTATCCAACTGTTTCAATCTGCTTGTATGATGCCTGCCAACACGTTTTGATCCAAAATTTGTTCCGTTCTACTGATTACGAAGTTTTGAACTAGCCTCGTCAACTACATTGGTATGCAAAACGCACGTCATGTAGTCATTCTGTTTGGTTTCAGTTATATGCTTTTGATAATCAATGAATATTTGAAAATGGAAACTAATTGTATTTATGTTTTGTTTTTGAGAATTTGTTTCCCTTATATTCTATGTCTGGAAAGTAGTCGTTTGGACCTCTACGTGATGCAGCGTTATTAGACTACACATAAAAATATGTTATAAAAAAAGAGGTACTATGGTCATATCCCCCCCGTGCAGTCTCTTACTGCTGTCTCTACTGGATTGCCAGTAAAATTTCTCGTAAGTAATTCGCAATGCTGATTTTCAGAACTGATATAAAAGACAAAACTGGAGCAGCCACAGCCAATCAGCCAGTTTAGTTGTAAGTTCTGTGATTTCAATCTGTCAGCCGTGCTAAGAGAGTCCGTTACTGTAAGTGTTAATTAAGTATTTATTTGTTTTACGAACTGTAATTTTAATTACTTAGTGACTGGAATTGTTCTATGTGCAGTGCGTATTGTACAATAGAGTAACACTAACTATTCCCACAGACCTGCACATGTTTTTGAAATTTGTTAATAAAACTTGTGAGTGTAGATTTCTCTAGTGTTCAATAATTTATTACACCGTTGTAAAAGTGCGGTCCGTGTGATCGTCATGGGACAGTACACATTTGCTTGTTAATATAATTGTTCTGCTAAAATTTACGAACATTGACTTTATTTGCTAATTTCAATTTTAATAATAATTATTATTGTACGTTATGTTTTGACACGTGTTTTTGTAAATTTTGTTATATGACTTATTTCTGTACCTGAATTTGTAATTCTGATGGTGGGGTTAAATGCCAAAAAGCAAGGATATAAAGGGTAGATGTCAAAGGCAGCAGAATTATTGGACTGATTACATTATGCGAATGTAGAATATCAACACAAAGCGTAGAGCCTGTATGACATGGGTTGACTGCGTAACACAAACAACCGTCGCCTAGATCTGGAAAGGCAGACAAGGACAAACGTTACACCACTGGGACGCTATCACATGCAATGCTATTGTGCTGGTAACACAGTAGAATCGATAAGTCAGTTTGCTACTAAAGCCTTACTCAGGTATGCCAATCTAGTAATTGTCGACACAAAGGAATCTCCGGAAGACATTTAGTTTGTTCAGATGATTGACCTAGTTTCACAGTAAATATATTAACAATGACCTTGGCTCATGGAAAAGAGCACGAGTAGTTAATTATATATGCCATACTATTGAAATGCGTTACTCTCACGAAGCGAGTGGGTTCATCCAAGGCCACACTATACTAGTATGTATACTAGTGTGTATACTAGTAGTATAGTGTGGCCTTGGTTCATCGCTAGTGGTCCGAACATGGGGGCTTTTTCACCCCTTCCTTAGGAAGCTGATACGGTTTTTGTGATGACACTAGTACACGTAAAAAAGGGAAAGATCTCACAGGCTTGGAGAGATTCAAAGGTTTTTTTAAAAGTAGTTTTCAAACACTGTAAACTGAATACACGTTACTCGTCTTGTGGATTCGTAAAACTTGAAAGAAAAGAGAAAATTAAGCTGAGGAAACCGGGCGCAACGTGACAATATCACTACACTGCAATTGTGCAATGTGTAGACGCTGTCAGGCGGTATTGGATTACTGAACGGATTCAATTTAATCACTTGCACAGTTCCTTGTTGACCTCTAGTAATATATTAAACATGTACAAGCCTTTATAGATTTGTATCGTCTTATTAAAAGTACCATTTTATTTTCACACGTTCTGAGGACGTTTTACCAAAATTATTCTCAAAATTTGTGCTTATGATAATAACATTCATAAAATAACTTTGCTTCTTTTCAACATTATACTTTTTCTACTGTTCTTAGCGACAAACATTTGAATTATTTATATCTTTACTGCTGTGAGCTCATTTACTTATAAGAACGCAAACGTTTAACTTGTATGTTTTTATAATTTTATAAAGAAAACTACAAACTTGTTTTCGTGATTTTCACTCGTCATATTAAAATCACGAAAACAAGTTTGTAGTTTTCTTTATAAAATCATAAAAATGGATTTTCATCAAGTAAAGGCCTCCAGTACAAATTATTTGTATGTTTTTGTTTTCCATTTCATTTTTGTTTGTTTTGCGTATGTAAACTTTTATTTTTATAAGACAACACTTTAATACTTTCGATTGTATTACGTATCAGAATGTCTCAGTTTATACAAGAAATTATATACAATTATATTATATAAAATAATAATATCTTCAGATACCAGCCATACCAGGGAAATATGATACATAATGAAGGGATTATAAACACGGCAATACATGACAGGATTCGAATAAGAAGTAAGACATATTATGCCAGTAGCAGAATATTGAGAAGCAAACATTAGTCGTAACACAAAAATAAAAAAGTATAAGACACTTATGAGACTAGTTGTTACTTACGGAGGCGAGACATTGGCAAGAAAGGAACAAGTAACACTAAGAAGGTTTGAAAGAAAGATCGTAAGATGTGTTTGTGGCCCGGTTAGAGAAGATGATGAATGGAAAATAAGAAATAATCAGAAAATAGATAATCTATTGTAAGATTCCTAAACGCTCAAGGAATAGAGTGGTTAGGTTTCTTAGAGCGGATGGACGATCAGCGTATTCTAAAGAAAATCTTGGTAGCGCAAATCTATAAAAGCAGAAAGAGGGGCCGACCTATGATAAAAAGGCTGGACGGTGTGCTAGAACTCAGAATAACGTATGTGAGGGGTTACACGGAGATGGCAATGGATAGAAGAAATTGGAGAAGATTGGTGTTGGAAGCCGCGGCTCACGTTGGGCTGTAGTGCAAAAGAAGAAGAAGAAGAATATATAATATAATACTACAAATTACTTACATAATCTAAGTTTAGCTAAATTTATCTGAATCTTATGTGAATTCTCAGTCACATCCATCCTCGCTTCACATTCTATCAATCAACTATAGGTATTATATTTTAAAACAACCAACCAACAAGATAGCGGGGCGACAAAACTTAAGTTCCTCAAAGCAAGTTAAAAATAAAATTTATTGTGTCCTTTTTAACCATTAATATAACTAATTTCTGAAAAGAAATGTTGTGCCCTCGAATACGTGTCAATTGTTTGTTAGTGTCGTAATAATGTAATTAGTAAGTTTTATGAATTATTGTTATTATGTCAGTAACAATTGTGTCATATACTGTCATTTATTATTCAGTTATTAGTCAGTTATTATTGTGTTATTATGTGTTATTATTAGACACAATTGTATTATGCGTAGTTTGGTTACGTAATTAATGACCACTTCTATATTAACTTGCGCGTAGACGATATATTAACAGGTTTACAAATTTGCAACTGTTCGTTTAATTAATTTTGTTTATCTTCATTTATTTTAGTTTAGCTTTCATTTACTTGCTTCTTACTTAATTTACGCTTTGTCAAAAAAATAAGGAATTTTAATTACAACTATAAACATTTTTGTTCTTTAATGTACTCAAACTTTATTATTTGCATATATCTCATTTATGCTCCAGTTTTATATATTTTCGTTTGTATTAAAAAACTTATATAGTGACATAAATTATTTCAAGATATGATTTAATTGTTATTAGAGAACTTTTTTTTCAGGTGATTCAATACGGTGTGTGCTGTAGTTCATCAGAAGTAAGCAAACATTTGCCTATGACAACTCTGATTTACGCCTTTCCCCTTAAGACAGATTTCTGTAAATACTTTTTAGTAAAAAGATAGAGAAAGTTAATTTAACGCAAATCTCATATATTGATTTCCATGATATTAAGAAAATTAAATTAAAGAAATCTAAATGTGTAGCAGTGGTAAAAGATTTCATAAATAAAGTAAAAGTAGCGAGTAGCTATCTTTAAACGTTCTGTTCCACTGAATCTAACTTGTCTCCATTATATTGTGACGACATATTGTCCCGCGCACAACTCAATTCTCCAGAGTAAATACGATTGCTGTATACAATCTCGAGCCCATGGCATTTTTAGACGAACACGGCCAATATGATATCAGTTCCATACACAATTCCCAACGGAGACAGACTTGGTTTTTGTTCTGCAAAAATATTTTTAATATCTCTTTTCTGTTTATTTAGGTAATAATATTTTGTCTCTTAAGGACAACGACGATTCCATGCTAGTCCTTCTCTGAATTCTATAAGAGAATTGAATATCCTTTTACTGTACACAAGGAAAAAGAAATGAGGGGAATTCAATGTTTCTGCTCAACTCTCTAAGTCTCAGCTCTCCCTTTCTCTCTCTGTGTCCCCCCTCTGTGTCTTTGCGTCGGTATGTGTGATTCTCCGCTAGTTTCTCTCCGTTTTTGTCTGTATCTCTCTCTTTTTTCCTTATTTTCTATGATCAATCACTCAGTCCTTTCAGGCACTCAAAACCGCACTGTTCTACCGTTCTGAAGGGTACAGGTAAACAATGAAGTCAGTTTTAACAATTATTGCCTATACTTTATACGCTCAGAAAACTATAAGAAGGGTATCAAATAACAAGGTCTTCAAATCAACCTACACAAAACAGAATATTATGTAGGCGGGCATCCGAGATTACTAAAACGAAATACTAAAGGTGACACATAAGTACAAGTATGTGGTATTTATAATACCACACAAGAGTGTAAAGAACACATAAATACACGACCCGGTCAGGAAAAAACAAAGGGACTTTAGAACTTTATTCTTTTTGTGACTCACCAGTATCCAAGCGAATAAATAGACTAATATAAAAGAGCATAGTATAGGTGAAAGACTTTCTCCGCGCAGAAGACTAGAGTATATCTAAAAGAAACCATTACAATTTAACCGTAGTGGAGTACTGGAGGAGAAGCTACAATTTAAACTCGACTAAAAATTGTTAGAAACGATGAAACAAGAAAAAAAAGCTAGAGTAAATATGTGGAAAATTAGCAAAATTAAATAATTTAAATGGTTTGACCACCTAAATAGGATGCCCGTAGAACGATGGGCCAAGAAAGCACGGAATGGACACCTACTAACAAGAAGATGACCTAAGCTTTTCTGTAGGAGGCACAGAAGCATCTATGAAGACGAAACTGTAGGGTCCTTCAACATTGACTGTAAGTACAAAAGAGAAAAGTACAGAAGTTGGTGCCGCGATCCGGGAGACATCGGTTGAGATGCTATAAGCCTCAGGACACACGGAGTATTAAGCACATGTAAGCGTACATTTAAGGAACCGGATGACAGTGATTAGCACACTCGCTTCCGTCGGTTCACATTCATCTTAAGATTAATTGTATTCTTCTTCTCCATCATCCCCTTTTTCAGTCAAGCGCGGCGTCCTTCAGCCACTTCTGGTAATTCTATCTAACCTGAAAGAGGCGTTTGAACTCTAACATGGTTTTCAGCTTTCCGTTAGTCCAACTTGTCAATATAGTAGACCCATTAAAATTTTGCCCAACCTCTACCTCTGTTTGGGCGCACTTTCATGATGAGTTTCAGCTACGTTTTACGAAAATCAGTTGTTGCTAGAGGGACATACTCCAAATACACGGACAGAAAACTACCAAACGGTCGAGTTGAAACCAAGGAATCGCTTCGTAGCTTTGCTTAAAAGTCCAATCAACAAAGTTGTGTTGATCCGAGTAAGCAATATTTCCCTGTGTTACTTATTGTAAATTCAGTTGTTCATTTTATAAAACGTATAACAGTAAATACTTC
The DNA here is from genome assembly GCA_034769895.1 of Magicicada septendecula. NCBI lineage: Eukaryota > Metazoa > Arthropoda > Insecta > Hemiptera > Cicadidae > Magicicada > Magicicada septendecula. The sequence goes on from CM068367.1 coordinate 86,444,698, forward strand.
GCTACTCTATTTAGACGTAATATTGCGTGTAAAGTAATTGAATTTTGTTGACACGCAAAAGTTTTAGGTTAAAGGGTCAAAGGAAACATATATATATACAGAGAGAGAGAGAATGATGGGGGGATAAGTAGTACAAATAGAACAAGTAGTGAGAGATGGGGGAGAAAGTAATTCGAAGGGACATCTGATTGTGTTTAAATCACAGAGGCTTCAAGCAAATGCGACCGTAGAGTCAAATATGGGACTTTTCCACCCCTTTATCGGAATTTCGGAGAAACACTGTAATCTGTGTGTTTGACTGAGCTATTTTGACAATGACAAATTGCAAGACTGCGAGAATTTAGGTCATGGCTACAACACTTTCTGCTTGTAGGTCATGTGACTTTCTGCTGCGTTGATAAGAACTTGTATTGTACTCATCGTTGTTGTTGTCTTTATTATTATTATCACTATTATTATTAGTGTTGATGCACTACTTACATAATTATTAAGCCAATCGTACTTCTAGCCTGCTGGAGTTGTGTGTACTCCTGTCTTTCTTTCCAGAACTTTCACAACTTTCTCTGTCTTCTACACGCAAATTTATTTCTTCTATTGCTTTATCTTGCTTCCTCAGTGTTTCCCGGCTCTATGCCTTCGTACCTTGGTGTCTTGTCCTCATTAGTCTTGCTTCATTTTTCATCTGGTGACCGTTTTCCCCTTTCATCCTCTTCACCCTGGCAGGTCATATTGATTGGGTAGCCTATGTTAAATTTGTTGTACACTTGTTTTAAACCTCTTTATAACACTGTAATTTATTTATTGCTAGATTACTTCTCGTTTTATCATTAATTTTTCTTAAACATCTCATTTTCGTTGCTTATTTTTGTCCTGGCTTTTTATACAGGCGTACAATTCTAAACTGTGTAGTAATGTATACTAAAACTGTATACTCGCGTTGCTTTGCAGCAGAGACACCTGTGGAACGGCGGGGGCTACAATCTACGTGCTCGTGTTGGTGGCGTATTACTGGTTCTGCAAACATTGTTCACTTGTTCAGATTACGTATTTAGCTGTGATCTGGTATCCATATTAGGTGATCGTTTGTTCTTTACATGTTAGTTATTATTAATTTTAATTTGTTGAATATTTTCTGAAGTGTGTTTTCATATTCACTACGAATTTACTGTTAGCATATCGTTTAATCATTTTTTTCGTTCGTTATCTCAACTATATAATTAACTATTAGTAACTATATATAATTGTAACTCTAATTCAATTAAAAAACCTCTGAAGATACAGAATAATTTTTGTGAAACGTGCGTCAGTTTTAAATAAACCAACTTGCACTGTAATTATTTGAAGACATTACATGGGAGACCAATAGGTGTTTCTTTGGTCTCAGACCCCTGTTCCAGAGCAGAAAAACTGTCAGGAGCATCAAGCTGCTTCTGTATAAAACACTGATCTGCCCAGTTTTTACCTATGATTCTGAGACCTGGACCATTTCTAGAAAGTCTGAGTATAGCCTGCTGGTTCATGAACACAAAATCCTCCGCAGCATTTTTGGTCCAATATGTGTGCAAAGTGAATGGAGGAAAAAGACCATCCAAGAACTGAACACTCTTCTGAATGAACCAGATATTGTGGAAATTATAAAACTTGGTAGACTCAGATGGGCTGAACATGTGATCAGAACGGGGGAGAATAAAATGCCCAGGGAGGCACTCACAGAACAGATCTATGGCACCAGGAGAGTTGGTAGACCGAAACTACGTTGGGAAGACGGTGTGAACTATGATGCGCGCCATATCCTTGGGACCCGGAACTGGAGAGCAGTTGCACTTGACCAGGACAACTGGTGGAGGCTGTTAAAGGAGGCCTTGACTCAGTAATGGGTTGTTGCGTCGCTGAAGAAGAAGAAAAACATGGGAGACTTGCAGGAAACTGAACGAGTTACTTACAAAGTAATTATTGGATTTATTGTATAAAAATTTTAGAAAAAACTGGCATCACATATGTCGTAATAACATCTTTGAGTATTTATCATACATCAACCGCAGATTATAAACCAAGATTATTATTTTATACTTAGACACAGACACAGATAAGCATACACACTCGCGCGCTCTAATGTACGGTTACACGTATATCTTATCATTTCAATTACAATTTCTCTAATACTTACCAAAATGTAATTAAATTTATTGTTAGAAAATAACTTTACTAAGTTAATAGTAGTAAGCATAGATTTTTAAGGAATCTACTCTTACGCGGAGGAGTATGTAATTATACATAATTTAACATTTTAAGTTTGCCCTTGTGCGTAGTGGACGTCACGTATAAGACAGCTTTGTGAAAAAGCTTTGTACAAAGAGATATCTTTAATCGAATTGAAATCGCTGTGTTTAGTAGGATGCGGGCTTCAGTATTGTGTCGCGGAACCGATCTTATCACAGAGACCGGGGCAATTCAATTTCAACCAAGTCGTGATACTTTGATATCTGAACGTTGTTTCTGAAGAGAAATCTGAACGAAATCTCAACCTTCCGTTTCCTGTACAGCTCTAAACAATAACAATTCCATTCAATTTTGTTTTAAACATTCAATTTTGTATATTCCTAAGCTTTTATTGTTTTTATATACAATCAAAAAATCTATTTCTCTATATCAGTCAATACTAGTATAAAACGCTGACGGCAAAATTTCTATTGTACACAAATTCTCTTCTCTGTTTTTTTTATTACCTTTCTAAACAGATATAAAGTACACGTTGTACGGTCACCAGGTAAAAGGATATTTTTAAAGCGTTACCACTGTTAACTTTATAGCGAAACTATTTATAAAATAATATACAATAATGGTAGCGGTTGTATCGAAAGTCCATGGAAGTCTACAACGAATAATATACAATCAATGTAAAATAACTGGGAAATTCATTATATTTATTACATCGTTTATGACGTCTGATATTAACAGGTATAGAAAGTCATTATTGTATCAAACACAACTGTTCAAAGTAAAATAGCTTTTATTAGTTAAATAAAATGTTGAGGGATGATAAAATTGATAACGGAACGAAATACAAGGATACTTAAAACCTAAGTGCATTATCAACTACAGCATGAGAGGCTGACGGAAAAAGACAACTGGTAGCAGGCACTGTAACTTGTTATTCTTTTTCTTCTTTCTTCGATTTTGGTCGACTGTGAACCACGTGAAATAACGTCCTGCAAAATATTCTTTTATCCATTCACTCTGTTTTCCTTTTCTTTCTCCTGTGCAGTGACTTTCTATTTGTCCCTTCTCTGTTTCCGGAAAAATCCCAAATTCGTTTACTTATTTTGTAATACGTCCCTGTCGTCTTCTGTAAGTTTCATTTTTGCGAGAGACTTTTTTTACTTCTGTGAACCAGTAGATGTATGTTCTGAGATTTTTATCAAAATTTTCAGTCTTTCCAGCTTCATCCAAACTAAGTATCAATAGAATGTAATCCTTCTTTTTGTAATTGTATCAGAAAGTAATTTTCTGTTCATTAAATACTGTTAATATCCTAACATTTAATACATCTTTGGCTTATTTTTGGTATTTAACACGACTTTATTGATTTGGAATTACTTAATTATTGTCTTGTCTGTGTTTGTTATTTCTAGCACATACACACAAATAAAATAGAGTTTCAGTATAAATATATTTCTAATCTGATTATACAATGTATGCAAAACAGCAAAAGAGGAAGCAAAAATAAAAAAAGATGTTAGGCAAGGCTGCAACCTCTCACCAGCACTGTTTAATGTATATATACAGGATGGGTTCGACGTAGTCAACGAAGAATGCAAAGAGGGAATAATAATCTACGGAGAAAGAATAACATGCTGCCATTTGACGATGATATTGCTGTAGTAGCAGAAAATGAGGAGGATTGAAGGATATAATATGAAAATAAATAGGACTAAAACCAAAGTTATGATCTGTTGAAGAAAAGAAAATTTGAAGCTAAACGTTGGACTGAGAGGAGAAACACTTCAGGATGTGAGCGAATTTATATACTTAGTAAAGTTACAAAGGACGGTCAAAGTGAAAGAGTTATTATTAACATGATAAACCAAGCTAATATTGATTTGAAAAAAAAATGGGAATACTAACAACAAGTAGCATCTCCCTTAAAACATGGAAAAGTTTCCTAATGAGTTTTATATGGAGCATTGTCATGTATGGTTGCGAGTCGTGGGCAATAGGTATGAAGGGAAAAACGAAACTCGACAGCTTTAAGATATGGTGTTATCGCGAGATACAAATGAAGAGATAGATACTGAACAGAATAGGCAATGAGTGGCGTTTGTTGAGAAGCATAATTAGAAGAAGGGTAGAACTTATTGGACTTTACACTGCGGCTTGAAAGACTATTAAAATGGAGGATGGAGGGAACAATAGAAGGTAAGGATGTAAGGGTAGACCAAGGCTACAAAATATAAAGCAAATTGTGGATGATGTATATTGTGGACTTATGAGGAAATCACAAGGCCGATCACAATGAAAGACTGCTGCAAACCAATCTTAGCATTGAAGACATGATAAGAGAAGAGTACAAGCTACTACATAAGTATTTAATATGTACAGTTAAAACTAAGCAAATATTATCTTATATTCGTCCGTGCATATTGCATATTATAGAGTGTGGCATATAGAACAAATGAAAAACGAAACAAGTAAACGCCATTGCACAGTGAAGGAAAGCAATAGTGAAACTATAAATAAATAAAGTTTATACGGTGGAAAGGGACAGAAAGAGAGAGAGAGACGGGTAGACAGACAGACAGAAAGCTTAGGTGTAGGAATTAGAGTATGCGTTTACAGTAAATTCTGCACTGCATAATGATATGGTATTTGTTTGTTGCAATCCCATTGGTCGTTTGTACGTCAACTGTTGGATTTAATGACAGCGCTATCTACCGACCGTAACAGTAATACGACGGCTTTTACTCTACGAGACAATACGGCACAAGCATTAACTAACAAAACAGGACTTATACAAAACAACAGGTATTAAGCTGACTCAGTCGGTCAGTCAACTTAAAGGAATTAAATTAATAAAATTCCAAATAAAATTGTCCGCAAACTGAAACAAATAAAGTACTGTGTGTACTTTTGACATCTCTTTCGTTAAGTGAAATCTGTTGACAAGACATAGGGGAGTCAAATGTGATTTATGTTGGGTTAAAATATTCTCTCTCTCTTAAGCGGCGCGACAACCCTGCCTCCTTTAACAGGCTCCGCCAGTTGTCCCGGTCAAGTGCAGACAACTGACTGGCTGAGAAACTGATAGGTTTCTGTACATAAAAGAGTTTCATAGATAGCATATATGAATTCTCCAATCCAACTCCAACCTAGAGGACCAGGAACTTTGATTTGGGGTTGCTCTTCCCCTAGAGAGTTGCTTTCGCCTCAGCTGACGAGCTCTTTCTGCCCTGTCGCAGTAGGCTAACTGACTTAGCCCATGTGTGCAGCCGTTGGGATACTAAAGCCTCCTCTGCCTCCACACTAGATCCACATTCTGATGCCGATGTGCACCATCCTGCCAGGCCAGGACCCAGGGTACCCCCTGACTGCCCTGACAGAACTCCCATTTCTTGTTTGCTTACCGATCCACTCCGCCGAAGGGGTTGGTTACCACAACCTTGAAGTGGATTGCTCGACGTAACATGGTCCACCGACGTGTAGGTGAGAGTGGAGTTGGGGTGGAGAGGCTGGTGCATTTCTCTTCTATGAAAGCATATGTTTGCGTCACACCCATTTTGAGACTGTAAAGTTTGATGCGGATAAGCTGCATATAATGATTTTTAACTTGACTTTTGTTTTAAATAAATATGCGTTGCATTTTCGCGAATATATGATAATAATGATATGGTATTGCAAAGAATAAAACTATTGTGGAAAAGAAACGAATATTTGTTGATAAAAGAGCCCGGTTATTGACAAGTAACATATAAAACTTGTGTTGCCGGTTCTGCAGTCAGTTGCAGAAATCAAACTGGCTTTGCAAAGCCACTCAACAGTTCATCGACATGTTGTCACGCTATAGCAAATTTTGGTATAAAGACTTTAGTATGGAGGCTTACGACTTCACTAAGTAGTCTGCTAGTGTAAAGTAGCCAAGCTTTCTACTGCTAAATTCCCAGTAATGAAGCTACTCGTTGTTTATCCTGCCCTGCTGATTGGTGAGATTTTCCGATCGCGCTAAAAACACCCCATTTGTGCGGTCTTAATTGTAGAATCCGTTTTCTTATAAACTTTCTCCAACAACCACGACTACATCGTAAGAAAGTGGGTGAATATATTTATTGTACTTGGTTGCGTAAAACGGTTTCTACTCATAACGTTTGCATGTTTTTGCATATTTTAAGAGTAGGACGGAATGAGGGGGTTGATGTAATGTAATGATGTAATGATTCTTAGCGGATAGAACAAGGACTCAGAAGAAACGATGAAGAGATTTGATACTGAAACACAAAGTGGGAAATTTATATAAACGACAGACAATCAAGAACATGAAAGAGTGTGTGCGTGTGGCTATCGGTATAATCGTGAAATATTACCAAGGAGGTAAAACTAAACAAAAATTAATCCTGTTTTATCACATATAAAACAATAAATTGCAATGAATTAAAACTGTCCGCATTGTACTGTGCGACACGGTCGCGGTACTGATACCCTCTGACGACATTGACTATCGATCCCAACACAACGACATTGGGACAAATTCCCTGTAAATTTATCTGTAATATCTGTCCAGAGATATTGATGATTTATATGTTGACATTTTTGATATTCAGCCAAACCTTGTTTTTGTTTTATGCCTTTGTAAATAATATACTATAATCGTATATTTACAATTCTGTTGAGTTATCAATATCTGTGTAAACATTTACTCTACTTTACACATACATTTTATTTTGCCCTTTTTATTTTTTATTTCTGCTTTTTGTACCTTACCTACGTAGTCCTATTATACTTTGAACCTTAATTATACTTTATTGTTTCCTTTGTATTATGTATACAGATATTATTGTTTCACTAGCTTTTACATGATCCGGTTGTTGTTTTTAGTAGACAGTTTTTAGATAATTAGGCCTACAACTGAATCAGTTTTCATTATAAGTTTACATTTTGTAAGAAAGTGGTAACAGTTGACAGAATTCTAAATAGGATAGTGGGAGTTGAAGGAGCAAACACGGTTTGTGTTTCTAATCAGTCGATATAATGCCCAAGCTGGAATACAGAGAAAACGCGTTTGCAGTTACATTAAATTCAGGAAAGAAGTTAATTCGGCTTACAACGTTTACTCAGAAAGTTCTGTATTTATGGCATCTTAGTCAACTCCAGAGCAGAGAAATCTGGTGTGAGGCTTTAATTTGTACCTTCAAAATTACTAAAATTTCAAAATATTTTATAACTGAAAATCATAAATAAGGACCTTGATCTGGATTGTGTCTTGTTATGAACGTTCATCCAAGTCAGGGTTTTTGTGTCAGCAATTGTCGTCACTTCAACTTTGTAGTATTTTGATAATAAACTGCTAGCTGCTCTATTGTGCTGGACGAGGCCCTGTGGTGTCACCAATATTGCCAAGTTCAAAAAACAACCACTTGGACTTGTCAGCAAAGTCGTTTTGAACCCTCAGAACCACTGACTTTGAGGACAGAATGCTAGAACGTTGGGATGCATTACACACCGGAAGGAGTTAAATAAATAGGCTCGCGCGCGCGTATGGTTCTGCTGAGTCTTTCAAAAATTAATTTAAAAATACTTCCCATATATTCAAAATTAACGTCTTTAATTCATAAATTTTTTTAATCAGTTAATGAAATTCATAGATTAATTGTGTGCTTAGCGGTTTAACTACGACATCGTCGGATACTGACAGTTGATGTCCGTACATCTCTGTGTGTAATCATATTTTACAATCTTCTTTATTTTAACCTGTAATGTACTATTACGTCAATATAATGTAATAAGTTTTTAAAACGATAGTTGTATAAAGATGCAAAAACTTAAATTTTTATTTTATAAACTTTTCGACATTGATGAATTGGCAAGGTAGAAAATATTGACTTACAAAAAGAAGTGTATATAGTTTACAGTTTGCTGCTTCTGGGCTTTAGTGATAAGCCGATGTTATTAACAAATACATATAATTAGTATAATAGTTTACAGGCCACTTGAGTAACTTAGAAGCAAACAATATACAGAAAACATTTTACACTATTTGTAAACAAATAGATACGATATTATTTTTTTACTCTACACAAGCTCTATTATTTCACAAATTCGTATTCGATATTTTACGTTATATAAATGAAAAGATATTTTACTCTTCAAAATTACGCAAAATTATAGGAGTTTCAATTATCATAATGTTCCTAATTAAATTGATACGAGAAGTGTCGACTTCAGATCTCCAAAAATTACAAAGGACCAAAGTAAATGCAAATGATGTCATAGATACTACTTTTCCGTCAATCAGTTTCATCTAAAAATGTTTTTTTAATGAGTTGGGTCTTTCTTAATCTGTTTATTCTAAATCTCTTCGCCAGTATTTTGACTACCTGTATGTTCTAACGCTTTTATGTCCTGTTATACTGATCACTTACTACTTTGAAAGTTATATATGTTCTTAATTGCACTAGATTTGTAAAAATTCTAATGGTTTTAATCCGCACAACATACAGGAGAAACAATGGATGAGCTTTAAGTTTTTCAAAAACTTGAAGGTCTGTTTTCTCTAAAACAAAACACAAAAAACCGTAACCCCATGTATTTTATCCGGCCGGTTATTCCGTGCTCGAGTCTATCTGTACAGAAATTCCCAGACCAGTCGCATTCAAGCGCCCGAAATGAAATGCCGCCATGTTGCGGGATCTTTAAGATCAAAGAAGAAATGCAGATATACAGTAGTAACTGAATATTATAAGTATATTCAGTAGGTCTGCCCAAGTCCTTAACCGAATGGATGACTGCCGCATCCCCACAAAAATTGAATTATAAGCGAAAGGATGGAGAAGTGTGAGACGTCCGAAGAAGCGTTGGAGTCATCAGTTCTAGTCTATCTGTTTGGGACAGGAACAAACCACTTTTTGTTTAATCCTTGTTGAAGATGATGGCTAGATAATTTATTACGTTTATCCAGGTTTAAAAATTGTGTAGCATTTTGTCTACCAGGTTGACATCAAGCCTATATCTCCCTTTTCAGCAGAGTTTTGTTTACCTTCATCAAATGAAATGAAATTATTAAGATCTACGTAACATGGCTGCAAGAATACTTAAACAGAAATTATAAATATTGTAAATGAAGAAAGGTCTAAACAATTTAATGAACATGAAAAAATTTCAAAATATATTTTACCGCATATTAAAAACAGAAAGAATATTAGACATAATTTACTGCCACAAGCTATTGCAACCAGGAACCATAACTGTAGCCTAAAGTACCAACAAAGAAGCAGCCCGTTGCCAATATTCCTTCCCGGGCCGTTTGACCGCGGTCCAATGTCTTCTGCAAAACCAGACGTTTCGGCGCAGTGCCATCGATTGCCATCATTAGTGATGATGGTATACGTTAGTGACCACAGTGCTGTGGTTAAGGCTGAAGAAAGAAGTAGTTTCTATGGAAATATTTCATTTAGAAACCTGAGAAGGTCACTAAATCATCTTTATTGTACAATACCGAGTTAGTTAGAAACAAGGTGTTTGTAAACTCCTTCACTAGAGCCGACGATGTATGACGGACGGTTGCTAGGCAGATGTGCTTCATTAACGAGATGAAGACTAATCAGACGATTGAAGAATTACTTATCTGGTAACAGTGCGATCAAAAACACACAGTATTATTTTACCTAAAGTTTGATTATATTTTTATTTAAATATTATAAACCATTAGTATCAAAGTATTAATTTTGTATTAAAGTTCAAACTTTAATTTCTAAATTATCTAGATAACTAGAATTAGTACTCAATAATATACCTTGCTATAAGATAACAAAAAGGCTTAAACTAATTTAATTTTTTCCTGTTGCGACAAGTGTCAAGATATGCATACTAGGGATATTATATAGAAATCAAACGAATTCAATCCTCCAAGCAACAATAACAATAATCAGCATCATTTGACGTTTTCTCTCTTGTAGTGGCCGTGACGTCACGTAGGAAATAGCTTGAATAAAAAGCGGTATCCTTAAACGAATTGAAATCGTGTTCAGACTACAGGCCTCTGTCGCCGCGGAACTGATCTGATCATAGAAATAGGGCAATTCAATTCTAGGTGAGTCGTGATATTTTGAAATCTGATGCTGCCTTTGTCTACCATTTCCCGTATAACGAAAATAACAGTACCGTAATCCATAACAGTTCCATTAAATTTTATTTTACCTTTTTTATGTCGTATTTTGATTTCCCTGATTGTTTTCTATGCAATAAAAATCTATTTCTCAAGACAATTCAAGACTTTAGTCAAATGCTGACGTCAAATATATTACTGCAATCCTCTTCAGGATTACTTCTTTGTTTTTCCTTTCTCAGATAGTTTATAAAATCTATTTAATGTAGGTAAAACTATATAGTCACAACATTTGCACATATTCTTGAAGGTTTATACTACTATTAGTTAAAATTTTAAAAGTATAGAACGATGTGTGAATATAGGAAACTATCATATTTAAAGTACTGTAATGAAACAATTTCTACCTATGGTAAATGTTTGGATCTGAAATCAGAAGAAAACCATTTGAAAGACGAAGTTGGTCTACAGAAAATGAGCGGCTAGCGTTTAAAAAATCAGACTGAAACAAATCAAATCTTTAAGAATTCAAGCACGCCACAAGGAAAATCTTAACACCCTAACCGACTAAGTCACAATTATTCAAATAAAATCAAAATTCCGGACTGCACAAAAGACCGTGCTATTTAAAAATTCTACTTGTATAGTAGAAAGATTTTTGTGTAAAACAGCAATGCAAATAATTCTTTGGCATTACAGTAGCATGAGTAACTACAAATTGTAGCGAGCGCACACACGAACACACACACACACACACACACACACACACACACACACACACACACACACACACACACACACACACACACACACACACACACACAACAGTACACAACATTTCTTTGTCCATTTGCCTAAAACAAAAAAAAACAGGTCTTCTTCAGTAAATAGAGTTAAAATACAAAAATCAAAATACATAAAAATGGATTTTCTTTGTTTCATTAAAGTTAACAATATCACTTTTAACCACTATGTAACACTTTTAACCGTTTACACAGAAATTCTTTTATATCGAAATCTATGAATTGTGTGATATCCATAACCACTCCAACTATTCTTATCATTTCATCATTAATATAGTCTGAAGAAGCATAATAAATTATAAAAAATTAACGTCAATCAATGTAAAAGTGACTTTTTTATAATGTTTAGCCTAATATTTATTTAAAAATTTTAAGTATTAAGAGCAATATAGATCCGTTTACGTTACTCCAACCCTTCGGCACAGAGGTACACTAATGTCTCATTAGATGGCCTAAAATTTCCAGCTAATAAAGCAAATTAACTATCCAAGCATCCAACCATTAGTTTGAATAGGTACAGTTGTAACAATCTACCAGATCGTTCTATCCTAACCACTGCCGCCCAGGTCATCACAAACCATCATGCTATGACTATTCAGTCCATTATTTACTCACTTAAATGAAGACCTAGTTGGTAGGTAGAAATCAAGTCTTTATTCTTTTAACAACGTAAATCTTGAAAGTTTTAAAACAAAATTCTCAATTATCCTTCCTTTTAAAAAAATAAAAAATAATAAAAAAATTATCTTTGTTTCATGTAAATTAAGAATATTGCTTCAAACTGCTCTTTAACACCTTTATACCACTTGTACAGTACGCATAGAAATTCTTTTAGAGCTAAAGTATGCCAATCTTATAGTTGAACGCTGACTTCGAACACTAGACGAAAGAGGTAATTTTATGCGTTGCCCTTTGACAATAAAACCGGATTACAGTTCTGGTTACGTTGGGCATCAAAACCACAACCAAACCGCGTGTGCGAGTGTCAAACAAAGCTGATCCTCACATCATGGCCACTGGAATAACATTTGTGTATGCACTGTTAATGTTTGCTATTTAAACCTATTAGTCCTTTCTGACGCATACTGTTTACTGTTATATATGTTGTACGTTTTGTATGTGTGTTGACGCAATTATATGTAATTTTAATTATAAAGGAGTACAAACTGTGCACTGTCAGTACAAGCGATGCGTTTTTAATCCGTTTTTATCACCTGCACTGTGCAGTAAATCAAATTTAACTGCATCATGTTGTGGGAACTGTGAACAATGTCACACTGATTATAGACCTGACAATAGAAATTTAACACTGACTACGAGATGCGCAGTGGACAAACAAGTCGTTGCGAGGCTAACAAAATTTTCATTTACTTTGCACATGCGCACAACAGTCTTGTTCAGTGTTTCATAGTGTGAACAGTGAACATCGGCTGCGACAAGGCTGACGAGAACATTAGAAGCACGTGTGTGACAGAGACAGAGTTAGTGTTTGAATGAGGCGGTGAGCTGTTATCTCGTTATCTCCCTTCTAGACAACGTAGCTATGCTTTTAAACGAGTTTAATTTATTTGCTGGGTCGGCCGAACTCAGCGACCATGAAAGGCTGTCACGTTTCCATTGTACTTTATGGCTTTGTAAGTTCTTGGTTCGCACACGTGTTGGTGAGCACAGCCGCTGCTGTCGCTTGAGGCAGCCGTAGAACTCTGCGGTGGCCGAGTATGCACTCTCCAACGCTGACCATTGCGTTCTCTTTGAGGAGAACAAGATCTTGTCCTCGGAGAGTGCCTACTATCCTCGACTGCACACGGAGTCCGTGGAAATCTTCAAACATGTTTCTATCGCGATGAATTGAAGGAGAGGAAGCCTTCTTATTGAATAGGCTCTTAGGATCTGGCTTGATGTGCTCCCAAGTCAATCAGATAACACATAATGGTGCTTTCCAGCGTAGATCGTACTGTTACAAAAGTTTGTATGGGGGGGGGGGCATTCTCTGGCAAAACGCATAGTCACTACATCATGTCTGAGGTTAATTTGTCGGACAGCGTGCCAATGTAGTGCCAACCACTGATGATGGTCTCCGATGGTGGGGCTGAAACGTGTATCAATAAGACAACTGCGGACCACGACCTAACAGCCCGGCGCGGCGTGTTGAATAATAATTTCAACAATGTACTTTATGTCGTTACGAAAAAATTATGTTTTTTAATGAACGTTGTAACGTGACAGATATATGCATAACATTGAATGGCATTTGATCATTAGAAGAATAAAATTATAACATTTAAATCTGGAAGAAAGCATTAAGTTTAATATAAAAATTAATTCATAGCAACTGTGGAAAGAAATCATAATTATTTAAAAAAAAATACAAGTTCAAATAAAATGAGTTACTAGTGATGAGTCATCCAAAACCAGTCTCATAACCAAAGGTTTTCAAATTATAACCCAGGAAGGTAAAAAGTAAATAACAAAGCAATACAGAATATGACCAAACCCACAACGAGGAAGTATAAATGGAAAAGAAACCCTGAATAAGCCAAGATCAACCAATACAGGTGGTGTATTTCTAAAATGACGAAGAAGATGAAGAAATCCCAAGAAACCTGATGGCATCAAGAAGAAGATGGAGAAGATACCAGTCCCAGAAGACAGAAGAAAAGAAGAAAGAAGAAGAAGGCAGCATCCTGAGGAAGATGTCATGCTCTTATAAAAGACACCCAAATCCCCATACCCCCAAAATAAATAATAACCAATAAAAGTATAACGAAATGGTAACAGCATGTACATAAAATTAAGAGAGAGAAGTGTGTAAAGTAAGAGTGGCCAGTGAACCAAGATGAAACAATAATATAGTACCCAAGGAACAAATCTCCATTGTAAAACACTAACCAATTTATTATGTTAATAAGACTACACGACCATTTAGCAATAACATAAAATAAAAGTGTAAAGTGAACCAGTGATAGTTTTGGGTATTATAGAAAATAAACCTTGTGTTTCATTCTTGGCAATCACAAACATTGAATACAACGAAATATGCAACTTTCAGTGACTTAAAATGTGTACTATGAGAATATGTTACTTACAAGATATAAATCTGTTTAAAATAACATTTTGTTTTATATAATGGAAAAAAAAGAAAACAGAGTTAATTATACTAATGACGGGGTACAATTCCCCAAAGACAATATTTAAAAGACGGTGTAAAAACTGTATAATCCTACTTACCATAATAGTTAGAAATAAGAATATAGATATAAGATTTTTGTGAATATAGTATAAGGATGTTAAAAATGTATTAGATATAAGGCCATTTATTTAAATCTACAACAACTAACATCAGAACTGTAAATATAATTATTACTTGTGAATAGTAAGAAGTAATTAAGATGTTAGTTGATAAAAAAACCTTTTCTGTGAACCATATTTCAATGTTAGAAATAAGGATTTAATTGTAATATGTCTGAAGGTTGAAGACAACCATTTATTTAAAAATATTCTTTATTTGTTTAACTGTTTTTTGTATTGTAACCAATACTAATTATTATTGTGTAATATGAAAAAATGTTTAGTTTATAATACCATATTTAAAAGTCAGAGAGGGTATCACACATCATATATTGTTTGTAAAAATATTTTGTAAGGAAAAATTGTTAAAAAACCTAGGCCAAAGAAAGAAAACCAAACTTCATCAAAACAGAGAAATTACTCATTTAAATGCAATTAAACAAAAGGGGTTTAGACAAAATAAACTTGAGATCAAGCCATGTAATTGCACATACCATTTAGAAAGATTTTATAAAATTATATTCAGAATTATAAATAAAAATGAAAATGACTAAACTCAGAAATTTGGACAGGGTAGTCATATATTTCAGAATAATGTTTTAGAATTTAACTAATTCAATTAATGACAAGAAAATAAGGGAATATAAACCTTTTAATACAATATAAGATTATTAATATTAAATATAACTGATAAAATGGCTGATTTTACATAATGACAGGAAGTTAGATTTGGAAATTTTTTATAAATACAAAATGAAAGTAAAATTACTAATTTTGGACAGAAAACATTATAAAACGGCATTATTCAATCTTAAAATACGCCGAATGAACTGAAGGATTAATTTAAATAACATCTAGTAAATAAAATTGATAAATAACTAAAGTTTAGGCTATTATATAGTGTATTTTTAACTATGTACAGGATGCGAAATTATATTTGAACAATGTTAAGAATAATATTATATTGGCTAAGAGTTTCGTTGAAACTGGAGGAAATAAGATAGTTGATTATTGGTATTTGAACGGTGAACTTGACAAGCGTTTTATAACCAATCTAACCTAACAAAAAACGGTAGTGAACGGTACGTTTTTGTGAAATCGCGAGTGGCGTATAAAATCCTTCTAGAACATCCACATAGTGACAAAATCAATCAAGAAAGACTAAATAACACTGAACAATACATAACTACCCCGAAAAACACTACAAAACACAAGAAAACAGTATAACACATAAACATATATTAGTGTCGGAATCGTAAAAAGTGACTGAACTTATAAATACACAGATACACAAAATACAACCCGGAAACTTTACACAAGGCACTATACAACGTCAAAAAAGAGATTTGCAGACACCAGAACGGGAATACTGCCAGAAAATATCTTATTTGGAACATCGCAGAAACGAGTGACATTTTGACCAACTTGATGGCAGCCATTTTCCTTTGTCGATCTCAATGCCTCCTGGTCCACGTCAGCTGTTGGTGACAACAAATTATATTATTTCAAATTTATTATTCAATGTGTGTATCTAGTATTAGTAATTAACTTGTTGTAACGTTATACTTTTTAAATATTGGCCCGATTTCTCTGACTTAGATAATAATTAGCTGTTTAAAGAACCTTGTTGAATTTTATATACTATACCTTGTAACTGTTTCGATACCCTGAGAGTCGATATTATAATCGAAAAGAGTCAATATTGCAATTATATAATAAAACATTAATACTTTTCACCACAAAATAGTTCTTTATTTCAATAGTATTACAAATTATCACTAATATAATTTTAAATAATAAACTACCAGGACTTTACCACATATAAGGGAAGATAACCTACAAAACGAAAAGGTAAACAAGTATCGATTGTCCTGGAGACAATCTTATGAGTGGTTGTAGTTTATTTAAAAAAATACAAGAACTTCAATAAAATTTTTTGGACGAGTGATATACATTTTAAAACTTCACAGTACCTTATTAATTAATTGATTTTAATTAATTAATTAATAAAAAGACATTTTTTTTAAATTATAAAATTTTTTTTTAAACAATTTTTTTTTAATTTTCTTCAACAACCAACAATTTTTGTTTTAAAACATTCTGGTGAAACTACACACATATATTTTCAACAACATAACGCTTTTGACAGTTTTGACTACATCTGGGACTCGACCAACTGGGAAACTTAAGGAAGCGTTTCAGGCCAGTAAGACGTCGGGAGCCACACACCAATTATTTTAATTTTATTACAAATTGGCGCACAACTGAGGGGCTTTAATTAGTCGATTGATAGGCCAATACAAACTGCCCAATCACTAGTTGGAGCTAGGCAACAGCTACAAAGCTAGAGAGATTGAAGGGAAAATGCAACGACGTGCAACTTCCAAGAAACGGGCGGCGGAGGCCGAAAAAGAAATAGAGATCAACATGGACAATAAGGAGGCAACGCCAATAGATGTAGAGGGTTCATTGCCGCCGGTGTTGTCCAAACAACCGGTACAACCAGAGGAACAACCCGAAATGCCTACTCAGACAGGGGAAGTCAATGTTCCGGGGAAGGAAACAGAAAACATGACAGTACACGAAATTTTTAAAGCGATGATGGAAAACAGTAAGAGGATGGAAGAGAGGATGAACGAAAATAGTAAGGAATTGAAGGAAGAATTGAGTAAGTAAATGGATGAGTGCCACGAATCGGTGAGGAAAAGTATAAGAGAGAGCAACCAATCCTTGAAAGAAGAATTAGGTGAGAAACTGGATGAAACGAATAAGAAAAGGGAAGAGGAGCATCAAAAATGGATTAAGGAAATAAGAGAGGACAGATTAAAAAGGGAAGAGGAGCTTCAAAAATGGATTAAGGAAATAAGAGAGGACAGATTAAAAAGGGAAGAATTAAGAAAGGAGAAGACCGAAGAAATAAAATATGATAGCAAACCAGAACCAGAAGAAGTACCAAATGATAAAACGCAGGAACAAGTAGTAGTAGTACCTGAAGTTGAAACTAACCGAAACCAGGAAAATATTAAACAAAGGAAAAGGAGAATGTATCCAAGAAATTTGATAAAAACGAAGGAAGAGTTGGAGATGATGAACCATGGGTTAATTGAGGGAAATAATATCCCAATTACCTATGACAAAGACATCATGAATTCTAGGAATTATAGGAGGAGAATCGAAGTAATTTCAAAAATAATTTACCACAAGGCAGTAGTCTACCACTGGGAAAGGGCCAGAGGTAAACGGAATACAACATGTGGACCAGATCAATTTCAGCGCAGGACTGGACAATGTATTCCAGAAAGATGGAAATGTGACATCATACCAGATTGTGATAACGGCACAGATGAACCACCAGAATGTATTCCATTAGCGTGCCATCTAGGACAGTTCCATGGTACGGTTAGACTAAAATATATTCCTTCAGGGTGGATATGTGATGGTGAGCCCGTTTATGGGGTTTCAGATAAACAAATAATAAGTGATAACCCAGATGAAGATCCTCACATATATTTGTCAGGTAATACAAAACATGGACCAGAAAAGTATTGGTGTATACAATACGATGATAGAGGGAACCAGATAAACTTTGTGGCCAACAAAGAAATAACAGCAGGGAAGATTGAAACAAGCAACAGAGTAACCGCAGTGAAGATGAAATACCAGGCGGAAACCAGAGATGTCACAAGTACTGGGATAATTATGAAGACCATGATCGTCCGGAAAATAAGAGCAACTGAGATGATGGACCCTGGTTAACACAAATACCACACGCCATCAAGAAAAGGGACGGAGGTCATGATAACCGACTACGGCGAAAAACAATGGTGAAGGAGACGAAATAAATATCATTGAAAGGAAATGATTCGAATAATAAAATATAGAAACAAAACTGGGTTCTATGAGTGAAGACTATGTTAGAAAATGCACATTATAAATAAAAATATGAGCAATGGAGCGACATAAAGAAAATCGTCCATCTTCCTGGGTATATAAAAGAAAATAAAACTTTATGAAAGAAAGAGAAAGAGAAAGCATTTTGAATTTGACAAACAAATTCAAAAATGATGTAAGAACAACTTACAACCTAATAATTTTGAGCAAACTTTATGAAAGAAAGAGAAAGAGAAAGCATTTTGAATTTAAAAAATAAATTTAAAATGATGTAAGAACAACTTACAACCTAATAATTTTGAACAAACTTTATGAAAGAAAGAGAAAGAGAAAGAATTTTGAATTTAACAAACAAATTCAAAAATGACGTAAGAACAACTTACAACCTAATAATTTTGAACAAACTTTATGAAAGAAAGAGAAAGAGAAAGAATTTTGAATTTTACCAACAAAATTTAAAAATATATGTAAGTACATCTTACTGTCTATGATTTAGAAGAAACTTTATGGAAATGAAAAGAAAGAATTTGTATATAACCATAAAAATTTAAAATTCAGTAAGTACATCTTACAACTATATATTATGAGAAAAAACTTTTTGGCAGAATTATAAAAAGGAAGAATTTATTTTTATTAAATAAAATAAATTTAAAATTATGTAAGAACAAATTACAACAAATATTTTGAGAAAAAAACATTTTGGAAGAATTAAGAAGAAAGGAATTTTGAAGTTAATATACAAAAAATTTAAAAATAAAGTAAGACCAACTTACTATAATTAAATTTGTGAGAAAACTTTATGGTAAATAATTAAGAAGAATTTGAATTTGGAGAAATACCAAAACATTCAGAAATAATAGCAAGATCACATTACTATAAACGAGTTTGAATGAAACAATTCTGGGAATAAATGAATTAAACAGAATTTGAATGTTGATAGAACGTCAGAACTTTGAAATAAGATAAGATCAACATATTACAAGGATTTATGAGAAATATTTTGCCATTAAATAAAAAGAAGAGTTTGAATTTTACATTAAAACTAACCAAGTTCCAAAAAATAATTATGTGCCATTAATAATTGAATTTGGAAGAAAATAAAGTGATTAATTCAGAAAAGAGAATTAACTTTAATCCAGATTAAATGCTAGATATTCACAATAGCATTTGAAGGAGTAGAGAAGAATAACAAAAAAGAGTGTAATATGCAAGAGAAGGAAAAAATTTGGAAGCAAAGAGACTAATTACTTATGAAACGATAATGAAAATAGTTAATTAAGAGCAAAGAAGAACAACTCATACCAAACAGATGGAGAAGATCATTTCGAACAAATAATAATAATAAGACCTATAGGAAATTCAAAGAGAAGAAATACCACATGAAATATAATATAAATGAATTAATGTTAATGAATGCGAAGGCGGATTAATAACTTTCTAAGAGAAAGGAAAGAACCAAAATGTTTAAATAAAATGATCAATATAACAACTTGTATATCTAATATAAAGATACAAATTTAAAAATTAAATATAATATATTAAGACCATTCAAATAATGAATAAGAAAGACTATATATAAAGACCATGCTAACACTATAAGTAACCAGAAGAAAGTATAATGAGAATTCAGATGGAGAAGAAAAAGAGTTACACTGTAACCAGTAACCAGAATTATTAAAAGAAAGGTTTTCAACCATAATTAAAATAGAAATATCAGACAAGTTAAGAGTTCAGAAAAAATATATATATGATGAGTATAATAATAATTACGAAGGTTTATTAAGACAGAAAATGTGAGATAATCTGAGAGACTACGAAGTGAAGATTCCAAAGATATTTTTATTAGTCGAAAATGAGACTACTTTTTATTTATTTATTCGATGACTGACTGAAGATAATTCCAGCAGCATTATGTTTTTTGAGCAGAGATGAATATGCCTCTGTACTCAATTTATAGAAGTGGTGTATGGCCAGCAGAGATTGTGTAGCGTACAGTGCCCCTCTGATCTGCCCCAGCCCACGTGATAGGGAATGTTAGGGAATTAATATCCCAAGGATGCAACACGAAGTTTATAAAGAAAGAAAATGCATTACAATAATAATATATCTCAGAAGACACTAACTATCCAAAAAGGATCAGTAGTAAAACAAGTAACTATATATATAAAATTAATTAAACTCTAATATAAAAGTCGATATTAAAATGGAGAAGAAAATGAATTATAAGAAATGATGAAATTATCATAAGAAATTATTTCATCCATGAACATGTCTGAAATAATTACTTCTGGAGGAGAGCAATCTGTAACGTGACAGATATATGCATAACATTGAATGGCATTTGATCATTAGAATAATAAAATTATAACATTTAAATCTGGAAGAAAGCATTAAGTTTAATATAAAAATTAATTCATAGCAACTGTGGAAAGAAATCATTATTATTTTAAAAAAAATACAAGTTCAAATAAAATGAGTTACTAGTGGTGAGTCATCCAAAACCAGTTTCATAACCAAAGGTTTTCAAATTATAACCCAGGAAGGTAAAAAGTAAATAACAAAGCAATACAGAATATGACCAAACCCACAACGAGGAAGTATAAATGGAAAAGAAACCCTGAATAAGCCAAGATCAACCAATACAGGTGGTGTATTTCTAAAATGACGAAGAAGATGAAGAAATCCCAAGAAACCTGATGGCATCAAGAAGAAGATGGAGAAGATACCAGTCCCAGAAGACAGAAGAAAAGAAGAAAGAAGAAGAAGGCAGCATCCTGAGGAAGATGTCATGCTCTTATAAAAGACACCCAAATCCCCATACCCCCAAAATAAATAATAACCAATAAAAGTATAACGAAATGGTAACAGCATGTACATAAAATTAAGAGAGAGAAGTGTGTAAAGTAAGAGTGGCCAGTGAACCAAGATGAAACAATAATATAGTACCCAAGGAACAAATCTCCATTGTAAAACACTAACCAATTTATTATGTTAATAAGACTACACGACCATTTAGCAATAACATAAAATAAAAGTGTAAAGTGAACCAGTGATAGTTTTGGGTATTATAGAAAATAAACCTTGTGTTTCATTCTTGGCAATCACAAACATTGAATACAACGAAATATGCAACTTTCAGTGACTTAAAATGTGTACTATGAGAATATGTTACTTACAAGATATAAATCTGTTTAAAATAACATTTTGTTTTATATAATGGAAAAAAAAAGAAAACAGAGTTAATTATACTAATGACGGGGTACAATTCCCCAAAGACAATATTTAAAAGACGGTGTAAAAACTGTATAATCCTACTTACCATAATAGTTAGAAATAAGAATATAGATATAAGATTTTTGTGAATATAGTATAAGGATGTTAAAAATGTATTAGATATAAGGCCATTTATTTAAATCTACAACAACTAACATCAGAACTGTAAATATAATTATTACTTGTGAATAGTAAGAAGTAATTAAGATGTTAGTTGATAAAAAAACCTTTTCTGTGAACCATATTTCAATGTTAGAAATAAGGATTTAATTGTAATATGTCTGAAGGTTGAAGACAACCATTTATTTAAAAATATTCTTTATTTGTTTAACTGTTTTTTGTATTGTAACCAATACTAATTATTATTGTGTAATATGAAAAAATGTTTAGTTTATAATACCATATTTAAAAGTCAGAGAGGGTATCACACATCATATATTGTTTGTAAAAATATTTTGTAAGGAAAAATTGTTAAAAAACCTAGGCCAAAGAAAGAAAACCAAACTTCATCAAAACAGAGAAATTACTCATTTAAATGCAATTAAACAAAAGGGGTTTAGACAAAATAAACTTGAGATCAAGCCATGTAATTGCACATACCATTTAGAAAGATTTTATAAAATTATATTCAGAATTATAAATAAAAATGAAAATGACTAAACTCAGAAATTTGGACAGGGTAGTCATATATTTCAGAATAATGTTTTAGAATTTAACTAATTCAATTAATGACAAGAAAATAAGGGAATATAAACCTTTTAATACAATATAAGATTATTAATATTAAATATAACTGATAAAATGGCTGATTTTACATAATGACAGGAAGTTAGATTTGGAAATTTTTTATAAATACAAAATGAAAGTAAAATTACTAATTTTGGACAGAAAACATTATAAAACGGCATTATTCAATCTTAAAATACGCCGAATGAACTGAAGGATTAATTTAAATAACATCTAGTAAATAAAATTGATAAATAACTAAAGTTTAGGCTATTATATAGTGTATTTTTAACTATGTACAGGATGCGAAATTATATTTGAACAATGTTAAGAATAATATTATATTGGCTAAGAGTTTCGTTGAAACTGGAGGAAATAAGATAGTTGATTATTGGTATTTGAACGGTGAACTTGACAAGCGTTTTATAACCAATCTAACCTAACAAAAAACGGTAGTGAACGGTACGTTTTTGTGAAATCGCGAGTGGCGTATAAAATCCTTCTAGAACATCCACATAGTGACAAAATCAATCAAGAAAGACTAAATAACACTGAACAATACATAACTACCCCGAAAAACACTACAAAACACAAGAAAACAGTATAACACATAAACATATATTAGTGTCGGAATCGTAAAAAGTGACTGAACTTATAAATACACAGATACACAAAATACAACCCGGAAACTTTACACAAGGCACTATACAACGTCAAAAAAGAGATTTGCAGACACCAGAACGGGAATACTGCCAGAAAATATCTTATTTGGAACATCGCAGAAACGAGTGACATTTTGACCAACTTGATGGCAGCCATTTTCCTTTGTCGATCTCAATGCCTCCTGGTCCACGTCAGCTGTTGGTGACAACAAATTATATTATTTCAAATTTATTATTCAATGTGTGTATCTAGTATTAGTAATTAACTTGTTGTAACGTTATACTTTTTAAATATTGGCCCGATTTCTCTGACTTAGATAATAATTAGCTGTTTAAAGAACCTTGTTGAATTTTATATACTATACCTTGTAACTGTTTCGATACCCTGAGAGTCGATATTATAATCGAAAAGAGTCAATATTGCAATTATATAATAAAACATTAATACTTTTCACCACAAAATAGTTCTTTATTTCAATAGTATTACAAATTATCACTAATATAATTTTAAATAATAAACTACCAGGACTTTACCACATATAAGGGAAGATAACCTACAAAACGAAAAGGTAAACAAGTATCGATTGTCCTGGAGACAATCTTATGAGTGGTTGTAGTTTATTTAAAAAAATACAAGAACTTCAATAAAATTTTTTGGACGAGTGATATACATTTTAAAACTTCACAGTACCTTATTAATTAATTGATTTTAATTAATTAATTAATAAAAAGAAATTTTTTTAAATTATAAAATTTTTTTTTAAACATAATTTTTTTTAAATTTTCTTCAACAACCAACAATTTTTGTTTTAAAACATTCTGGTGAAACTACACACATATATTTTCAACAACATAACGCTTTTGACAGTTTTGACTACATCTGGGACTCGACCAACTGGGAAACTTAAGGAAGCGTTTCAGGCCAGTAAGACGTCGGGAGCCACACACCATATATTTTAATTTTATTACAACGTATAATTTGATTACTGTTTATTCATTACTAATATCTTCACTTTTAAAGCTTTATGCCTCCTGTCATATATTCCTATAAAATTTGTATTACTTCACATATCTTTATACAATAATAAGTTGCAAAGTTATTTAATAACTAACACCTTATAAACGTGTCTCTGATTTGTATGGCCTTGTGTTTGCAATTAATGCACTAGAGTGTAGCTGAGAGTCTATGGGTTTGCGATCAGTGCTGACGCTGTTCGATATTGGAAAGTATTCATGACGTGAGATGTGCTCTAAAAAATTTGACATTCATGAACTCGTTAGGCAGGCTTTCATAAAGAGAATAGACGGATAGACGTATAGATGGTTTCGAAAAAAACTACGCAACGGAACGTCATAATTCATTATCACAATAAATCGTGTTTAATTAAAGTTTTATTTTACAAGTTTACTCGTTACGACATTACAGTTTTCTTTACATTTATTTCGACTCGTATCCCAGTCGTTGTAGGAAAAAAACATAATCTGCTTAACTCAACCTGGCGTTCTATTGAATTTTCATTTCGTACGGTTTACACTTACGTACAAATCAAATTAACAACACACGAGTACAAATCCGGAACTGCTATTCATCGAATTCTCTGTAACGTGAATAACCTACTCACCATTGACGGGTCTCAAAAACACGACCCTATCAGCTTCCTAAAAGCAACTGTCCTTCTGTTTCACTTCATTAGTATCGATTACACTGAGCCGCTTACACGTGCAGCGTTCGATTCACTGCTCCAATCAATATTACTCCAATCAAGTAAAACTCAGACCAAATATGTGCGACGAAACCGTGGCCCCAGTGAAATTAAGAGAAAAAAATACATCCGACACCACTGGTGACAATGTTTCAGAAATTGTAAAGGGCATATATTTCATTCTCAAGAATAATCCTTCTATCCATCTCTGCAAACGTTTATACGGTTTGCATTTTGTCATCTCTTTTAATCGTCACAGGTCTAATTTGTCTCGTGCACGTTATTATAATTTTAATTAAATTGTGGAATGTAGTTATCCTTTATTCGTGACATACTTATATCGAACGACTTTATGAGAAATCCACACTGAGATAATAAATGCACAGATTCATACCTTCTGTATAATTATATTTGTACGTGACTAATTTACAGTAATTCTATGCACTGTATGGGAATTACGTATTGCACTGAATAATAAACTACATCACACTGGTGTCCCGTCAACTACAGACCGGCGCGCGGATAAAACACAGTAAATCAGGGATCGGTCATAACAGATGGACTCATTACTGAGATTGTCTCTTATGTTATTAATACAATCTAGTTACGATATTACGTCAGCATTTGCGTCACAGTTAAGTTGGCCGTGAGCTAATAAATTATAATAACAGTCGTAATACTTTGTACATATGTCAACTGCATCCTACTGACTCCCCGTTTATTATATATTTTATTGTTAAGTGGCCGTCGTTTTCACACATCTCAAAGATATATTATTATCTGCTTGCATTCTGTCTATTTATATGTATAAAGTGTTTTGTAGAAATTGAAACTAGAGCACGATGCACAGAGATCGCTCTTGTTGACGGAGAATGTAAACTCTTACTACAACTACTATTTATTTGTTTAAATTTAAAGCTAACTGACCGACTTTTGTCAACACAGAAAAAAATGAATGCGACGTTTCGGCCACCCAAGCAATCGCCAGCCGTATTCAGCCTAATTATAAACTAATAAATATAAAGAAATAAATAATACTTAATCAACGAGTGATAGAGAGTCAACAAAATAATAATAACAAAGGTTCACATAATATTATATAATAAAAAGATAAAATAATACAAATGAATACAGACTATGAAGAGACGTAAAACACTCACAAAACACGAGCACAATGCCACAAACAATTGCACACCGACAAGGTCAACAAAATGACGCAGTGGGCCTTGGGCCCACTAGTAAAAGTAGCCCTTATATAGTAAAAGTGAAAGTAGGCGCAAACACCGCCTACGCACAAACCTCTAAGGCCGCCCAAAAACCCAAAGTGCTTTACAACGGAAAGAAGCCAGTTACAATGTTCGGAATTTTGTTAATGATCTTACTAATGTAATTAGTATTTGTATCAATAAAAGCAGTTTCCTTAATCTTCTATTTAGGCCTGTGTGTTCTAGTAAATAATGATGGACCTCTCATATTTGCAGAAGAAGGGAATGGACAGGGAAATAAAGCAATTAATTGGTAAATGTAGGGTGGCTACGACTGTACTCAACAGGTTAAAATGTAAACATTGTCAAACATTAAGGAAGATGAATGTGCAAATTCTTAGTTGAGGGTGTTGCTGCATATATGGTGCAGAAATGTGATAAATAAACGATAGAAACGAAACGAAAAAGAAAAACTTGAGGCAATAGAAATTTTTTGCTGGTACAACGAAGTGGTGGAATATAATATTGCAAGAAAGTACCAGTTTAGAAGACGAACAGAAGTATATTGCAACGTTACAACAATTATACAAATATACTATCGTATTCTCAACGGAACTATAATATGTACTACACCGGCCAGGTCGCAGGTTTTTGTTTCTCGTTGCGTCAAGTATAAGTGGTTGCACAATAATTAAATAATTTTTAAAGAGGAGTGAGATGTTGTTGACATGAAATAATCATTTAAAACCGTTCCAAAATAATCATTCTAAGATTTATTACTTGATAGAAAAATATTTAACTATCAAAATTGCAAACATTATACAAATAAATATTCATTCACCTTTATACGCTTTACAAATCTGTAACCTGCTATGCTATTCATAACATACAACAAAAATAAACACCCAAATAATCTTATTAACTAATCAAACATGTTAAACAAGTTATTTAAATTCTTTTTATTTGTGTGTCCGAAATTAACTCAAATTTTAATTACTGATAGCAACTCATTTACCAACAAAGTAATATTAAGATTCAAGAATGAATTTATTGTTGCTATAAACAAATAAAAATGATATTACATTTACTTCCAATCTATTATTGATTTATACTGACACACCCAAAAAAAATGCAACAAAAGATTAGTATTTCTTTTCTACAAGTTGTTGTTAAATTACACTCTCTTATCTAACTACTATTTTACTTTAAAATTCTAATTATTATCTGTTCATATTTAAGTTCTTTTCGAGAGCTCTCTTCACAATAAAAAAAAATAATTGTTTTTTATCACCTGCATATATCTGTCGTTACCGTTGCGTGTATGTGTGTTTGTCCAGAATCCTGAGAGTATGCTGATGATGATGATGATGATGATGAGGATGATGGCTATGCTGATGCGATGTTTGTTGTCTCTATGGGTTGTTGCTTTTTCTGATTCTCCAGCGTTCCTCCTTACGTCTTGGTGTGAGTGTGGTACAGTGTGTGTGTCCTGGTTGATCTGCAATAGGGCAGCGTAACGTCGTCTGTAGATTTCTTGAGTCTGAGTGTGTGATCGCCCAAAATTGCCAGTGGTATTTATACTGGTGGCGATTTTACAGGAACGAACAGGCGATTTCGACAAGCTAGAGATGGTCCGTTCGCGCCAGAGCGTCCTTTTCATTACACTCACTTTTTGGTTAATTATCGCGAACTCATGACCATGTTCGTCACATGAGCTATCTCATTGTTTGCGTAATTTTTTTCTGGTCACTCACATATACCACACATATTACTTACTCTTCAATTACACTAGTAATTAATATTAATTAAATAGCGTCTTTAATATTGCACCTCTGGAAATAAATTTTACATCACAATACTAGTTAAAAATCCCTTAATGTAATGGCGTCTTTATAATTGGCGTAAGTCTTTGCTTACAGGTTTAACACAAGTAATTAGTTTATTATAATCCTGTTAAGACCTGATTAATTGGAACAAACAATTCGTAGCATCACCCCATATTCTTGTTGCAGCTGGCTTTACACACACAAACACACACACGCCGTATTTTTAACTATCGAAGCAGGTGCACTCTCGACATGACAGAGCCTGCATTTTATTGCACAAAATTGTCTAAAACTGTTCCTTATTCTATTTACGCTAATTACAATATAAAACATACCGCCCTGGGCAAATATGCACATATATGTATTGTTGCAATATATTGGTATAATGGAAATCGTCCAAGAGATTAATGTGGTATGGCCACGTGTGACGAATGTAGATGAACAGTTGCCTGGAAAATTATAGGAAAGATAGTCGAAAAGGAAATAAGAAAAGAAGAAAACTACAATTATTTTGCAATACTGGGGTAACTAAGATGATGGAGGATTACTATATACAAGATTACTATTTCCTACAAGAGGATAAGATGCAGTGTTACTTGAGTAGAACAAAAAGATTAGGAATTAAGAATAATCTTTAAGTAATGTTATTACTTTATCATATTGAACCTGATTATTTCATTACGTTGCGACATTAGATTTCCTAGTGCAGCCTTTTGTGAACGATTCCTTCTCCTCTACTCTCTCTCATAATCAGGGATTGCTATACGGCAGCCTTTTGCAACTTTTCCTGCGCTGTCGGACGTCTTTGATCCATTGTGGGTGACATAATCCTATCTTGTCAAACTAAAGGTGTCTAGAGACTCCCTTGATCCAGCCATAGCAAATCGCTGGCACGTAGACAGCTGACAAAGGGAGCATTGCATCTTTCGGCAAAAAATATATTAGGAGGTTCGTATTTTAAAAACCGTATGTTCGCTGCCCAGATAATACAAAGCGACAGGCTAGTCCGGGCCCTGCGACCATTGGGGCAAACTCCACCTGAAAATGAACCTGTTGTGACGTTACAACACTACCGAATTCAGAACTTCGGGACA
Organism: Magicicada septendecula; assembly: GCA_034769895.1. Taxonomy (NCBI): domain Eukaryota; kingdom Metazoa; phylum Arthropoda; class Insecta; order Hemiptera; family Cicadidae; genus Magicicada; species Magicicada septendecula. The sequence goes on from CM068367.1 coordinate 86,473,481, forward strand.
CTATTTACGCGAGATTTCCTTAACTCCTGATGAATTGTAACTCCATTTACTTGCGTAGAACAAGAACAATCTTTAAATAATGTTTTTTTTTTTATTACAGAACATCGCGGATTATTTCATTACGTTGTGACCTCAGCTTCCTTAGGTGTGCCTAGTCACGCCTTTTATGAGGGACTCCTTCTCCTCTACTCTTCCCATGATTCGACAACCCTTTTGCGACTTTTTCTGGGTCGGTGGACGTGCTTTGACCCGTTTTGTGGTCGAGCTAATCTTGTATTCCCTACCAAAAGGTCTCTGGGGGCTCGGCCGCTCCAGCCATTCTATAGAATTCTCGCGGAATAAAGGAGGTTTCCATTCCAAGAAACGCATGTTCGCTACCCAGGCAACACGAAATGACAGACACTCGTCGGGCTCACCCGAGTACTGCGACCACTGGGACAACCTGCACACTTGAACCTGAACCTGTTGTGACATACCACACTACTGAATTCAGAATAAAGAACTGAGTTGAATATTTTAAAGAAATACTGCAGCTCTAAAAAGAAACGTGATGAAAAATTAATAAATGCAAACAAAATAGGCGGCTGAAATTCGGGTACTGATCAAGAAATGAGATATCCTCGAAGGTGCAACGGTGAACTCGTGACAACAGATTAACGAATAAAGTATACGGGAAAACCTACGTACTTCGCCTGTTGGTCGAAACGTTTGGATCCACAAGAAGAGGACCACGGACCAACAGCCCGGAAAATAATTTTACTGAAGTTTTCTTCAGTTTTCAGGCCGCGAAAGCTTCAATGTTATTATACGTGGACAACAAGGGAATCTACAAGGAAAAGAGGAAATCCACGTGTGGAATGGGTGAACGATTGAAGAGACAAACCGGATTGAATTGGATGTACAGAGAAAAGTGAGATGAGTAGACATATGTCCGACAACCTGTATTTTCCGGTGAGTACAGAAGTTTTGTTTGTTCATAAATAACTTTTTATACGCTAATGTTTGTTCAGAACAAAACTAATGTTTGTATTTTTTATGCATTTTCTTAGATAATAAGAATCTGCTTTTAATTTTTAATACTGTGTTATTGTAACTACGTTTTGTATGTGTTTGTACAATCAATAGTTCTTTGTTTTTTTTTAGCCATTGCGCATTGAAATAAACCTCGACTTCAGATATCCGAAACATAAAATAAACATTTTAAATAATAGTGGGTTTTTATAAAAACGTTTAAGGAACACCATATACTTGATACTCTATGAAAAAACATGGTTAAGTATAACAAGTAAGTACAGTAGAGTCTGGATAGTTCGAGGTAACTGGGAGCAAACCAACCTCGAGTTACGCAAAATGCCCGTATTATCTGCCGTTATCGGATCTACCGCGCTGTGCTTTCTAATGTGGAGCGTCTCCGCGTGATAATGTAAAGTGTATGATGGAAATTTATCTAAAAGAAATGTTATACAAAATCTGTAACCTGGTGTGCTGTATATGTTGGTTTTATTTACTAATTTGCGTGAGCTTTCGAGAACATCCGCGAGCGAAAGGAAAATGAAAAATCGACGACGTATCGTCATTCGTTTAATTAGGTCATATTCATGAGAATTAAACAAAAATTCAAAACGTTTTTCGTTAATACTCACAAATATATTTATGAACAAATTAGTATGTACTGAATGTATATTTGAAAACAACATACTTTGCATGAAAATTACTTTTTAAAAAATGAATCAATATTTTTTTTTTTGAGTTAACGATCTTTCTCTGGTACTAATAACCCGCCATTTTCGGAGTATATATTATTTTTCTATCGGGGTACCTCGAACTATACGGTATCTCGAACTATCGAGACTCTATTGTACAACTTAACAACTTTGTAATCTCGTACAAATAAAACACATTTATACAAAATTTGTACGCCATTTTCAATTGTTACTAACTTTCTTTTCTTTACTCAGGTGACACCTTAGACAAAATATTTCACGTAATGCAAAGAAAATAAATATTTATAGAAAGAGTTTTTTGGTAGGAATGATGAAAAATTGAGCTCGAGAGATATGAGAAGACGCGTTAGAATAAACAGGACGGATCACCCCGCTCCGTCATAACTCACGCTTCTGTCAAAAGGTATTTGTCGGTTGTGTGTATATATATATATATCTTCCCAAGTTTTTCCTTACATTATACAGTGAGACTTCTGAAGATTGTACAAATTTATTAAAAACACAGCTTACAAACACGTACGTATACATGACGAACCTTGAGGAAAAGAGAAACTGTTTTATAAAATAAACGAAAACTATAGAAAACAAAAGTAAGGTTAATGGCAGCGATTAGGTGGAAGTTTTACGGCATCTGTTTATTTCCATGCTATTGGTCGTTTGCTTGTCATTTGTTGGATTTAGCGACAGTGATATCTACCGGACGAAACAGTAGTGACACGAGTACCGGATAAGTAGTTTAGTGCAGCGTTCACCCTACAATACGACGTTAAGATTAACTAACAGAACATGGTGTATAAAAACAAATCGATAGGTGTTACGGTGACTCAATTAGTCAGTCACCTTAAAAGATCAACTGGACTCAATTAACTAAATAAAGTAAGATTTTCTTTTTTGTCTTCTCCTCCTTATACTTTTTCATTATTTCATTATTATTGTTTCCTTCTATTCCTTCTTCTTCATCCTCCTCGAAATAACTGGCAGACACACACACTTTCACAGGGACACAGAAATCGATACAGTACAACCAGTAAAGTTGAATGTGTGTTGATTACATAATAGAATTTTTCTAACTCATCTGATAACAATGTAATGCGTAATAAAATGTAAACAAAAGTTTTCAAAACTTTATTTGGGCTTTGACACAAATCTATAAAACTTCGACAAACGGATGTAAGTGGAGCGTCTTTGCGACCCGATGTGTTTGCGTTGTCCAAGTCGCAGCGCGTGAACGCCAGCCAGGTTCTTCCGGTAGAGCGCGGTGATATGTTTTCAGGATAAGGAGTTATGAAGCGCGTCCACTTTACACGATAGCGCGCGGAAGTAAAACCCCGCTATTGGTTTGCTTCGAGTGACTCTACTACGCCTGGTGTGCGGCTCTGCGGCTGTCTTTAAGCATAAACCCGCAGGAGCTTCGAACCGTGCTGTCGTAGGTGATAGGAAAGGTCACCATAAGGTGTCACGATGAGCTGCCACGCCTAGGTGGATGGGTTCCGCAGGAAACACTTAGACGCCTCGCGGTTTCTCGTGCCTGCGTAATACGGCAGAAAGCAACCGAAACACCTCGAGCAGGTCGTTTACGGCATTTGTTTATTTCGATGTTATTGGTCGTTTGTTTGTAATTTATTAGATTTAATGACAACGCTATTTACTGGACATATACTATTGAATTTATTTCTGTCCATCGGCCTGGCCCCACGTCTAAGATACGGTGTTGTTGTTGTTTTATTGATTCGTCTTCAGGAGCTTATTCGTATTGGGGTGGACGATAGCCGCGGCCACCACAATGCAAGAGTCGGAGCAATTTGCTGTCACTCGAGACTTTTAGATCCTGTAGGAGGCACTAGCGGAACTCCTGGTTGGGGCCAAAGCCCCACAGAACCCACCACCACCCTCGGGCTCGCAAGTCACGAAGACTTATTGCCTAAGGCTTCTGACTCCGGGCTATTCCCTAACTTGTCTTTTCATTCCCGTGATGTCTGACAGTGTCGTACCACCAACCATCTTTACTGTCCGCCCCCCTGGCACTGAGGAGGCGACCCTAGGCTAACTTATTTTTGGCGTTCCACTATCCATCGGCCCCCTTTCATTAGTCCAACTTTACGGGCAACTATTCAAAAATCTTGAAGTACCCAGCATTCCATCCGCAGACCTGTCTTCTGTCTCCGCTCTCCTGGTTACTCCTCAAGTTCCCCTCGGGCTTCTTGAAAGGCAGGGCACTCCGTAAGGACATGGCACGTAGTTTCCTCTGTTCTCTCTTCGCAAGTCTCACACCATGGGATTTCAACGAGTCTAAGTTGATGTAATCTGGCCTCAAAGTCTTTCTATGACCAGAAAGAAACTGAGTGGCATAATGATTCGTATTTAAGTTGACATCTATACGGTCCATGATCTTTGTAAAATACCAATAAGTAGACTCCAACGTCCCATTTCTTCTTCTCCTCTTGCTGGCTTCTCTAGGCCTACCGTTCTTCACATCTTCTTTGACTTTTATTCTCTCAGCTATAAGCAGGTATATAAGAATAACTCCTGCTATTATCAGATTCCCTTCATACGAGATTGTACGGTAAGCCTTGTTTACCATCATAACAATTTTTCGCTGCGTATTTTTCATATGCATATTCGCTCTTCTCAATCTCAGAGTCCTCATCAGGGCACCCCGCCCCCCAGATCTTACAGCCATAAATCAGGAGTAGTATCGCGACTCCCTCGTAAAGTCTCCTTAAAGCAAAGCCACTCCATTCCACCACGGGTTCTGGTCAGAGCCACCAATCCTAGAAAAGTTGACAATACGTTCTGAGTCTGCGTCATCACATGTTCCTCGCACGCCATCTCTTCTCCCTAGCCTAGCGACAGCGCATACGAGACGCCTCCAGACGATTCTGTTCTCTCTGACGCTAAACTGATGCAACGTGAGGAACACGACGCCTAAAGGATGTTGTTTGGCTTGTGCCAAGTAAACAGTTTACAAGAAATTAGGAAGATGGTAACCAAATTAGTTTTTGGTAATTTATTTTATAGAAAATATTTTTTTAGTTTTTAATTAACTTAACAGCTTATGTTCTAATAACTGTATTTAATAACTGTAGTGTGTTGCGTAATTGAAAAAATACATTTTTGTAGAAGAAATTGAATTAAATTTTGCTTGGAAAATAAAACTCTATCGGTTTGTATGAAACGAAGACAAATTCGTTACAGTATTGATAAAGATATTCTAGATATATATAATTTCTCCCTCGTCTTGGCATGAATGTCATCTCATTTGTACTTCAATGGCGAGAGAAGCAAAGCTCGTCTGCGTTATCGGGATGAAAAAAAAAATATTAGCAGAAAAAATATTCCGTTCAGAGATAGTTCAACTCATCTGGGTACGAGCTCGGGAAATTAACAGGAACGAAGGCAAATTTAATTTTGGTAGATGACGGTTTGTGATTATGAGGTCTAGATAAAGTTTGGGAGTGCACGTTAATAACACTCGATATTAACAAAAAAATATTCCGTTCTGAGCTAGTTCAACTTAACTGGGTACGAGCCCGGGCAATTAACAGTAACGAAGACAACGGCTATTTGAGTGGACAACTGTTTGTGATTATGAGGTGTAGACAAAGTTTGGAAGTACACATATGACGCTCGATACATGTGCTATAAACTAAGACATCCCCCACTTAAATTCTATTTACTTTACCCTTTCTATTTTTTTTGTACAGTTTAATTATTCTATTTTGATTTAGATATTGTGAACACTTGAATTGCATGCCCGATATCCGTCTAGCTGTGGCTGGCTTCGGTTATCACCCTACTGGGAAGAGAGATGTCGGTAGAGCGAGGAGGAGATGGGTTCCGGAACAGGGGTAAGGCCTACCATTCCTTGGAGTGGTGATGATGATGATTTAGACATTATCTAACAAGTTGTCTGAATTCATTTCGTTACAAGGTATCAATATTCTATAAGAATATTACGTAGGCTCTCATCTGATTGTTTTTACTTTGGTTAGAGGTACGTTTTGCTCTCCAATCCTTTGTCGAACACTTTGAATTTTTTTCTACTGTAGAAGGCCTCCGGTGGTGGCCGAAACGTTCAAAAAGTGACTGAACAAAGCAATCAATCACGACCAAACAGCCTGGTTATGAATTCTTTTACAATTCTTACAGCATTTTGTTGAAAACATTTTTGTACAAAAACAAATCGAAGTGTGCAAACACTTGCATATTTTAGGATTCCGGACCACAGCTGAAAACAAAAATGATGAAGCATTTTAATGCTATAAAAGCTTTTCCTTACATTATCAAGGGCTTACAGCTAACAGAAAAATCTGATTGTTACAATAATCGGCACAAAAGATTAGTATAATAATGTCGATTCTACGTTATGTACTGTACACAAAGATGATATCATGTGTTAGTTATTAAGAATTACTCAGTGAGGTGGATATGCTTTGTAAAGACCAGTAAATTTCTGTAACAAAACACAAGCATAGCTTGCGCGCCTTTAACAAGCATGCTATTCAACCCGTTGCCATGGTTACGACAGTTTAATATTTTTCAAGGTAGTGTATCAATGGCCTTTCATCAGTGGCCTTTCGGAGAATAATACATTTATTTGCTTTGTCAGTATTAAAGCTGAGTCATATTTCTTGGAAAAGTGTAACAAAGTGGAAACGTAAATTTTACAAAAGTAGCGTTTACCCACCGACGGGAATCAGAACAATTCGGAAATCAATCGATCGACGGATTTTTGGTTGAATTTGTTGTGTACGTTTCAAGGACGTTCCCGATTCTTTTTACTCCGCGTTTGCGAATAGGAGATCGATTCGCTATTGAATCATGAAGACACTGTAAGATTCATAAAGTCTCAACGAATAGAACGGCTAGGTCACCTAGAGAGGACGGATGATCAGTGTATGGCAAAGAAAATCCTGAGGGCGCAAGTCTATAAAAGTAGAAAGAGGGGCTGACCTAGGATAAGATGGTTGGATGATGTGCTATAGCTCAGAAGAATGGATGTGAGTGGTTACACTGAGATGACAATGGAGAAGATTGATATTGGAAGCCAGGGTTCCCGTTAGGCTGAAGAAGAAGAAGAAGAAGAAGAAGAAGAAGAAGAAGGAGGAGGAGGAGGAGGAGGAGAAGAAGAAGAAGAAGAAGAAGAAGAAGAAGAAGAAGAAGAAGAAGAAAAATTTTAGAGACGAAAAGAAAAAGAAAAAATTATATAATATTTGAATTTAATTTGAAAATTAGATTGTGTAGGATAAAAGAGTCGCCCGATAAATAGAAGAAATGATTGGTAATTGGTACTTAAATTTTAATGGTGTAATTATATTGATGTGTTTTGATGTGTTTAAATTACGCCGAGGTGAAGCCTTGTCAACACATTAAACTCTCGGCTCTCATATGGCTGTTTATAACATATATCAGAGCCGCTTTTGTCACATTTGTGGTTGGTTCGCGTCACAAATTTTGTTTGATCTTCTCCTGGGTAGCAAAACAAAGCGATTCGCTTCAATGACGTTGCAACGTCGTGGAAACACGCGCGCACGTACAGTCCCTTTGACTGATTAACAAAGCCAATTAATACAAGCACGCGTAACGTGGGAACGTTTACATCCATCCAGTGGCAGGATAAAACACTTTTGTGAACGATGAGCCTTTACACAACAACTACCTTACGGTGCCAAACTTCCTACAAGAGGACGAAATCTTGTAAATTGTTGTCTTGCTGCCTCCACCCTTAATGTTTGTATCAAACAACATAGTGTAATCCATGAACATGTAAATTATAACTCTCTCTCTCTCTCTCTCTCTCTCTCTCCCTCTCTCTCTCTCTCTCTCTCTCTCTTTCTCTCTGTATTTGTATGTCAGCTGGAGAAACAAAAAATGGATTAAATGTTTTAAATAAGTTTGTTTTTGTTTAAATAAATTTCAAATAACAACGACTCAAAAAGGAAATGAGTACCGGATAAAGCAAAATATTTTACATATTGAATGGCATAATGTACTCCACGAGCAAGCAGGGAACTCATACAAACTGATTTGTAAATCTGTATTCCCGAAGTCACTCTGGATTTCCATGCTTTCAACATGTCGTCAATGTATATATTAAACAGGGTTTCGGAAACACAGCATCCCTGCCTAAGTCCCTTATTTATTGGGATGTCACCTGAGAGCCTACCATTCAGATCCAGGACTACAGATGTTCTTTTATAAAGGATCTTGACCGAATTTGTTAAATGCTGCGGATATCCTCTTATATCCATAATATTCCATAACTTTTGACGATCTATATTAGCAAATGCTTTTTCCAGATCAACAAAAGCGATTTGCGTTTTCTGGTTTTACTCCCGCCTTTTGTCTACTATCTGTCTTAATACAAACAATGCATCCACAGTTGACCTACCCTGTCTAACACCCATTTGCTCTTCAAGAAGTAATGCATCTGTAATGACTCTTAATCTCTGATTGAGAATTCTTGTATATATTTTATACGTTGAGTCCAGCAAGCTTATTCCTCTGTAATTATTGGCATCTGTTCTGTCTCCTTTTAATTTGTAGTACGATTAATAGAAATCTTAGAAATAAAGCAAGACACAGCACAAGGATTAAATTTTATAACAGTTGCAATACCTACGTTGATTTATAAGAATGAGGCGTGGGTCATGACAAAAAAGGAAAGCTGCAAGATTCATAGTGCTGAAATGCAGTTCCTTCGAAATACTTAAAATTATACATTGCAAGATGTATACAAAAATAAGAAATGAAGATATCAGAGCAGAACTCGAAGTGAAGGACATAAATGAAATTATTTCAATTAACAGAATATAATGATGGAATTATCTGCAAAGGATGACAGAGGATCGAATACCGAAAGGGGCACTGAACTATAAAGCCATTGGTAGAAGAGACGTGGGTCGTCCGAGGACGAGATGGGTGCCGGAACAGATTTACATAACCAAATCCTTGAAGAGGAGAAGAAGAAGACTTGAGTAGGAGAAGATTGTTAGTGGTTATAGGCCTAATTACAAACAGAAATAACACTGTTGTACACTACCATAAATAAAAAAAACCCGATTAGTGCTTTCCGATCATATTTACGATCTTCTGTGTGAAGCTTGAAAGCGCTAATTGGGAAATTTTTATTTATAGCGGTGTACAACACTGTTATTTCTGTTTTAAATTAAGTAATCTTCTGAACACGAACGCAGTGCAAATTACCCTTTTCCGGCTACGTTTGACCGCAGCCATGTTTTCAATAACACCACAAATAAGTTAAATATTGTTACCAATTGTTTTCCACGAATATGTTTATTAGAGAGCGATTGTTTTGGCCGATAGACGCGATTGTTTGTTTTGATAATTGAGAGACCACCTCACGGTTTCAGCTATTACCAACGTGTAATTGAAACAACAATTAATTCTGCCCACCTCGGTTTACAGGTTAAGTGCCCGCCATTGTTCTGTGGATTAAGCATGTTGTAATAACAATTCAGTTTATTACACTATTCAGAACTTTCCAACAATTATTAATATATCAACGTAATCGACACGCAGATGATAAAAATAATATCGTGACTACAAGTAAATGAACATTTCAACGTGCCGAGAGATTTAGGCATCTGTGGACTGACATCAGTAAAAATTAATAATGTTACCGTTGAAGTAAATACCGTAAAATTACCGTTAATAAGCTTTGATAAAAATGTATTTAACTTTTCTGTTATGGATACAAGAAGTTATACACCCAAAGGCAGACGGATATGTTAAAATTATAATTGTTAAGAGTCATGGCGTATGATAACTAGCGGCGAACGTGTATTTTAAATATTCAAAGGGAAGTATTTGGGAAAGATCTATGGACGTAAAAAGGTGATGATAAAACGTGAAGAATTAGGACAAATAACAGTCTTGCTTTGGGAATCGTTCAGACTTCCACCTCCTACGCTCTTCTGCTCTCTCCATCATTGGGAACACAGTCCTCTTCTGCCACTGAGATCACTGACCAAATTTCACATGTGACCCAAGGTAGGAACCTCGATACCCACTGATTATCTCCTCCCATAATGACTGTCCGAGATAAACTTATTTTTTTTTTAATGTAGTGTTATCCCCTTTCTCTCCTCCTTTCTTATCACTTGTGAGGTGAGATACAAGCTTGGGAATGGTATGTTGGACTGAACAAATCTCAAATAATCTAAAATTTTTTTTTGTCACTAACAAAATTAACAAACAGAAGAAAAAGTGGATTGAATGGAGAGAACTAAAATACCTTAACTGATCTCGCTGTATATGTAGGATATTAATAAATTATAAAATCATTAAATATAAAATAAGTTACATAAACACATGCTGAATGTAATCATCAGCCTACTACGATAGGCCTACATATCATCAGCACATAAAATCACTGCGAATTGCATGGATAAGCTGTTTAGCTGGAATAGTTGGCAACTAGAATCTGAAAACAAATTTAACAGCAGATCATAACTTATTCACGCATGAAAGAATATAATAAAGACCGAGAAGCCGATGGAAATATGTTACTGACTGATAAAGTCCTAGAAATCAACAATAATAATTAGACTAAAATAAAAAAACTGAAGTGTTCTGAATACCTTAAATAAAAAAAAAACAACAGATTTAATAAGGAAAATTATGTTCACTAATAAGGGATGCTTACCGTTGTATTTATGTGACCACTAAGAGGGAAAATAGACAGAGAAACATATTGGAAGAGAAAATATAATCGAATGAGATAGTCTGTGACATACGACACAGAAGATGTGTGCGTGTGTGTGGGCGCGCTCGCAGAGATAGAAGGAGAGAGAGAATAGTTTACGTATAGATAATAAATCAATTTCTTTAGTAATTAATTGTAACAGGTGTCTCTCCCATAGTCCCTTACACTATTCTCATTGAACTAACAAAGATTGGTTTGAGTTATTCCCTGTACGTCATTTATCGTTGTATCAAACGCGCGCGCTAGCGCGCACCATCACACGCACATACACATACACATATCAAAAACTAATTAAAATTTTTTAACGCAAAAAATGTATTTACTTAGAAGTAAATAAATTATTTACTGTAGTAAAGGCACAGTACTAATTTGAAAAAAAATTCGTTCAAAAAAATAAAAAAAATCATCAAATAATATTAGCATTCCCGCTTTGCCGTAGGTTAGTTCTTTACCGTTAATTTATTTAAGTTGAACTAACCTTTTCGGTGTCTACACCGCAATCAAGTCCTAAGCAAAACACCATTGGTTTGTCGTCATTTAGTAGAAACATCGAAAGGCAAAGTCCTGTAGGTTCAGCAATAAGCTAGGACAACGTTTAAGATACGAGAACAGTTAATAATATCAACCTGTAAGAGAATATTAAAGTAGTTATGACATCAGACACTGACTACTCGTATACAGAATCTGATAAATCTCGTGACATAATGTTGACTGTGTGTGTGATAAAACGTTTGACCATAGTAGGGAAATTAATTGTTCTTATACTAATTATATTGCTACGATAATCACGTAAAGCTCTCGAATAGTCGGCAGGTGCAGTTACGTTCTACACGTTTCTCGGGGAGCCGAACAGGTGCGGTGTTCTCTGTCAAGACCGTGCACTCAGGTAGCACCAAGCCTGTTTGAGCACTCTTAACTACGCAAATTACGCCGGCACGCCGCCAAAAGAATGGAAAATTATTCTGGAATTTCTGCGGAGTATCGGCCTGCTTAGAAGGTAGTTACACCTGGCGAGATCGTAGAATGCGGATCAAGTGATTGTTGCGGATTAGTGGAAGGTGGTTATTGTGTTATAATTAGTCCGAAACTCTAATAGTTGAGAGTTATTATTATCTTTTTTATTATCGTGCGTGTGAACAAATTTAACTTGGATTATTGTATGAGAGTACCTTGCTGATTTCAAATTGTTATTTGTGACTAATTATGGCTGATATAATTAGTGACTTCATTGGTGTCTGTATTTTGTTTCCACTGTACAATACGAAGATCCGTGAGACCGTAGTAACAATATTATAAATTGAAGAGAACGGAACAGGAACAGAACCATCAAGCATTCGACTAAATAAGAAAAAAAATTGAAGCGTTTACTGACCACACTTACTTCGAAGAACACACTGACACTTCAGGAATAATAGATGTTAAAAAAAAAGAATATAAATAGTTAGAATTCTTTGTAGCTGGGAAACTGACTTTGTTGTTCCTTTTGGCTTGTTCTTCAGTGGTCTCCATAAAGTTACCTTCCTTACTATCGCTTTTGGTGACGCTTATCTGCATCTGTCCAAACCACCTCTGTGATTTGTATACATTAACTTATCAAGCGACTCTTGTACTTATTTATTTTTTAACTTATACATTCTTCATTAAACAGTTTCTTTGTACCTGTAGTACTTACTATCTTTTTCTTCTGTTATTCACCTACAGCTTTAGCAACCTGTATCATTATAAAACTTATTGCTGCTATGTATTTTCTCATATTTGTTTCCATTTCATTACATTCTCTGGCGCTACAGCCTACGATAAACCTCGGCCTTCCCGACTAGTCGCCTCCAAACACCTCGGTCCTCTAATCCCCGATATCCATCCTCCTGAGGTTATCTTCTACGTCCTGTAGCCACCATCTTCTAGGTCTTCCTTTCCTTCTTTGCCCATCTATTCTCCATCTAAGAATTGCTTTGGGGATTCTGTCGTCCTCCATGTGCATTAAATGTCCTAACCAGCCGATCCTCATAGACTTGATGAACCACACTATGTCCTCGCCACCTATCAATTCCTCCAATTCCCTATTGTTCCGTATGCGCCATTCTTCACCTTCCTTCCTGGACAAAAACGTTTTCTTAGAATTCTCCTAAGACTCTTAAATTATGCATGCCACTATTAAGTAGTGTTCAGGTCTCCGTAGCATACGTCAAAACTGGTCTTATTAGGGTCTTGTATAATCTAAGTTTCGTTCTTTTGCTGACTAACCTGGATCTGCAAATTTCCTGGTGAGCATAACAAACTCTATTACTACTCATTACGCGATTTTCAATCTCATTGCTGATTTTGTTCTCATTGTTTATGGAGGCACCCATATATTTGAATTCTCTGACCCCTTGGAAAGTATGCCATCCTACACTGAGATTTTAAATTTCCTCCGCACTTGATATTTTCATATAATTCATATATTTTGCCTTTTTTTCGTTGTCATAGAGTCCCACTTTATGGACTTGCTTTTCCAGTTCTTCAAAGATTCCTTTTAAGATGTTTACATTTCTGCCCACCAGCACCACATCATCTGCACACGTACCCATCTGCCTCATTCAGTAAAACATATGTCCCCTCAGTCCCAACTTTCCTACCGCATACTGGAGAGCATAAGTAAATAATGTTGCCGATAATGCATCACCTTGTTTATTTCCAGAGATATTGTGAATCCCTTACTCTCTTCTCTCCCAGAGATACTTTTACTTTGGTTCCATCCATTGCAATCGTAAATAGATTTACAATTTTCTGAATAATCATAAGTGCCTTAAGGGCCTTTAGTAGTCTGAATGTGTTTATGCTGTCGAAAGCTTGTCAATAGCCGATGAAAATGTTGTGTAGGTCTACTCCATGTTTGTAGCATCTCTCAAGCGATTGCCTTATAATTAATATTTGATTTACTATTTGATCTCTTAACCAAGACTTGTCTCATTTGTTTACTTACTAATATTCTTCTCTACCGTAAATCACTGTTATTCGCGGTATGCTCTTGTCCCTTGGCTGTATTCATTCTGTAATGTACCTACTTTGTGCTAATGTGTGTGTGTGTATGTGTTTGACTATGATGCCAATGGACTAGTCAAGATCAAAAACTGCAAGCTACTGTCAGTACAAGTTCTAGCCGGTTTCCACAGAAAAATTGTGCCAACATTATTAAAACTACAATTATGAACATTACAAAATGTAATTATTAATAAACTTTGGTTTTAACCAAAAATCTGGTATTGTGAAAGTTTCAGTGATTTACAATTCTTAAATTTACAAAAGAGATCTATTGGCAAAAGTGATGCGTCTTTCGGGTAGGAAAGAGAATCTGTTTATTGGAACCGAGAATACGGAAGTAATTTATCAGCCGGTACCGGGAAATCGTTTTTATATTCATAGCAAGTAACGTATTTTCCTACAGTGCATAAATTGGCGCGGTGAAGAATTGATGTCTTTGATAAATTATTCAAAATAAATGACTTTCGAGGAGTGTTATAAATCTAAGGGGTTGTGGCTACAGTTCTGACTTGATAAAATATTTTTGTATAGACGCGTTTTTCAGACTTCAGACTTTTGGAAAAAAATAATCGTATAAATTAATAATTTTGAAATATTTTTTTTCTTATATGAAAATTTGGCAAAAAAATAATCTGTGAAAAAAATTTTTCTTTTAACATGTTCGACGATCGCAGAGAGTCTGCACCTGACTTTTTTATGATCGCAAAAGAAAAAAAAAAGAAATATTTATTTTACTTTTACGTTAATGGCTATTTTAATTGTTCTTTTGCATATTTTTGAATAGCTCGTCATATAAATTTTGGAGCAAAATAAAAAGAAACATTTTTTAAATAATTTTTTGACATGCAGTTGCACGTTACATCTCTGTAAGTTGTCACCACATAACCAAAGAGAAAATTATAAACCACAGAATAGCAGATTATGGTAAGAATGTGTACTGTTGTGAAACTTCCGAGAAATATGCTTTTAGTGACGACGAATTTGTATGCAAAATTTATGCAACACCATCTAAACACGATGTTTCATAAATATTTAATAAGGGTTTACTTATATTATAACTACTGTTGAAGAAGATATTTTTTTCCGAAACGTTGATGCATTTAAGTACTTTAAGACGGTTAAAACAAAAACTATTAAAAATCTTTGCCAAAATGCTTAACGATAACGGTTAAGTGGTTATGTCTTTGGTTCTGTGGTTCGTATATTGTGTCATTCAGTTACTTCATATAAAAGAACAGAAAGATAAGACAAAGGAGATCAACATGATCGCGCCACGCATCTCCCCTCAACACACACGTACATTATGAGTTGTATAATATGGTGTAGTTATACCAATACCAGGGATGAAAAAGATGATACTAAATATAAATATACTTCATATAAAATAAAATGTTTCATATAAATAAAATATAAAGACAATGACTCGACAAACGACGACATGACCCAACCCAAGTGATTGACCCAACAAACGAAACAAAAGAAGAAGGGAACCACAAAAAACAAACAAGAATAAAACCAAAGAAGAGAGTGATTAACCAAACCAAAAGAAGTAGGGAAAAAACCAAAACCAAACAAAAATGAAACAAGTTCATGGAATTAAATGACTCAATGTAACATGTTAAAATGAACCCAAAGGAGAAGGTGGAAAGACAAAGTTAATTAAAACAAAACAATTAATCAAATACAATGAAAATGAAGAAGGAGGGAAATGGAAAAGAAACAAACCCAAAATGAAGGGAAATAAATAAAAATGAAAACTAATGGTGATACAAAAACAAGTAATAAAGAATATGAGCAAGAGAAATAATGCACTCAAATGTGATATTGGAAAAAAGACCAATAATTAACCTACGAGAAAAAAAAGTAAATGTTATTATCCATTAATGGACAATACTTACGGAATTGAAAGAAACCCAATTAAACAATGTTAAATATAAATATAAAAAGCAAACTAACCACAATGTAGAATTAGATGTAATGATAGAGACATAAAGACATATAATTGTTAATGTTATTAATGAGATATTGTAATGAAAGAGATAGTACGGTAGTGAGATAATAATTAGAGGGATTACCCATTCAGAAACACTTAAAAACAAAAACATTTTTGAAGTGCAAAATGAAAGTGTAAAAACCCCAAAGTGTAGTGATAAAGAAAGTACACTAATAAAATTATAATGAACTATAAATAATTTAATAGTGAAGGTGATGATTGAATGAAAATAGTGTAAAATAAAGAATGGTAATATAGTGAAAAATAGTGAATGATAAAATCATTAACAATTAATAAATCCAAAGGAAACACTAAATGATAAAAAGTGAAGTATATTAGTAATTAAGAATAACAGTATAAACTGATAAGACAGTAACTAATTAAGAAAGAATGTTATTATTAAATTTAAGTAAATACAGTTATGATTAAGAGGGAGAATGCCCTGAAGGGAAAACCAGATAGTGTTAACATGGAGGGAAAGTAAAGATTGTTAAAAAATTAAGGAGTTAAAAAACAAATTAAAAAAAACCCATTTTATAAGGGATCGTTATAAGTTCATAAAAGTGATGTTGTTTATCACACTAAAAAATAATATAAAATAAGATGAATTGTAAACAAAGATTAGCAAATAATAGTTAAATAATTATTCAAGCAAGTTTATGAATTGGATGTGGCTGATAGAGTTATACAGACCATAGGCCTAAATATTGTATTTAATAAGATCAAAAAATAGTAAATAATAGCCACATTGTTATTATTGGCAAATTAAATAAGTAAAAAAGTTAAGAAATATATGACTAGAAAACGAGGAAACCAAATAGTAAACCATTATGTACAAAATAATACTGACATAATAATAACACATAAACAGACCCAAAACACAACAATAAATTATACAACCAATTATAATAACAAAATAAAGCCCATTAGGCTAAAATGAGATGTAATTTGAATGAAATAAGCCAAATACCATAATGGCTACTTAGGCCTATGAAAATGCCTAACTGTCAAAAACAAACAACTACAACTTGTTAACTAAGAAATTAGCAAATCCGAGGCGAACGAATCACCAAGGATAAATTGTAAATCATTTTTAAGACAAAATATTATAATAAGCATTTGAATACAAAAAAAAATGTAATTAACAAGTATTAACATAATTATAAAAACATAAAACCTGAAATAACCCAAACTAGTGGGGTATCATAATAATTTATGAAAGGAAATGCATACTATAGTGACAATATTTAATAATCAGGAAGGAAGATAGAGGAATAACAGCAGTCAGAAGATATACTAGGATTTTGAAAAGAATTCAAATTTTGATAACAATGGATTTATATCAATCTCAGCCAATCAGAATTCTTTGTTTACCATAGAAACCACCGTTGAAGACGAAATTACCGTTGAATACCGTTACTCGTAAAGCGTCAGTCTACCAGAACAGAAGCCAAAGTTTGGAAGACCAATTTTTTAATAAGATAATGTAAAACAGTAAACGAAGTTCATAACCATGACTGGATAAGAAGCTGACGAACAATTAGAGCAGTCTATTCAAGATCCAGGATCATAAAACTGAGAATTAACAGAAAATTATGACTACATATTATAAGAAAAGGACGCCAGACCTACATAAATTCAAAGATCAATGAAAATAGAACTTATTGCAGCCCAATCCTCTTCCGATCCAATGAACGAAAACACCAAGTCATGCTGATGTACCATTGAATTACCTTATTTCCAAAAACCTAATAACTCTAAATTTTACTAAAAGTAAATTGATCTCACTAGAAGCCGAATATTTCTCTTTCAAAGATTATTTAAGAAAAATAAACACACTGAAAATTGTTAACATAAAATCTAACCTATTGTTTAAACACGAACTTTCGAAACACATTTAACGACACTACAGAACAGATTGTAACATCACACCTTATTATTTATGTACACTTAGAATAAGGTAAAATACTTTTATTGTAATCATCGGAATTCTTTATCTCATAATCAAAAGGATCTACCGATTTTTTTACGAAAAACATAGTAATATCTAAACGTTCAGCTGCCATGCTGATGTGGATACTTCGTTACAGAATCGATTTCGTCAGCCTTGAGAGGAAGTGTTTCATGTAAAAAGTCGGTGCAAATTTGTTATAATCTAATTGTCAAATTGAACATTTTAATTATCACCCATTAAAATAACTATGACAGGGAGTAACCGTTGTTATTATTTCATAGGGAGTGCATTATATTACTTGTGTTTATTTACGAAGGCTAGGTTTGATGTGCAGCGCTCAAGTTGCCATTTGCACAACTGCCTACACGATTCAGAAGGCGGTTCAATACACGATTCAATTATTTGAACGCCCCGACCGTCCTCGCTGAAAACACTTTATTAAGTAATTTTAATTGTTTTAAAAAACAATTTGGCGCCACCCGAGATTAACACACCCCTATATCAAAAACAGGTAAGGTTACTGCCGTGTTATACTGGTGATTACCGCAACGCTACGGACATCGTTAGCGCAAAATTGATGTAACGACCCCTGTGCCAGACGAACGCACCAACACTTTACACACATATAAAACTGGTATACATTTTACAGAGACACACCAGTTTTGTCGTTACAATATGTTGTAGCACCTTTAAGTCCTTCTAAGCAAAGCACTACTTTGTCTTTAGAATTACAATTTGCAAATGAGTAGTACGTACGGTAAATGAATGATTTAACGCCGGGAAAGACGCTTAGAAAGAATGTCAGATTCAAGATTGGCCAAACAAGTCTGCGAATATAACCCTATAGGACACAGGTGTGTGGGTAGACTCTCAAGAACATATGACTGGAGGATTCTTGAAGACGAAACAGGCAGAAGCTTGCCCATGCCGTGTTGTGAACATGATGATGAATATCGTTGACTAATTTCAGACTTAGGCATCTCAACAGTTTATTACACAGATAGCGACCGTTAATTTGGTGTAATATTTGCTTATCAGACACAGTGAAACAATCACGTGTGTTCGGTTTTACACATTTACCTAAGTCACAACAATAAAGCAATTTTCCCTCTTAAACATAAATATTGTTACGACGGTCTCACGAATCGTTGTATGGTACAGTGGAAACAAATTACAGACACCAATGCAATCACAATAATCACTAATGAAAGCTTTAAATAATCACAAATAACAATGTGACATCAACACGGTAGTCTCACACAATAATTCAAGTTAAATTTGTCCACACCCAATAATAGTGTCAACTGTTGAGAGTTCCGCACTAATTATAACACAGTAAAAACTTTCCACTTGAAACGCACTCTACAATCTGTAACTAACCGAGTAACTTCTAAGCCGGCCTCTGTTGCTTATATAGGGTTCCGTAGGTGTTGCAGAATAATTTTCCATTCTTTTGGCTGCGTGCCCGCATAATTTGCGTAGTTACAAGTGCTCTCGAGAGCTACGTTAGTGGACGTCCTTGACACAGACGCCACACGCTGGGCTAGTCGAGAAGCGTGTAGAACGACACTCTCGTCTTTCCGAGAAGGTTCCGTAATTGTCGTAGCAATATTCTACTTATTATATTATACGGAAGTATATTATGTAACCGTAATATGTAACACCTTACCGGAAGTTGAAAAGAATTGTGTACAATTGTTGAGGAGAATAAAATTCACAGAGAGACTCGCACTATCAGGGGAAGAAGAACATACTCAGAAGTATAAAACAATAAACTTTCATTTGTAAGCAAACAGGATGAGGATGATGTCGTGTCTGACAAGGAAAACCGTCGCCTTGTCATTCCCGATTGACGCATTTCACAGGATTCGTCATTTTTCGTAGTACTTTTTAAAACATTCATCTCTGTCCTCTTCAGCTGTACTTATTTTGTCCAATACCATTGTCCCATGTTTTAAAATAATAACACTATAAATTGTTGTCTTAAGGACTTCAAGCTATTTGTATCTGAAAACAAAACAAAAAATGTAGTAATTAGAGGAGATAAAAAACAAACAAAACTAGAATATTGAATATCACGTTTTATGTAGCTGCTTTAATAAGGAATATCCTCTGTTGGTTATGTACGTAAATTTATTAAAGACACACGTTCAACACACACACGAACATAACGTTGCAACATATATGTATACATACGTACTATTTTACAAGCAACTTGTAGCGTAAGTTACTGTCGTGAGCCTGTTTACAGTTCTCCCACCGGCTATGTACCGTATGTTTAATGTTCACTCCGAACGTCTGTTTGAAGAGTTATTATTAGGTTCGGTCGCTCGACAGTAGATAATGTGTTTATCTTGCAAGCTTTTTGAAAAAATAAGAGAATTTAACCTTCTTCAGCCTCATGTTGTATTTGATATTTGAGAAAGCCTTTTATCGAGCGAACAGGAACAAATTACGTATGATCTATTATGGAGTGTCTTGGCAAACACAGCATTAAAATTTAAGGATATTTCGACGAAACCGAAACATCGAAGAATGATAATGTTTTTAGGCTTTTGAAACGTATAATGTGCATATAACAAACATTTACTATATAACAATTTAATATATTTACTATATAAGAAACATTATCATGTTAAAACGACAGAGACCGAAGATATCTAGACTGTGGTGAATCGAAAGTGTGGAAGCGTTACATTTTTGTGGAATGACCCCCAGCCTAAAAACATTATCATTTTAAAAAAGTGGTTAGAAATTTATATTGAAAATCTAAAATTTTAGTAAATACAGGAAAGACAGACTGAAGAAATGTTAGTAAACAGAGGAGTAAGACATGAGTGGAGTATTTCGCCGACGCTTTTTAATATCTATATTGACATCATCGACATCATGGAGACACTAAGTCACGAGATACTAACTCAGGAATTAAAGTTATTCAGAAGACTAATATGGATATGTTATTATACGCGAACGATGCAATCTTAATACAACAAACTGAAGATGAGTTGCAGTTTTCTTTGCATTGTTTAAAGCATACCTAAAATCAGTACGATTTTAGAATATCAAAGGAGCAAGCAAAAGTCTGGGAAAAGTATCCAGTGAGATCAAAAATTGTTTTTGCAGGGAGAGTTTTGGAAGAATTCTCTGAATATAGTTATCAAGATTGCGTAATCAGTACTGGAAATGAAAGAGGACGAGATGTCACTATAACGTTATCGAAGTTTGAGATGATGTATGGCACTAAAGAAGAACACTAAGAATAAAAGAAGGAACAAAACAAAGATTAGATTTTATTAAATTTTAGAAAATCAAAGCATCCCTGGTTAATGTATAGGCGCGAATCGAGGTTGCCTGCAAGGATTATAAACCAAATTCAAAGTCTAAAAATGAGGTTGCTGAGAAGGATAAAAGTTTGTAGAAGGTGAGACCGTTTACGCAATGAGGACATTATTAGGTACAGATGTTCAATTCAGTTATATCGCATGGAATGGTAGCAACAGCTGAAGAATGGTGTATAGACGGCTACCTAAAGTAGCATATAGATATAGATCCCTTGGAACAAGGGTGGGAGAGGCTTACTTGGTGTAGAAGGAGGAGGGGGAAGAGGAGGAGGTGGTGAAGGAGGAGCAGGAGGAGGAGGAGGAGGAGGAGGAGGAGGAGGAGGAGGAGGAGGAGGAGGAGGAGGAGGAGGAGAAGGAGAAGGAGAAGGTGAAGAAGGAGGAGGAGGATAAGAAGAAGAAGAAGAAGAAGAAGAAGAAGAAGAAGAAGAAGAAGAAGAAGAAGAAGAAGAAGAAGAAGAAGAAGAAGAAGAAGAAGAAGCCAGAATATTTTATTTTTGACGCGAAAAAATTGGTCTGTCCAAAAATTCATATATTAAGAACCTATCACACTAACTAAGGCCATTATAGGCCCTAGTTAACTGAAGCTTCGGTTAATTAACAAAATATACAAACGATTGAAAACTTCCTCCGTTTCTACGGTTCAACACCTGTAAAGAATAAAACAGAGTGAAGATAAATTTTCAACAGTCGTGGAGCAACGGGACAGATGATGATCATTAGTAATCGTTGAGGGATAACAGAAACTCAGGCTGAATAACTTTGTTTTAAACTGGAACAATAAAATCCGTACGGCTTAACTCCCCTCTACTGCGTGTATTACAGCGCCAGTTGAAAGTTGTTAATTAATATTTACTGTACGTAAGCTGACACAGTGGAGGAGACGCGCGCCCGACTTGGCGAGTCAAGATATCTGTATCAGCTGAATGTAAGTTAAACAAACCTTGTTTAAATTTTACAAACATTAAACAACACAAAATATCATCTTCTTTAGTAAAACTATCACAGTGTAATTTAAACAGTATTATTTAAAAAATGAAAATATACTGAATATAAACAATGTAACAAAGATCACGTCTTATTTAATTTGAATAAAAACATAAAACTTGTACATATTTGAGGAGGACAGTTGTCTTGCAGTTCAGGAATTTAACTAGCTTAGCGTCTTACTGGGTTATGGACCTGGTCCTGGTGGCTATGACTAAAACTGACAACAATTCAATGCACATTTGTAATAACTGAGATTAATTTGTAATAAAAATATTTTATATTAATTTAAATAAGTGTAAAAGATTTTACTGTTATCTTATTATTGTAAATGTAAATCTCATTACTATTTTCTCTGGGACAAAAAGTCATGCTTTAATAAAACGTTTAAAGTAAAAATGACTACCCACATGGGCAAGGAAGACAATATTTGTGTTTTGTAATATTGTTTGATTACAACTGGCTACAGAATTCGTTCGTACGGTTACCATAGAAACAAGATTTTAGATTGTTTTTTGTTACTTAAAAAGGGAGAAAGAAAATGTCTGTGTGGGACTTATACACTTGTGTTATAAGTGTATACAATATCAAAAAATTGTTCTGTTGCTGTTATTTATGGAATTTCTCCTTCCATAAGAATAAACAAACTTCAATTTTTACTTCCATGTTCCGTTAGGTAATGGGTAATGGAAGTATGGCGAAAAAAATTGTGATCGTGATAAGGGCTAATTCTCATTGTACTACTCTCAACACATGAAGAAAATTCATTTTTTTTAAACTTTCTGTGTGTGTGTGTGTGTGTGGAGTTTTTTCTATGGCGAACGATAACTGTCGCAAATTCAAACAGAATCAAATAATTTTTTGTATATGTGCCTGCGTTGTAGAGGACTCAAGGCCTATTGATTTTAGAGACGAGAGGTTAAGGGAGAGGGGTAGTTTACCGGCAACGTTTTACGTCTTAACGAGGGGAAGTACTTAATTTTGATAAATAAAGTATTCTGAAAAGAAGGTCATAATAATCAACTGTAGAAAGGTAGATGAAATATCTATAAATGAAAAGGGTAATTGAGGGGTAGAGGGTAATTTCCTATAAATGAAAATGGTTATTAAAGGGGAGGGGGTAATTTTTCGAAAATTACCTTTCCGATGTCGAATAAACTACTTCATTTTGAAGGATAAGATAACTTGGTAATTACATATAATGAAACTATTACTCAATAAAGGTGTAAATATCAAAAATGGGGTTGTTCGGTTAAGGGGGAGGAGTAGTTTACGTGCATTTTTTGTGTTTTAACAACAGAAAAATACTTAATTTTGATAAATAATTTCACCGAAAATGATAATCTACTGTAATCTAAAATGATAACCATATTAATCTACTGTAAAATGATAAATGAGATATTTTTAAATGGAGAGGGTAGTTGAAGGGGAGGAGATGATTTTTTGGAAATTGCTTTGCTGATATCAAGTCAAGTACGAGTATTTAAATTTGAATGATACGATACCTTAGCAATTACATATGATAAAACTGTTACTCTATGAAAGTGTAAATATCATTAAAGGTGGGGGTCGGTTTAGGAAGAGGGATGATTATCTGCTTAGTTCAGTTTCTTTTGTAAGAATAAAAGCACCTAATTTTTATAGTTAAAGTGACTCAAAAATAACGTTATATTAAACGACTACCTCATAATAAAAAATATCTACAAGTAGTGAAAATAGTTTGAGGATTGGGGATATTTTTTTCTTTTAGAAATTATCGAACCGAATTCAAGTAAATTATTTTAAATACAAATCTTAGAACATGGAAGTCACGTATTGTTCTCCATACCGATATTTAAATACTACGGTCTTTTCCTTAGTCGAGGTTTTGCGTTTTTGCTTAAATAGTTATAATTCACATGCAACAGAGAACTGAAAGAAATGAATGTGTTATGTAATTTATAAGAATGCAAAGATTGCGTTGGGCCGGACATGTTATGAGAATGGAGGATGGCAGGAATCCCAAAAGGGCTCTGCTGGGTACATGGGAGGGAACGAGACCTAGAGGCAGACCGAGGAAGAGGTGGGAAGATGCCGTTGCAGAGGACGCGAGGGACATGGGGATAAAAACCGGAGAAGGCCTGCAATGGATAGAGTAGATTGGAGGCGGAGATTGGTGGAGGCCAGGGCCTGACTTGGGCTGTAGCGCCATAGGAGGAGGAGGAATGTGTTATGTAGTCAGATACATTAGGAGATACAAGACAGTGAGAAAAATATAGCAGGATGTTTTCGGTTAGATTTTATAAAGCATGTCACTGACGAAAATTATTTGTAATAAAACCATGCAAAAAATACCTACCTAGACAAACAAAATTACATCTGAGAGAGAGAGAGAGAGAGAGAGAGAGAGAGAGAGAGAGAGAAAGAGAGAGAGAGAGAGAGAGAGAGAGAGAGAGAGAGAGAGAGAGAGAGAGAGAGAGAAAGAGCGGAAGAGAGGGGTAACATGTATAATTAAAAATCGTTAATTTTTGTTCTATATAATAAAGATAATCGATTAAGTTTGCTGTCTCAGGTCAATTGGTGGTACGTTAAAGATTCTTCTCTTTGGATAAAAGCGCGCGCGCACTCATACATCCGGAAAAGTGATAAACAACTGTCATAATTAAGAAACCGTATTTAAAGAGAAGCGTCGTTTCACGATTAACACAGCAGTGGGCGTCAGTACTCGTATACTCTCCCTACAAGTAGCGCACGTTAAGATTACCTCTGTCAGTGACAGAGAGAAATGTCTGTAGAGAATCAACTGTCATTGACGTCAAAACACGCTTTGACGTCACAATTTTTCCACAACACTCCTCACTACATTACATTTATTAAGCAATGTGACTCTTCAGGCCAGAATTTAAATCTTGAGTTTATTTTTGTGTTCCAGATGTTAAATCATAAACATGATTTTAAAACATGATGATTTTAACAAAGTTGATGTTAAATCAACTTTCGAATGTGTTCTCTGATTCGGGTATTCAAACAGCCGTTTTGGGCATAAGTGTAGCCACGTAGTGGGAACGGAACATCCTACGCCTACAATATTAAATGTAAGGAATATTTTCTCCTAAACTATTAGCATTGGAAATCATATTTATTCCCGTAGCGTATTACCTTTCTGTAACAGCTTGTATGTACAAATTTAAGTGTATTTGCAATTTCTCTAAAAGATATTTTGTGGATATGAAGAATTCAAAATATCTTCAACTTTTTAAAAAAAAAATAAAGTCTATAATTACTGAGATATTAGGAAAATTCCATGGTCTACAGTCTGAAGCCCTTAGTATTAAATACAGACTCTGAACATTTTAAGTTTTTAGTTTTTAAATTTTAGAAAAAATGTTCCCTGTGTAGCAAAAAAAGCAAATATAAGGAAATCGTTGCTCAAAGTTACAACCGCGTTTTTAATGAAGTCCTGGGGGCATCAGAGTCATTGGGTATTTATTTCCTTATATAGCTTTGTCGTTATTCTTTTTTCTGTTTAGACTCTCCTTATGTTTCCTTTGAGCATTTCTCTTCCTGTCATTACCTATCGACTAATAGAACTAATCATCTGTTTTCCCGGCATTAGGCCAATCCTCTGGAACATTTCGCATGTAATTATATCTATTTTTATTAACAAATGTTTATGGATTCTGGTCCAGATCATACTGTTTACGCTTTCGGTTTGATTTTGTATTTTGTATACAGCCATGCAAGCATTTATTAAGAGCTCAGTTCGAGACAAGTGTCAGAAAACTAGACTTGTAATCTCCAAGAAGTCTTGTGTCAGACTTTAGAGACGTATGTATGTTGCTCAGACCTTCATATACCTATTATACTTAACAAAGCCGGGAAGAAGAAGAAGAAGAGGAAGAAGAAGAAGAAGAAGAAGAAGAAGAGGAAGAAGAAGAAGAAGAAGAAGAAGAAGAAGAAGAAGAAGAAGAAGAAGAAGAAGAAGAAGAAGAAGAAGAAGAAGAAGAAGAAGAAGAAGAAGAAGAAGAAGAAGAAGAAGATGATGATGATAGTGATGATGATGGAGGTGGTGTTGAGATATCAAAAACGTGAGACCTTTTGTGGGCCACCACAATGTATCAGTGAAATATTTATCCGTTCTTAGGTTAGTAATAAATTGTTCCTGGTTGGCAATAACGACAATATCTGTTATTTCCCATGGCTGCCTTTGAGCATATGACATGATGCTCTAAATACGTCTCAAGTATTTCAAGTAAGTTAATGCAATATTAGCCATACGTCTAGGTAACTTTAATTAATAATTACGTCAAATCAAAAAATTGTTGCAGCAAAAATGACAACACACTAAACATTATTAATCCGGCGCAATGGTCGTTCGGTCAAAGCATCAAGCATGTGTCACATACACAAGTACAGAAACCTGAATAAAAGGCCACACGGCCTAAATCCGCAATGGTAGTCTGAAAAAGACGATTACATTAGATTGCAAAAAATAATAAAGCGATTTTATATTCACACACACACACACACACACACACACACACACACACACACACACACACACACACACACACACACACACACACACACACACACACACACACACACACACACACACACACACACACACACACACACACACACACACACACACACACACACACACACACACACACACACAATTATAGAATATTCAGACTTACCAGACGATAAAACCGGAATTTATGTAGAATGCCTGGGGCAATCCATCGTACTGTACTGAAGGTCTGTACATAAATGTGTACATTACTGCACGTGCCGCACCACTGTGCAAATTGTTTTAATTCACTTACAAACTATTGTACGACTAAACTACCCAGAGCGATGTTGCGATTGGATTACGTCCGAGGTAATAACAATGACGCTTCTGCGGTTAGAACCATAATATAGTTCCACCGTAACAAGTCTTGTTATACAAGTTTCCATCGTCTGGTCAGGTCCAAAACCACTGGTCGAAACACGTGTACCGTTTCTCGCCAATTGTAGCATAACGACTGTTTGCACTTGCAACTGCAGTTATAACAAATATTTTCCTTTGTTATATTGGAAACAAAGGAAAATACTTCCCATTTTCAATAACAAGTGCATTGAAGGGGAAGAAGGAGAAAAAAGGAGAAACAAACAAGAACAGATAGAAAAAACTGACTGAATTTTCCTAACGCCAAATAAACCTTTTTCCGAGTCTGAAACAAATTGATCAAATGTGGAAAGACTTTTCACGTTCGAGTGTAACATTCAATATGCTCTGCGCTGCTATTAAAAAATTACCGAAGACAGAAAAAGATCAACAGTTCGTTTTACAAGAAAGCTACGCATCTTGAAGCCCCACTAGACACAACAATCCGCCCAGGTGATAAACCTAATGACGAGTAAAGAGAAGTCATCGGATAGAAGTACTAATAATTACGTGGTGGTGTGATTTTTTTGTGTAAAGGCCATCTAAGGACCACATGCCAATTTCAGTTCTTTATCATTCGTTCTTTTCTTTTTCTTCAATATTCTTTCATCTTTTCACTGTGTCTCTTCTTCCTGTCTTCAGTCCACTTTGAACCTGCGTTTTTCTCTCTTCTACCCTGGAAAGAGCATATGGTATAACTAACGATATTTACAATAAAAAGTGCATATCTAAAAACGCGAAATAAGGCATTACAGTACAGTAGTGAAGCCAGAATGCCTATATGCAAGCAAATTTCTAGCATTGAATTATCATTTAGACAAACTAGAAATATTGGACAGACGTATTATTAGGAAAATATTAGGCCTACGAAAAACTTCAGAAGGTTGGAAATTAGGAAGTAATGATGAAATATATCAGAGTGTAGAAAATATAACAGGACAATGAGAAAAAGAAGACAATTATTTTTTTGACATTTATATAGCATGGACGACAATAGGTTAACAAAGCAGATCTTCAAATATCTGTGGGGGAAGAAGTCAATATCAAGTTGGATTAAAGAAGTCCAAAAGGATTTAGAAAAAAATAATATAAACGCAGAAGAAGCAATTGAAAGAGAAGTTTTTCGGGTAAAAGCGTTAAAAATGGAAGGTGTCAAATTTTATTATAACTTTCCTCGAGTTTATTTTGTCTTGATTTTAGTTTTCTATTTTTTAATTTTACGTTTTCTATTCTCTTTTGTATATTTTAATTTTGTTCTTTATTGTTAATTTGCTTTATCGGAAAAATAAATTATTCCATTTAGATGAAAAATTAAAACAAAAAATTCGTTAATAATATTCGTTGCAATGGATTGCGTTCCGACAATATCGTACGACTTGTAAGAATCGTTCTCCTAGAGACAACACGTTAAACATCTTGTAGGGTAGGTTACATACGTATCTGCGTATATGCCTGACTTATGTACAAATTGACTTGCGACCGGTTGATTATCACGGCAACCCGATCGTAAATCGGTGAGAGACTGCACAAGTAAAAGCTAATATAAAGGTTACATTAAGGTTTCTTTACTGAAGGTGGAACCAAACTATTGCTGCAACTGTGTGTGTGTGTGTTCTTCTATTAGTCAGGATATTTTTGTATACGATGTATATGGTTGTTGTGGGGGGGGGGGAGAGAAGTCCTAAAGAGACCACACGCCATCATCGAGTCTCTTTATTGTCTATACCAGTGGTTCCCAAACTTTTCAGTCCACGGACCCCCCAAATAATTTAAAAAAAATCACGGACCCCGTCTAAGTTTTGAAATACAACAGTAAATATGATACAAACTCTTATATTTTAATTAAAATGCATTAAAATCAAATCCTCTTAACATGCAAAATTATAATATTAAGGATATCAGACGTAGTTTAATGTGAACAATGAAGCTGCTTTTGAACAATTAGCTCTGCAATATTTGGTTTAATGTCTGATAATTTCAATATTAAGTTGCTCTCGACATCAAGTTTATTTCTTAAATTTGGCTTCAAGTACGTGATCAGGGAGAATGCAGTTTCACACAAATAATTAGAGGGAAACACAGTTAAACTTTTTTTTTCGAGGTCAGGATAGTCAGTCATTACATAATAACCAGAAGTCAGCTAGCTGTAATTGCAAAAACTGTATTTTAATAAACTGTCAGTTGAAAGTTCTGCCAATGAATCTTCTTTTTATAGTGTAAGAGAGAGGTCTAATCAGTTCGGCTGACAAACAGATCTGCTACACGACATAACTTAAAGACATTATTAAATGTATTAGTTTGTAATTACTTTTACAATTACAATTAGCTTGAACAAAAAAAAAATACTTAAATCTTCTACTAATTGTTTTAATTTCTAAAATTTAGATTTTAGAGCACAACAAATCTGAGAAAATTACGGTATACTCTAATTTTTCTTAAAAGTGTCTGCGGACTCCCTTAAAAATTGTCGCGGACCCCTGCGAACCCCACTTAAGGAATCACTGATCTATGTTAATGGTCTGGGTTTTGCAACATCGAGACAAGGTCAAGGTCTAATACTGTGTACAGTAAACTGGACAGAGTAAGCTTTGGTGACAATCGTTCTGCTTAGAGTGACTTGTTTTCTCAATAGAGATTCATTTCTAGCTTTATTGACCCCCCTCCAATATTTGGTTTAATTCCAAGCTTTATAGCATTCTATGTCCAGGTATTATAAATAAGAACTAAGAGATTCTCCAGTAGTAGAACATTACCATATTTCTAAGTTTACAAGTATAGCACAAGCTATTTTTGTAACGTCTGATATAGTTACAGAAAAAGTTGTTCCGGGTAGATTTATTATTTACATTTCTTTCACATATTAATATATGACACTTTTATATAAAATACCTCAAAACAGATTTAATAGTTACTTACAAAAAAAAACTAATTCAGAAATGTTTGATCTTTCACTTCTACATACTATAGCATTACGCCTTGTCTACCCTTACGGCGTAAAGGGGTTGTCGACTTTAGCAGTTTACAGTTCTTTTTCATATGTCTTTCCATTTCTGCTATTCTGTGCTGTTTTGGTCGTGTTCACCAGTCTTCAACCTCTTTATACGAGCGCTTTTCTTATTTTATCCGCGACATTTTGCTAGATCTCTTTCCGTTTCAGTTCTTGAACGATCTTACCTCCTAGAGACTTCTCGTTATCCCTTCTTCCTCAGTCTTTCCATACGACCGAATCTTTTCAGTTCGTTTCCTTCTGTTATAGAGTCAATGTGTTTTGTTTTTAATTTTTCTTTAAATGTGTGATTTCTTGATGATTGATTTTATCTATTTTTCCGAAACATTTTAAGGTCATCAATTTTCCTTCGGTTTTTTGGTGAATGTTCATAACTCTGACACATGCACAGGCGCGCTCGCACACGCACACGCACACACACACACACACACACACACACACACACACAAAACACACACACCTAAATTTTCGAATACTCCTCCTATTGTTTCTTTAAGGACTTCTCTATAACCTAGGGAACTCATTTTATTATACTGATAAAGAGACTTTCAACCGCTGTTGTTCTTTTTAGTTTTATATTCGGTAAGGAAATGGAAATATGGTGATCGCGAAAAAATCGTGTTCGAGATAAGGGCTGATTCTGATTCTACTATCCTCAAAACATGAAGAAAAGTCATGTGTGTGTGTGTGTGTGTGTGTGTGTGTGTGTAGAATTTGTTCTATGGCGAACGATGACTGACGCAAAATCAAACAGAATCAAATAATGTTTTGAATATGTGCTCGAGTTGTAGTGGGCTCAAGGCCTGTTGCTTTTGGTGAAGATCGGGTAATGGGGAGGGGTAGTTTACCTGCATTGTTTTGTGTTTTGACAAGACTAATGTACTTAATTTTGATAAATAAGTCCCCCGAAAATGAAGTCATATTAATCCACTGTAAAATGGTAAATGAGATATCTATAAATGGAGTGGTTAGTTGAAGGGGGAGGGAGTGATTTTGCGGAGAACCTCCTGTACAAACTTACGGAGATTCTGCTTCCGGATTGCTACATTCATCTGATTGCTAACTTTCTTCGGAACAGATCCTTTTGCGTGAGAGTTGATAACACCCTTTCTTCGGCAAGGGCTATTACTGCTGGTGTACCTCAGGGAAGCGTCTTGGCCCCCCTGCTTTTCTCTGTGTACGTCCATGACGTGCCCAAGTTGCCTGGCATCAGGTTGGCCATGTTCGCTGACGTCACGGCGGTGTATACCATCGATCGTCGAGCTGAGACGGCAGTTATCTGGCTCCAGGAACAATTGAACGAGTACGTTGAGTGGGCAGAGAGATGGAGGGTTGCCATCAATGCGGCCAAGAGCACAGCAGTAGTCTTCTTCAGACGCTTAAGGCTCCCAGACAGACTTCACGAAGGCGATCTCTATTGCCCTGGTCTCGAGAGGTAAAGTACCTCGGGGTTCACCTCGACCGTCGTCTCACCTGGCGGACACACTCTGCACAAGTAGCCCGCAAGACCGCCACCTATATCAACTATATCCACCTATATCGTCTATATCAACTCCGTCCCGTGTTATGCAGCAACGCCATGACCCGCCACCTAGGGAAGCTTATCGTCTCCACCTATGTGGTGCCGATGGTGCCTACGGGCATGCCCTTCGTCCCGCACAGCCATTGAACTTGTTTTGTGGGAGTGATTTTTGAAAATTACGTTGCTGATACCAACTAATATACGAGTATTTAATTTTAAATGATAAGATACCTTAGCAATTGTGGGGATCGGTTGATTATCTGCGTAGTTCAGTTTCTTTATAAGAATAAAGTACCTAATTTTTATAGATAAAGTGACTAGAGACTAACATTATATTAAACACTTCTCCATAATAACAAATATGTCTATAAATAGTGATAAATAGTGGTTTCTAT
Source organism: Magicicada septendecula (assembly GCA_034769895.1). Lineage (NCBI taxonomy): Eukaryota > Metazoa > Arthropoda > Insecta > Hemiptera > Cicadidae > Magicicada > Magicicada septendecula. The sequence continues at coordinate 86,505,068 of CM068367.1, forward strand.
ATCTATAAATCGTGATTTCTATAAATAGAAATTATCGAACCGAATTAAATGATTTTAAATATAAATCTTAGAACATGGAAGTCATGTATATTTCTCCATACCGATATTTATAATTTCGTCATCTTATTTTCTTCTAGATTATATAAGTGATTTAAGTTGCCCTTGTTTTAAAGTTTCCTTCAGTAATATCAATTGTTGGTCGTCACGTTTTTTGCTAACGAATATTATTTATGTTTAATCCTGACTGATACCCATGTTGTATTTCTATAATAGTTCCTTACGTAGGCAATATATTTGTAGACTAGTCTGCAATATTTTTGTATATTTTGCTATTTTTCATTTCAAACGATTACCTAAGACGGTAAGTTGATTTACGTCAAGAGATTCGCAATAAAGACTGCCCAAGTAAAATAACTGTTTTTGATAAAACATGTACGCGAGGAAGACATATCGCATGAAAGAATTGGTAATATGTCTAACAAAGTGAAATTCCGCGATAGACAGAAATACTCTGAGGAATTTAATAAAGACGGTCCATGATGTTACCAGTGGGCAGAGGTTTGTCAGGTATTCAGTCGTCTTATGAACAACACTGAAGTGTTCATTAGTTTCGCTGTGCGCAGTACACTTTTCAAAAGTAATTTGGAAAAGAATTTTTGCGATCTCTTATCTTATGTATGTTATTAAATTTTTGTAAAAACATTGAACTACTGGAAACTACTACTTATGTTCCCGGTAACATTTGTCATTTTTAATATCGAGAGGTTAGTGGTAAAACTATCCAAGTCAAAGTTTAATGATGTTTCAAGGTGTTTCAAAAACGTCATTTTTATGCAATTTTTTTGTTATTTTCTAACAGCTATGTAATCATTAGAAAACCGCTATTAATAATAAAAATTAACCTTCAAAATCAGCTTTTTGATTTATTCTTGCACTTGAAAACCTTTAACTTCAGTTTTCCGTAAATTCACATGAGTAGACGTGGGTAGATTTACCAATAACCCCCATGATATTTCCTTCCGTAAGTATTAATATAGGCCTACCAACTTAGATACGTACTTTCGAAATTAAGTAAGAACTGATAGCAGCTTAGATAAGTACCCTACTGGAGCAGACTTAGACAAGTGTTGATAGCAGTTTGGGATGTTTCTGATACCAGCATCAGTAACAATTCACAACACCGTAGGAAGGTACTGATACTGATTTTAACCAGCTCAGGTAATATTGGTGCAATCTTAAGTTCATAGTGGATTTCAATTTAAAACAACCATCTGCCTTCTCCAAGTCAAATAAATCAAATTTGTGTACGTTGCTCTCATAAACTGTTAAAGGCACTACAGTAAGGGATCGCCAACTTATTCTGAGATGGTATTTTAACTTTATGAAACATAAAAATACTTTATATTAAATTAAGGGTTAAGAAATTTTTTTTAATTGACACTTTATTTTTAAGTTTTTTAATTTTTTGTTATTCTTTCTAAAGTTTTTAGGTGTAGTACTGTAATTAGTTGCACAATTTAAAAAAATAATTGTGTTCCTATCTCTTAAAGAAGCTGTACAAAAGGTACTTAAAGTTATAACCAGTAATTAATTTGTCAAAACACTCCAGGAAACTCCTGAGTTAGTGACATTGTCAGCAACATATTGAAAGCAATAAAATATCGTAATTACCTGGGCTACAGTGTGTCTTATAATACAAGCAACGACGTTGTGAATAAGTTGGATAAGTTCAACTTTATGTGCGGGACCATCAGGCGAACTCTTAAGTCAGCAAGTAAAGAAACACGCCTTAAATTGTACAAGGTGATGGCCCTTCCCATATTTCGTAATGGGTCCGAGAATTTGATTTTAACGAAAGGCCAGTCCAGTTGCATCCACGTGGCAGGGCATACTCCCCATGATTATATAAGAAACACGGATATACGGCAGGAACTGAATATTATGAGTATACTCGACAGTATTGCCCAGTATCGTCTGAATGTGTGGGAACGTCTTTGCCGAATGAATGACTGCCGCATCCTCAAACAACTACGGAACTATAAGCCGTGGGGACGGAGAGGTGTGGGACGTCTGAGGAAGCGCTGGAGTGACCAGCTTTAGACTTTGCCTGTTTGAGACCGGAACAAACCATCCTTGGTTTAATCCTTCCAGATAATGATGAACTATCGTAATTACCTAAATCTAGTGTTACTTGGAAGCGTTTAATGCGTAGGGCGGAAAGGTAAACGTCACTTTAAAGTCGCCGAACACAAGAACGCTAAAATGACATCATACACCGTAAAAGATTTCACATTAAAACACACTAAAAAATTCTTTCGAAACAATTTTTGAAAGTATAAAGTTTACGGTCGAGAATAAATTACAACAGTGAAGAGTCTCGGACGTTGCGAACTAGGAAGAAGACGTCTACACAAGCGACTGAAAAGGCGCTGACACGAAACCGTTGGACGGGGATACTACAGCCACCGTAGTATCATGAACATCAAGAACTTTATTCAACAAGTCAAGTATAGAAGAATTCATAGTACAGAACAATAAAATATTACTAAAGTTACATACACCGAACAACACTACTGTACTTCTTAAACTTATATAAATAAACGCTTCAACATATAAAATTTTAAATAAACTTTGTACATAATCTTATACTATTCGTTCCATAAAACCTCCAAGCGATGGGCGATTTCTTACGGATAAATCCTCTATTCGGACATTTTACATCGTAATTTTTTATCGCTTGATGATTCGATCCCTGGAATCTGAGATCGTCCTCAGAAACTGTGAGTGGTGGTTGAAAGGCCCTATTGAAAACGTCAAGAAACATCACAAAAACGTCAAGCTATAAAAAATTACGATGGAAGAAGTCCGAATAGAGGATTTACCTATATTATTCGTGTGTAGTTATTTATTACTATACCACAAGCAAGCCTAAAACTTACAAGACAGATGTAGCCTACACACATTTAAAATAGACTCACTACTTTCACAAAGAGCAGTGTAAAATCACTTCACCTGAGAAGAGAACAATTCTGAAATATATATATATATATATATTGTTACAACACAAACAAGCCACCCCAATACCAGGTAAAAAAGACGATGAATCAACTATATAAAATGTTTAATCTACAGAAAATAAAATGACGATGACGCGACAAACGACTACATGACCCAAGTGATTCACCAAATAAAATGAAACCAAATGAGAAAGTGATTGACCAAATAAAATGAAACCAAATGAGAAAGTGATTGACCAAGTAAAATGAAACCAAATGAGAAAGTAATTGAGCAAATAAAATGAAACCAAATTAGAAGGGGGAAAACAAAATAAAATGAAATCGAAGAAGAAGGTAAATGAAAATGAAACAAACCAAGTATAAATGAAATAAAATGAGAAGAAATGAAAAGACACAAACAAATAATATAGAACAGAAAAAGGAGAAATGTTACACTCAAAAAAATAATGAAAAAGAAACCAATAAATAACAAATGTAAAAGATAGTTATTAGTATCGGCTAAATAATAAATGTAAATGATAATTGATAAAATCCAATAAAGTAAAGACAAACAAAGTACACTAACCAAAGAAATAGAGTTTAAATGTAATAAAGGACTCTATAATGAGATGAACTTGTTAACAGTATAACTAACCTTTGTAAAGTGAGAGATAGAGAGATAGAAAGACAATGAACATAAGTAAGTGACAAAGAGAATGTAATGTTAGGGAATACCCACTAATAACACTTAAATAAAATATAAGAAGTGCAAAGTGACAGTGTAAAACCCCAAAATAAATAGAAACCCTATTAATAGGTATAAACAACTAATAATCAGTGATGAACACTAAAGGTTTATTGGTGAACAGTATTATTAAATAAGAATTTTGTTATTGATAGTATTAAGATTAATTGTAGATGAGGGATACAATAGTATTCAGGGAAGGAATCCCATGGAATGTAAAAAATTAGTGTTACCATGGATAGAGAGTAAAGTTTATATAAGAAAAAATATAGTAAAGAATAGGAAAGCCAAAATCAATAAACATCCTACATTCTAAAGGATAGTTAGTTAAGTAAAGTTAAAGGGAGTGATGATGTTTATCACCAAAAAATAAGTAAGAATAAAAAAAGTTGTAAACAAGAGTAGCATAATGAAGGTTAAAGAATTGTTTGATTAAGTTTATGAGTAGGAAGATGGCTGAAGGAGTTATACAGTCCATTAAGCCTAAATGGCATGTTATATTTGATAGAGAATAGTAAATAATATACAATTTATAAACAATGGCAATAGAAATAAGTAAAAAGATAAATTAACATAAATCTAATGGTACTGGAAGGGCAGTTAGAAAATAATAGACAAACCATAATGTGGAAATTAATAAAAACATACAATTATTATAAAACAAATCCAAACAATTCAACAAGTAAACAAATCATTTGTAATACCAAAACAAAACATGTATAAGGGTAAATTAATATGTAATTTGTATAAATTAAGGAAAGATAGCCAATTACTAACTAGGCCTATGAAATGCCTAACTGTAAAAACCAATAACTACAAATTGTAAAAAATTAACAAGAATATTAGCAAATCCAAGGCAAGTAACTAGTCAAGGATAAATAATCAATCATATTAAAAGATATATGTTAAATTAAGGACATAAAATAAGAAAGAAATGTAATTAGATAATATCAACATAATTGTTAAAACAATAATACAAAAGCAAACCCAGCTTTGTGGTATGTCAAAATGATCTTTGAAAGAAAATACGAACAGTTGGGATAATATCTCATACATAAATAAGAAGACAGAAGAATAATAGCAATCAGAAGATATACAGTCATTTTGAATAAAAATTCAAATATGATAACAATGGGCTTAAGTCAAGTTCAGCCAATCAGAGTCAATCAGTTACCATGACAACTGAACGTTATTTATGAATTTTCCGTTAGAAACTATTATTCCATTATTGATGCTCAACAGGAATAGACGCCAAGCCGTGAATGACCAAAATTTTAATATAAAATGTTTAAAAGTAATCAAATTTGAAAAAATTAAGAAGTAAGAAGATGAGGACATTCAACTGATGCCTAATACCTGATTAATAATTTCTAAATTAATAAATTTAAACCAAGTAATACGAAAAAGAAGCCAGGCGTACTTAAATCCCAAGATGATTGAAGATTGATGACTATCGAAGACAACAACCCATTTCAACTGAATGACATTACACCTCAAGTCGACTGATTTGATAAGTATTGCTGAGTTACCTGAATTTATGAAATAAATTCTCTTTAATTTTTCTGATAACACTTTGAACTTTCACTATAAACTGATGGTATTATTTCTTTCAAAGATTAATTAAAAATAAAACACTAAACTTATGTTAATTAAGAAAAATAACCTGTATAAAAATTACGAACTTTGGAAACACACTTTATAACACTTCAGGAACAAATTATAATTACACATTATATAATATAAGTACAGTTAATGTAATATAATGTACTTTATTGTAATCAAATTGATATTTTTTTTCGTAATCACAAGAATCCAGAATCTGAACGAAATTAATAGTAAACAAACTGTTGCAGTCGCCATGTCTGACTGAATAATTCGTTCAGAGTCACTTCGCCGAACCTTGAGATTTTTGTCTTATAATAATTGCCGGTGCAAATTTGTTGAATAACAAAATATAATTTTATATCTTACTGAATAAATACTAATCGCAATTTAATAAACTAGTACAGAGTTGTAACCACTGTTCTTTATTCCATAGGAAAGTACATTATATTATTTGTGTATTTTAGCGAACAGCAAAGGTGACGGTAAGCGCTCACGTCGGAAACTCGGCGAACTAACAGCTAGATTAAGAAATTCGCACAGGCGGCGGGAGTAAATTTGAATTCAACATACCGTCCTAGCTAAGAACGCTCAATCGTCCTACTTTTTATTTAATTGTTTTTAGTTAAACAATTTGGCGCCACCCGGGATTAATGAACACATATTGAAAAACAGGTAAGGTTCCCACTCGTGTGTACTGGTAATTTGAAGGATCGCTACGGACATCGTCAGCGCAACGTATAAGTAACGACCACTCGTGTGAGGCGTACACACAAACAAACATACATGTTTTTAAGAGACGGTTACTAATTACAACGTTACAGATTGACTTCCATCGCGGGGCTTAAACAAGGCGGACGTAATTACAACGTTACAAAATATATATATATATATATATATATATATATATATATATATATATAGCGACAATACAAGCATAGGCTGTAATGCGCATATATAATATAAAATAAATATTTTATTTAATTTTAATAATATATAATAGACGAGCAGGTGTGAAATTGGAAGCTGGCTTGCAAACAGGAGTCAACACGCAGGATCACGCTATTACTGCTGCATGCGTGTACACAAGGAAATAGTGTGTGTGCGTAAAGCCTGTTTGAACCTAAAAGTTTGGAACCTCACCCCAAGTCAATGCTAAATTAAGAATATATTTAATATTAAGCAAACCATAGATGTTAGCGAGAAGTTAAAACTTCTAAAAATGTGTAAAAATCAGACACAAGTGCAGTGCGAATTTTACGTAATTCGGACAATCAGTGCGAATTCTGTGCGATTTTTAAAGCATTATAATTACACTAGTAGTGCGAGCATCATGATAATTGCACATCACATAGGTCATTAAATTAGACAATATTTTATCGCCGTGAAATCCGCGTTAAACAATGCGATTGGCGAAAAAGTGCAAAAATGAGAAATAGGACGAGAGTGGGGTCTATCACGCCATGGTTCAACTGTCGACAGGCTAATTCCTGAATCGACAGCTGCAGTTTTCTTGGTGAATATAAATACAAGCCCAGGAGAGCTAACCTCTATTTCTAACAGTCTTCATTCGTGGGTCCGTCAGGGACGCGAAATTTTAATTACTTTGGACAGCGTTAGAGAATACGTCTAACACCAATAAGACTTTTTGTTAAGCATAACTTATAAAGCATTACGATAAATATTTCGATTTAAAATAGTAATGGAAAACAGTAATTAAAAATTACCGTAACAAAGAAATCGTCAGATGTCTACAAGTGATCTACATCTAAGAGCATTACTCCAGACCGAGGACGAGAGCACTACATGGCATAAATTCCAGACGTAAAGGACGAGTCATCGGACTTCCAAGAGGACCCGGAGGAAGAGGAAAGTATCCAGGACTTCCGAGAGGACCCGGAGAACGAGGAAAGGATCCAGGACTTCATGATTATGCAGGATTCACAACAAAGGACTCAGGACCAAGAGAGGGTATGCTGAGGAACCACTACAATTAAGGTGAAAGAAAGCCATGTATTCCTCATAACAAAAGACTTAATCAAAGATTGGTAAACATTGTCAAAAGAAAGACAATAATTTCAAAAAAGTGTAATTTATAACTTATGAATATATATGTCTTGTATAAAAAATTATAGCATAATTTTTTGAATTAATAATTTATTGAAAATATTTTAATTTAAATTGTAGAGTAATTATGAAAGCATAATTTTTGATCAATAATTTATTGGAAATATTTAAATTTAAATTGTAGAGTAATTATGAAAGCATAATTTTTGAATTAATGATTTATTGAAAATATTTTAATGTACATTTGAAAGAATCAATTAGATTTGTTCAAAGAATGAACAAATAGTTAACTTAGTTAAATATTTTTATATTGAAAGCACACATTCAGACTGAGTAGTCCAGACAGTATAACATAATGAAGAAATGTTTTTAATTAAAATTAATAATATTATATCTATGATATAAGCTTTATGTTGGTGATGAGATTATAGAAAACAAAGAAACTTTGAAACCATGTATAATGAATATCATATGACGAAGTAATCATTATTTGTATATTATTATTTCTTGATATGTTTGTTTAAACTAATAAATGGGAACATTTTGAATTTCCTAAAAAGGCTATCCATATTATAATTACACCTGAACCCCTAATTACACGTACACGTTGTTAGAAATGTTATTTACCGTTGTATAATTTTGTCGCTCATGAGCGTGCGCCCGACACACTTACATTTAATAACGTTGTGTCGTTGTAATATATATATATATATATATATTCAATCACTTTCTGCTACAGTCCGTTTCTTGATGTATATAATATATTTAATATTTATAAACAAATTTACCTCAAGATGTACTTTTTTCCTTATTAGGAACATGTTTCGAGAGCTCCTGTGCTCTCATCTTCAGCCTTCGCGATCTTGCGTCTGGTGAAGTATTTGTGTGTTGGCTGGATGCTATTAGGTTGTTTGTTGGTCTCTGGTATTTTAAAGTTTAGAAAGCCAACTTCTACTAACATCATTATACCTAACCATTGTGACCACCCACCACAACATAAAATGGCAGCATTCTATTCGCTATTTAACAGAATGTACAAAATTCCCCTAAACAAACAAGAAACTGACAAAGAAAGAAATATAATATACCAAATTGGTTATGAAAATGGATACAATAAAATACTGTGAACAAAATAGAAAATAAAATCAAATATAAAATAAAAACTGAACAATTAAGAATTAATCAAAATGAACAACACATAAATAATAACAACAACAACAAATGGGCCACATTCACATACATAAATAATAAAATGACAAAACTAACAAAACTATTTAAAAACACAGACATAAAAATAGCATACAAAACTAATAAAAATAATTTACAAAAACTAAATAGCCCACACAACAAAGGTAATACAACAACTAACGGTATATACAAAATTGAATGCCAAGATTGCAATAAATGTTACATAGGACAAACAAAAAAACAGCTGAAAAAACGTTATTTTGAACACCTAAACGCATACAAAAAACCAGAAATATATAAATCCAATTTAGCCACACATGCAATAAACACAGGACATGAATTCCCAGACATAACCAAAGTGACACTAATAAAACATATAACACACAAAGGCACCATAATGAACATTTGGGAAAACTTACAAATATACAAACATAAAACACAAAACAAACTAATACCTGAACAAATACTAATCAATACAAAACATGACACAATATTCAAAGCACTCAACATCGAAAGTACACAAAATACAAATACATATCACAATCACACACAATAATACAACTTTAAAATACCAGAGACCAACAATCAACCTTAATAGCATCTAGCCAACACACAAATACTTCACCAGACGCAAGATCGCGAAGGCTGAAGCTGAGAGCACAGGAGCTCTCGAAACATGTTCCTAATAAGGAAAAAAAGTACTTCTTGTGGTAAATTTATTTATAAATATTAAATGTAATATATATATATATATACATATATATATATATATGAACGTACACACACACACACACACACAGAGAAAAAAAAGATAAAACAGACCTAGGAAAAGAGATCTTAAACAGCCGAAGTAACCAAAAATAAAGGTTCTTATGCCAGTGAAAGGCTGTGTAGTGTGGAGGGGGATCCGATACAAAACACAACCGTTAGGCAGGAATTAAACCCTCATTCGGTTGCACTACTGGCAATAAAGAAAAGACTGAAAGAACGTGTATCCACAATGTAGGAAAAAGGATACCAAAGCAGGCCTTGGATTATCACGCTATACGTAGAAGAAGCGTGGGAAGACCCCAAGGATTAGATGGAGAAGCTGGAACGGGGACATTTGCTTAACCCTGAAAGGGTAGAAGAGGAAGAAGAAGAAGAAGAAGGAATATATACAGGGCTTAGTGGTAAAACTACCCAAGTCAGAGTTTAAATGATGATTTTCATGTTTCAAAAACGACATTTTTATGCATTTATCTTTTTTTTCATTTTCTAAGAGCTATGTAATCAACAAAAACAGCTATTAATAATAAAAAGTAACCTTGAAAATCAGTTTTATGATTTATCACCGCACTTGAAAACCTTTCATTTCAGTTTTCCATAAATACACATGAATGGACTTGGGTAGTTTTACCAATAACCCCATGAAGATATATATACATTAAAAAAATGTTTAAGTTACATATCAAACGTTTTGAATAATATGAAGACATGTTTGCTCTTTAATTCTAGTAATCCTAGTTAGTTTTGTTTCTACGATGACTATGAAATTCAATTTATATAATTTCCATTTAACCAAAAAAAATTATTAAAATTGTAACGTAAAAAATAATAGTGGGTAAATGTGCAAACGATTATGTTTACAACACCCGGCTCGTTTATTAAGTCTCAGTTCTGACTATTATTACTTTGTAGTATTTGCTTAAACATCAACGTACATTGAACTCGATTTAGTTAAACAGTACAAGCATACGGTGTCTTTGTTCGTTTGTTCTTTGTAATTGCGTTGTTTTTGCTGCATTCAATCGTATAATACATTTAGTTGTAGCCGACTCCCTTACAAGTAACATAAAGAGCTCACAGGTTTTCTGCTGTGTGACAATAAAGAACGATTGTTCGGGAAAGGATTGAAAGTTTCTCTGTATTTGTCCCACGCTTCGTCCCACGGCCTGCAGCAATGTTTGATGTGTAAGACGGTTTGGTTTAGTTCGATCACTTACAGTATACGTTTCTTTGTAACTTTGTGTCCCCCCCCCCCATGTGATCTCGGTCATCCTCGACGCCACAAAATTCAATTCGTCTTGAAAGATTTTCTTTGACGAACGAGAAGTTTCTAATACCAAACAACAACGTGTTGTATCAAAGTAATTAGAAAAAGTCAGTATCCCTAAGTAAAGAAACTTTCTAACATTCTTAAGTTTTGCATTGTGTTATTCATTTGTAAGTCTATATTTTCAATTAGTTTTACCGAGGACAGAATAATTATAAAATTGAATTCTAACTAATTTTAAAAGTATAGTATAAAAGAAAGCAAACATATTAATGCCGCCGTTTAATTACAAAAAACTTAATGTTAATGCACTCAAGCCTTTACAAAAATTCACTTTACCGCAAACTCTTTTCTTTAACATTTTTTTCTAATTTTGATAAAATAATTCTAATTTTACTCTAACTGTATTACAATTTTCCGGGTTGTTAGGTAGTGGTTTAAGTTTTTCAATTTTTACCAGACGTTTCATCCATACGGATGTTGGACATTATCCACATCATCCAGTCCTACAGCTGACAGACTCCGTGCCGCTGCATGCCGGTAGATGGATAGGGGGTTGTGCCCGCTTTAGGTGTGCCAAGCACCGCCTTTTGTGGGCGTCTTGGCGACTTCTTTCCCTCTACTCTCTCGCATGCCTCGGCATCGCCATACGGCAGCCTCTCGGGACTCTTACCTGGTTGGCGGAAGTGTAACGAAGCGTTGCGGGCGTGCAAATCGCGCCTTCCCACGCAAAGGGTCCCAGAGTTTTCCCCCTCCATCCGTTGCGAATCGCTCCGCGGTTTAGCGAACCAAAGTGCTGCACCCTGTTCCTCCGACAAATAAATAAACAAGGAGGATCCTATCTTACATAATTTACACCCTCATGCATTACTATACCTTCTAGGTGCCACCACCTTCTCAACGGCCAGCCTGCGCTGGGGTGCGATTCCCAATCTCCTTTCCACATGGCTGAAGGGTACTTGCCCCAGAGCAGCCGGAGTCTGGTCCTTACGAGGACCAGACTCAAACAACCCCCCCCCCTAACAAAAATCTTACATAAAAGCATCAAGAACGCTACCAAGCACCATAGAAAGCATCAGGCAGTCATCGGGTTAGCCCGGAAACTTCGACCACTGGGGCACATCTACAATGTGTCCCATGTGCCTGGACCTTTGTTTACATTTCGATCGCGGGTGTTGTGATCTGTGTTCCCGAGCTACTGATAATCGGTATGGATGAAACGTCGGGTAAAAAAAGAAAAACTTAGGATAGGGCCTAATAAACCGAAAGATTGTAATAAAGTAAGAGAAAAATTGTCTCGCAATGTTAGAATTATTGTGTCAAAATTATAAAAAAAAATTAACGAAAAGTTTTTGCGGTAAAGTGGATATTTTGTATAGGCTAGCACACATTAACACTTAAATTTTTCTAATTAGAAAGTAGCATTAACAGGTGGCATTATACTTTTAACCTTAGTTAGAATTCATTTTATAATTATTTTATCCCCGATACAACTAATAGACAACGTAGATGATGATAATATAATTTATAGTTTTTTCTGTACATCTGGGAAATTTTTATGATGTTTTTCTTTGACGAAAGTAACTTGAAATAAGTATGTTATTCTCAATTTGTTAAAAGTCAACATTTATTTTTGCCGAGCAACATTTTCGCTTTGGGAACCTTTATATTCATATCCCCTATGGAAGACGTAACTTCCAAATCGATATTGATGTTTCAGGTCATAAGCTGTCATAAGAAATCACTTCTTATGTTCATACTCTCACACGAAGGCGTACATTAACTCATAACGATAATAATGTTAGTAATAATAATTATTATTATATATAATTATTATTAACAATAGTCAAGTATTAAGTTATTTACAAATTAATTAATAATTATTATTAACAAGAAAGAATATTTAATTTACTTTTATTATTATCAAAAGATTTTACCTCTGTTGTTAGTACCTCTGTGTTACTCGTACAGTTTCGTCTATTTTATCCTTTTTTCTGCAGCACTTTTATCAAATACACACGTATACCTGAAAAAATAAGATTATCAGATTATAAAGTGTTCTCAGTCAGTCTATCACCGGCTGCTGTTGGTTTAAAGCCCTGTCACTACGCCAAAGTCGCAGCCGCCGACAGGGACCTCTTTTTCTGCAAAATGGGAGAGGCTTGAGGTGGAGTGGTGACATGGTCCCCACCTCAATGAATTGGTTGTTTAAAACCACGGAAAAGTATTAAACATTTTGAAATTGTGTTTCCTTCAAAATTGAAAGAAAATGTTCACGGAAACATATATGCAGAAACAGAGAACCATTCAATATAAAAGTTTCTCTGCTTCCGGTATTAATACTAACATTACTGTCTACATACATTTATATAAGCAGAGAACCACACAATATAGAAGTTTCTCTCCTTGTTGATATGGCTACCTAAATCTATGTATTGCGATGATTACGACATTCCAGATGCTCTGATAAAACCAACTAAACAACAGAAATTTTTTAGATATGATGGTTATTTTTTCAAATAGGTAAATGTATAATAATAATAATAATAATAATAATAATTTTATAATGATAGTAACTACTTAATTTGGAAACATGTTTTTAATAGTGGTGAAGCCAAGAAAAGCTGTAAAGTGTTTTGACTTAACAAAATCCATTTATTACGTGAATTTATTTTAGAAATAATTTGTTTAAAAAATATTCAATTTAGAGATAGAAACTAGACGTCATGATCATCTGATAACTTAAAAAAAGAACAGTAAAATGATAACTTCAACTCACCTAGTATTTTGCGTTTCCTATACTCTTCTTTGTACCTTCTTTCTTCTGCTTTTCTCAAGCAACCAAACCAAACCATTAAATGATGTTCATCTTTTTTCTTTGTTATTCTTTTTAAAAAATAACAAACCAACCGAACCAAAAAACTTTTCTCAATTTTCTTCAAGGTTACCAACAACAAACCAAAACAATGTAAGGCAACAGATCTGAAGGATTTGGTTCACGACGACAATCAGTAAGGAAAGCAAAGCGATTTAATAAAATGGCCCGAGGGCAATCGAAATCACGGCCAAAACTGTCAAAACGCACAAAACGGAACCGTATTAAAAATTACTATCATATAAGATATTACGATAATTCTTATTTTTTTAATTTATATAAATAATTGCACACAATAATAAATTATGAAAACTTAAAATTACAATACAATTTTTGCATAATGGAAAAATAAACCCAATTGACATTTATAGTGAAATAACAATTAACAGAAACATCAAGAGCCCCAGCACCTGAAAGAAAGCACACTTACAAACTAAGCTAATGGCCTAACCAGAACTATTGCCGCGGTTGACACAACAACGGCAAAAAAATGGTTTGCCTCAGAAACGTGTTTGAGGACTTGAAAACCCCTCAACGTAGTGCAATGTTGAGGGGGTGTGTGCAGCGCGACTGTGCCCTGCGTGTTCACATTAACTGGGCGGCCGTTTTCATTGGCTTGATTAGTCTAAAAACGGTCAAGTACCAGCTGGAAACAACGCCTGACAATGTCGCACTGTAATAAAACACTTGAAAGTTGCCTTGTAAAGGCTCTTTCTTTGGTGTACCTGAAAAGAAAAAGTGATTAGTATATGAAATCTGAAGAATCTGTGTCCGACGGGGGCCTACCTGTAAAGTCTCTAACCTAGCAAAATATCCCGCCTAGTTTGATTTTGTAATTAACATACATACACTTTTACTTTTATTCTGTATGTATAAACACTTTGTATTCCTATAGCTAGCAATCATCATGATAATCAGATAAATGATATTATTTGATGACAATGTTATTAAAAAAAAGTTATTAGAAAAAAGTGTTACATAGACATAACTGAACAAAAATAAGGTAGCTCTAAAAGTGTGCATATTTGAATTTAGAAAAATCTAATTAAAAAATTTAAGTAGAAAAATTATGAATTAAAAACCGTATGATTAACTATAAAAATATATGTAAAAATACATTAAGTTCTTTTTAAATTTTAAAGAATTTATACTAAAAATATACTTACGCGTTACATACAAAGCGTTACGACTAGAAACATTTTGATTGAAAAATTGTAACAAAACGCGCTTTAAAGAGTATGAAACTATTGTTGTATCCGATCTCTTCTAATTCAGAGTTGCCATTAACGTTTGACTCTAAGTAGAAGGGCCGTGGATGTCTGAAGTATCTTCTGTTGAACACTAACACTAAAACACGGGACTCACAACTTCTGCATAATTCTCAAATCACATTTGATAATATTCCCAAAACATATTGTGAGCTCCGTAACTTATACAGTATCAAATAAATTTGTGCAAGTTTTTTGAGTTTCAAACCAGTAAACTTGTAAAAATTCGGACATGTTCACTTTTTACAGACTACCTAATTATTGTATTTAGCGGGGATGAAACCTAAGAAATCCCAGACAACTATACTACGCATGCGGTGGGCTTCTCCTTGAAGATCCGATACTGAAACAGACAAACAACCCGCCACCTGTCTCATCGCCCTACAAGTAAGAGCTATTTTTCTAAGTTATTAGGGCACAACCGAAATCGACGCGGTACGAAAGCGGTCCGAAGCGACATGCAAATACGGGCGGTGAAAAAACACGAACACAAACGAAGCGACGTCCTACACGTAACCTTGAACACGACACTACGGAGTGATGCGGTCAAAAGCGACTTTGGATGTGAACATGTCAGAGTCCCTAAAGATTTATTTGACACTGTTAATATAAAAATAGAATGACTCACCTGTCTGGAACAATTTGCATCTCTGAGACTCCTACCTTTCTCCTCTGGAACAAAAACGCAGAAACATGATTACACATCTTGCAACACAATTTACAAGGTCACACAGACACACAAGCGCGCGCGTAGTGTTGGAAGTGACTTAGCGCCACCCTTATACCCCGGGACACGTCGGACCTCTTAAGATCCTTCCATCCCCATCTTACACTATCGCCGCGAACCACATAAGCTTACCAGGGTAGGGCAGGAAAATTCCCCGGCACGTCAACGAGCAGTCGGGCTGGAACCCCCTTCTTAAGAAGGAATCTAACACGATCCAATAAAGCGAAAATAAAGCGATCCAATTAAAATACGTTATTTTAATAAGATCTTTCTGATTTTAAAAATTTGTGATCTCTCCCAAAGAGGTGAGTTCGGGCTTCGCAGTGATCGAAAGATAGAGAAAATCTTTCACGTCCATCTTGACTTGTTCGTCGAAGTCCTAGTCCACGGACAGGTTAGGGGCGAACTGTCGCTCGAAACACAAGCTCAAGTACTCGGCCTTTTCCTGCGGGCGACCCAAGGTCGTCCAAACGGTCCAACGAAGACGGGAAAAGGAGGTCGTCGCCTCCGTCCCGTCATCGCGCTAGGTATTCAACACAGGTGACTTTAAGGGTCCACATGCCCCGTTCGGGGGACGGCGAGTTCCCAACAGCTTCGGCGAAACACCATCAGACTGCCACGCAGACGTC
Source organism: Magicicada septendecula (assembly GCA_034769895.1). NCBI lineage: Eukaryota > Metazoa > Arthropoda > Insecta > Hemiptera > Cicadidae > Magicicada > Magicicada septendecula. The sequence continues at coordinate 86,521,200 of CM068367.1, forward strand.
CAGTGAGCCGGTTATAAGCTACCTTATCGGCCTGCCAACGTAGTTCCTCTAGCGAGCAAGAAGAGTTACTTCCTCAGGGATACGTTGGTAATCGGGCGTAAGATGGTCGCCACCGCTGAGATGATCGCCTTATCGAATCAAGCAACGGCTTCGTCGATGAGCGGACGGTTTCGCATGGGCTAGTTGGGTGCCATCAACAACAAAGCGCCGGGCCGTAGCCTGCCCAATCGAAGACCTTCCTCTTGTTCCGTGAGGTGCTGTGCTGGGTAGATACGGGGACCAAGATGGGATTGTGGTCGAATGTCAACTCCGCAAGAAAGAGTACTTCGACCAGGCAGGTAATACCTTGGGTAACCGCAATATCCAGCACGTCGGGAGTCGCGATAGACCAAGAAGGAAAAAACCTGGGTTGCGCTGGACCAATCACCGATTGCCCGGCGGGATTCAACATACCTGAGGCAGCGCTTTCCTTTCGGAGTAGTAAATCGACTACTTCAAACGCGGTGCTTGCAATTCAGGAAACAATTAAATATTTTTATGGTGTACTATAAGGAAAACTGAATAATTGAAACAAGTTAGCACCCCCCCACACACACATTTAAGTATGTATTTGTGTTTGTTTGTATGTATGACTCTTTTTACTCCCATGTTCCGTAAGGAAATGAAAGTATGGTAATCGCGAAAAAAATCGCGTTCGAGATAAGGGCTGATTCTCATTGCACTATCCCCAAAACATGAAGGAAAGTCATTTTCCGGAAAGTGTCTGTGTCTGTATAGAATTTTTTCTACGGCAAACGATGACTGCCGCAAATTCAAACAGACTCAAATAATTATTTGCATATGTGCCCAAGTTGTAGAGGACTCAAGTCCTATTGAATTTAGTGAAGATCCGTTAAGTAGGAGGGACAGTTTACCTGCAACGTTTTACGTTTTAACGAGAGTAAAGTACTTAATTTTAATAAGTAAAGTATCCTGAAGGAAGGTCATAATAATCCACTGTAGAAAGGTAGATGAAATATATATAAATGAAAATGGTAGTTAAAGAGGGAGGGGGTGATTTCTTGAAAATTACTTTGTCTTGAAAATTACTTAGAATGTCTTGATGTACTTGAAAAAAAGTAGAAAAATTGTACTCAATATGGCCTATCGAAGCTTTACGAATAAAAATTTTTCCTGAGTTCGAAGTCAAATATTTCTGATAAATTAACATAAAATAAACATTTTGTAATACTAACTGACAATATATAAAATGTTTAAACTTCATGTGGATCCAATAGATAATGTAAATAAGTATCATTTAGGACTTTTTAAATAAGTAAAGTGTGTATACATATAGGTACGCAATGTGAAATATATTTTTTCTTTACATAATAAAGGCTAGAGTAATATAATGCCAATTTTTATCAGTTTATGCATATATATTGAGTTTTTGTTGACATTTAAGTCTCTCTCTCTCTCTCTCTCTCTCTCTCTCTCTCTCTCTCTCTCTCTCTCTCTCTCTCTCCCTCTCTTTCACAGTATATCCCCCACACATACATACACACAATGTGTGTGTTTTAAATACATTATATGATTAGGAATTATTGATAAATACATTATGAACGTAGACTGTTAAGACTGACCTTCATTTACAAATCCTGTCACTATCCTCACAATGTGTAGACTGGCTGCAGCTTCTTCACCGGCACTGAACACTTTAACGCACTGACATTTACACTGACACTACCGATTGTCCGCTGTATAGTCTGCGAACGGACGGCCGCCATTTGTTTACCAAAGTTACCTTAAAACACTGTTGCCTTCAACTTCCATTAGCAGTACGCTTGCTTACAATAAGAAAACGGGAAACGTATGTTGTATAACCGAGATAGACTAGCTATGACATCTGTGACGCCATAAGAGGTTTCTCCACATCGTTAGTTTAGTGCTTAAGATAGCATTTCAAACTTTTTGTGTGTTGAAACGTCGTTTTTTTATATTAACGAATAATAAATTAGAATATGGAGGCTGAAATGAAAGGGTCGCACTCTAAAGATGGATGAGACCAAGATTTTGAAGAGACTGTACAATGGCATACGTTGAGGAGTGGAGGAGATAGCATTCATAAACGTCGCGTTGAGAGACAGCATTGGGTAACTGCTATTTAGGTAATCAGAGTTCTGGGTGACCAGCAACAAATGCTGGGTCAGAAGTCATCTTCCGGTGACAGGACTGCGAGAGATGAAGGACAGCCTCTAGTGGGGTATGTCGAAGGCGATTATTTTGCTAGTGAAGAAGAAGAAGAAGAAGAAGAAGAAGAAGAAGAAGAAGAAGAAGAAGAAGACGGAGGAGGAGGAGAAAATGGTAACTTTTCTTATTTGGTAATTATAGAATAAAACGTACTACATCTCACTGAATCATTAATAGCTGATTAATAGTGTTGATTATCATTACTCCTTTACCTTCAGCTTCAAAATGTAGCTTGACATGTCCAAATAGAAACATGACATAAATAACAAGTATATCACAATGACGATGAAACTATCTTATTGTAGGTGTACACGCCTACTTATCTGGTGATTTGTTGTTGGCCGTGAAATGGAATCACTTATGGAGAAATCAAATACCTCCTTTATATGCTATTACAGTTGCTTTGTATCAGCAACTTGTTTGTGATTGGTTATCATATTAAAGTCATGCCCAAAACGCGTTGTCAATACTGAGCATTACTTTAAAAGGTGTTTGTATTGGAAGAATGGTTGTCGCAGCAGCAACAAATTCGGCATTGAAGCTGTACAACACTTCTAGCCTGCAGTAACACTTTAGTGTTTACAAAAGAAAATTCATATGGTACTTCTTATATTACGTACAATGGATCAGCTTTAGAAGAACAGAAGAGGTTTAAGGCGACCGTACTGGGCGGGCTACAGCAAAGTTCACACGGGAAGCGGTGTGTCGGGTTATGCTCAGAAACCCACGGCTACCATCTGTCCGTACACGTTAGTAGCAAGCTCCTGAGAGGGATGAAACGTACAAACATTTAGCGCAGTTAGGCGACCTGTCATGGAGCTCGAGAAACAGATAATTAACGCGTTTAGAAATTGAATCGATTCCCAGTTTACGATATTTTATAAGACACACTGCTTTAGGTGGGTCCTATAAAGAAATGAAGAATATCGCAAGGGATAGAGTGACGTGGCTACAGCGACAAGGCATTGCCTTTAGGAGTTAATAATAAACTGCTTTAGGTTTAACTGTTCTGAAAACATCAAACGTTTCTCTTGTTCTACGATAAGTTATCATCAGCAACTTCCTGAATGGTTTCATAATTAAAAACAACAGACTTAAAGACTGAGCATATAATAATGTTTTCTTGTAGTTACGGTATAGAAGTTGCGTTGAAAATATATTAAGATACTCTTTTTTTAATCCTAACGAGCGTTTATTAAAGTATCAAAGATGGAAAACGGCAAAAGCTAATGATTGAGGCCTAGTCAGTTTCCTTGTACAGATTACTAATTTTCATACCAATTTTTTGAATTTAAATTTGTTTAATTTTTGGTAAAAACAAATAACTATATAAAGAACTCTAATCAAGTTTGGTTTTAAAATTGGATTTAATTTTTTTTACAAAGGACTGACAATACAAAGTAATAATTTGTGAATTTTGTAAAATTGGTGCAAAAGTGTTTTTAACATTAGGTTTAAGATTTCGTAATACTTGCATAATTTTTTTAATTAAATGGTTTAAGTTTAGACCGAAACTAAAAGGTAATTAAAAACCAAATCATATTTTATGCACTTAACATTTTGGTGATCAGTGATCGCTGATAGGTTTTTGTTTCCTCTATGAAGGAACAGTATTACTTCATTGAAATTTATATACACATAATTTATTGATACATTATATATTTGTTAACGGTATTTTTTAAAAATTTAAAATATAATTTTATTATTAATTTTCTGATATTCTGTTAATCAGAAATTCTGATAAAACTACACCTAAGTAAAGTTTCAAAGAAATCTGAAAAAATTTTAACGTTTCTTTGTGTCTAAAAATGTGTAATTTAAAAATCTACAGCATGTAACAAGTACATTGTATTTGCCTTCACTAAAGAATATCCAAGCTGAGAGACGAGAGATAGTAAAGAAGGTTATGTAATGGGGAAAGTAAATAAGCAAGAATGTTATAAGAGCCACAAAAACTGGAAAGGGAAACGTAGAACCTAACATAAACAAATAAAATGTGTGTGTGAGTGAGCTGATTATCACGGCCTACACTAAAAACATAACTTTTACCATATTTACTACTTCATATAATAAAATATCTGAATTAGCCTTGATACTAAGATCTGGTTTGTTCATTAATTTCTATAGAAAAATGTGTCTATCTTATTCTGGAAATGGAAACGTGCATAGTGTGAAGGGGAGAGAGAAAGAAGGTTTAAAAAACGATACTTCTCGGAGAACAACCGAGGGTCTGAAGTGTTCATATGTTTTTGTACATGGTTTTTGTGGCTTGGTTTGAGTATATTGGTGTGTATGTGAGTGGTGTATGCTTTATACAGTTTGTTAACAACAATTTAGTTTTATAGTTTCATAGGAGCCACTGAATGGACAACTGGCAGACTCGTTAAAAAAGTAACCCGTTTCATTCGTGAAAACAAATCATAAAGCTTACTAATTTTGTATAAAATTACTTATGCTATTTTTTAAGTATATATCTTGGTTTACCATTTATCGCAGTCTCCCGCTTAAAAATGTCAGGAAACTGGATAGAGACAGAATAGGAATAAGAAGAAGTATGTGGACCAAGCACCATCCCACCCGAAGTATAACAATTCCCTAATCACGTTTCAACACTTTGACACAGGATAACACAGCGCAAGAAACACAGAAGACATTACAAATATACAAATTTATACAATATATTATTGTTAATACTAAAACTTTTTACAAGAATATACTTTTTATTTTGTAAATTCAATACGTTTCGACAGTCATCCAACTATCTTTATCAGATATAAATTAATAATAATATAAATTAATTTAATTAATAAATTAATTTATAAATAAATTAATTTATAAATAAATTAGTAATATAATATAATTAATGATACTATAAATTAATTTGTATCTGATGATGATAGTTGGATTACTATCAAGACATATGTACTTTACAAAAATAAAAAAATATATTCTTGTAAAAAGTTGTATTATTAGCAATAATATAAAATATATAACAAGGAAAATTTGAGCATTTATAAATATAAATATATTCAAGTATACAAATACAGCAAACAAATATACTACATTACACAAAACAACACATTAACAACAAATAGCACAACACAAAACACAGACCAAGTAGCTGTCTCATTCTTTAACATGATAAACCAAGAAGTGGAAGGAACAGTTATGCCTACAGTCGGCCAAGTTATAGGCATAATTGTTATGATCGTGTACATGTCGAATGTATATGCTAGTTCATTAAAATGTAAACGATAATAGAGTAAATTATATTTCTTGTTGGTGCCTGAGGCTTTCACGACCGGGGTCAACTCTACTCAAATTTGCTTGACTTCTTTCCAGGCTATTAGGCCGTGGTCCACTACTGCCGCGTAGAACAGCCGTTTCGGTTCCACCGTTGGAAGCCATCGTCAGTATCTTTTGCCACAGTACTGGTGAAGATCCGTACCAGTTCTCGAGTAGTTTTACAATGAAGATGACCTCCAACGGTGGGGGCCGAAACGTCTGTTCTGTGCGACTGAAGTGGACCACGGCCTAATAGATCGGAGAGAAATAAATCTAATTTCAACAGACTATACTTTACGTTGTTAAAATGTAACTTCAAAATTTGTTAATGCCCTCGTGAAAGCACACGGATAATTTTCTCAGTTCTCATAAATAACGGCGTTTTCACAAATAAAATGCGATGCAAAATGTCAATATAAAATAATTTTTCTATTAAAATACTTTTATATGTAAATATAGTTACACGTAACAAAATTGCAATACATTTATTATACATAAACGATAAACATAATAAACTTTTCATAAATATTTTTTAATAAAAAACACCCACCCACATTCTCCTTGTATATGTTTTCTCTCGTTAGTTTATTGTGTATAGTAACATTTGTACATCTGCTTTCACCTTCGCCAACCGTCATTATTACTTTCATTCTCTACAGCTACTGTATAGTGTAAAGGCGAATATAATTTACAGTTTAAAAGTATATAGATTTTACAAAATTTATAGATTTAGAAATTTTATAGTTTACAAATTTATAGGTTTTATAAGTGTATACAAAAATTACATCTAAAGAAAATCTAATTAAAAATTTTACTCAAAAATTTTTTATGCATCACTCAAAATTTTTTATAGTTTAATCAGTGCGTTAGTGATAAACATTGCAGCATCAAATTCCACGTTTAACAGTAAGAATAATACAATTGAACTCGTTTTAGAAAACTGACGTACTATTTGAACATTAAATTGGAATTTTAATCTTTGTTAACTGAGCAACATTTACAAAACGAATAGCAGTTTGTACAGGATTTGATTAAATGTTCTATCACGAATTGATGCGACTGAGAATTATTTAGTGTCAGTAGTGATGATAAAAGTAAATCTAGTACAACATATTATAAAAACGTGCGTAGCTAAACGAAAATAAAAAGATAGTGTTTTAAGCCAGTTTCAGTAAAGCATGTGTAAAAGATTTTGAAACTTCACAAGTGGAAAAGAACGACATTTGGTAAATAACAGTGAAAATAGTCCAAGGTCTGAAGTGACTGTATTGCCACGAAAAGCAAATATAATCTCAAATTATACATTAGTATATATATATACTATATATATTATATATATTATATATTATATATATATATATATTGTATCGATATGAAGTTCTTAATTCACGTTTCAAAACTCCTTAATTATTTAGTTTTAATACGGATGATTTAAATTAATCATTATATGTGATAAAAATTCTTATTCAAAAAATGCACAAGAAAATTTTATGTGCATATCTCAAGATTACAAAAACAAAGAATTTTCAAAGTGCAAATTAGGGCCATCATATCTAACAATATATTGGGAAAATAATAAATTATTTAATACGGGTAGGTAAATTATATTTAAATAAAAATTGTTAAATGATTAAATAAATTATTAAGCAAAGATGAAAAGTTGGTTAGTTAAGAACATTTAGAACCGAAAGTGGCCTCCTTTGGATCGCGGATAAGCTTATCACCAGCGGGCAGCAAACGGTGACAACAGGGGGGCACAGGCTTCACCCAACGTGGCCGCCTCCACTTACTTATGTATCAGGCTCCCCTTCCCCACGGCCCACAATCGCTCCCTTATCAAACCCGCCTCTCTTCTGATCCCTGCCAAGTGACGAAGCGTTTGAGAGAAATTTGTGAAGTGTTATTTAGTTTTCTGAACGCGTTGCCGATTTAGAATCTGGTTTCTTACTGAACCGACTCTCTTAAATGAGAAATTTGTTACAGATAAATGTTTGATGGAATTATATTGTAACGTCATTTAGTCTGAAGGTGTCGATAGATGTGTTTCTCTTATTCACGTTATTATTTGATGTAATAGCCTATTGACCGTATTGGTGTCGGTCACATGTACAATCAGAAAGTTAGAAATACAGAGGTTAATTATCTAGAGGAAAGGTAGATACTAAAATATCACATAAAATAAGACTAGATTTTAAAAAACCGAAAGAGGTTTATTTGAGCAAAAAAATCGACATTAACCGGAACAAAAAACTTACAAAAGTAGGAACCTTCAGATACAATACGAAATATGAAAAAGAATGTAGTTCAAACTAGTTCAAACTGACATCTTATAAGAACTCTTCGTAGCAGTGCTTCTTAAACAATTTAAGTTTCTCGAGAAGATAGTAAAAATTTGAAATTTATTCTAGTAGTTTTATAAATCTGGCAAAAATTGGTTTGTTTGGAACACAATTTAAGACTTTGTCGCGAAAGAAAACTTGAGGCTTGTAAAAGGTTGCGCGAACTGTTCTGATCTGTCTAAACCTAGACCACTAAAATATACCTTCACAGAACTGGGTCTGCGGATAGAACTTTGTTCGGAATGTCAATATTATAGAAGATCGTCTTCAAAAAGCAGACATCGCAGAACGTTTGAATATTTACGCAGTCATATGGCCGTATCGACATCAGTGAGACCAAGTTAATGAAGTGCATAGTTATACAAAACGCATGAATAAAGGCCAGAAGGCTACAGATTAAAATTAAAACAAATATACAGAACACTACCCAAGACGGCTTTGACATAGGAAGCTAACTAAAAGAACTATGCTGGAATTTCACGCAAATTAGGGGTACATCTTGAAAAACTAAAAAAACTGAAGGAAACTTAATTTTTTAGTTAAAAAAAAAAAGTTTTATGAAGAAAAGAAATCACTACATAATATAAATTTTGGCAATTAATATAGGTCTTCGTATGGTTACACAAATTAACAGGACCCATGTTATTGATGTACGGAACAAACCACAGTTTCCAGATCTCTTTTTGTGAATACAATAAATTTTATATATTATTATATTATATATATATTATAACTATTAATTTTTATATATAAGCTCTATAATTTTTATTAATTAAAACAAATTAAAACATTTTAAAAAATACTGACATATATTACTAGCTTAAAAACAATTTCAGGCTACGGACTTCAACTAGAACTACAATTTAATACTATTACTGGTCTGCTATTTCAAAATTAAAATTCAAAACTGTAGAAGTTAATAATTCTGTTTGTAAACCTGTTATAGGCAACAAGTGGGTAGGTAACCGGGTAAATTGCGCGGAGGATCGCGCGGGCACTCTGGCCGCATCTCACCACCTAGAACAGAAATCAACAAATGGATATTTCAAAACAGAATTTAACTGCTTTTAACAGCAATATATAAATATTGTGGTACATAAATTGTGTCACACACACACACACACACACACACACACACACACACACACACACACACACACACACACACACACACACACACACACACAAAATGTTATAAAGATTGAGTTTCTGTATACATTTTAAACTAAACCGATTATTTACCTGTAAACATATCTGCATAGTCATATTACATTTCATACAACTGTAGAAATTAACTATTACTTTTTATTATGCAGTTGTTGCAACAACATTTTTAGAAACAACAGTAACAGAAACAGGATTGAGAAGGTAATTGTAAGTTAATTAATAATAAGTTAATTAAAAAGAATGTAATTAAAAGTTCTTAAGTTCAATTTAAAAACTTGTAATCTAAACCATACAAAAAGTCATAATTATTTAGTTGTTTAAAACTATATTTCTGTATATCTCGCTGACTATTTTTTACTTTTTGTGTACGTAACATGAAAGAAAAGAGTTTAAATGTTTTAAAAATAACAATGGGATTTGTTTGCTTTTTTTCTTTGGGTGGATTATTGTCGGAGGCTGCTATTAAGCAGCAACAAAAGACCAAGTCATTACGTAACTACTAACATTAATAACAACTAAACCATTAGTCGTATAAAAACTGTATGTATTATCTATGATTATAAATTTTTACCTTTAGGGTGGTAAAACCACCCTAATTAATCAATTAATCAACAGTTTAAAAAAATAAAGTCTTGTTACATTGCTATTGTTTTAAAATATATAGTGTTAAGAGTGCCGAATTAAAAACATTAATTTTAGGATTTTGTAATATTATTAGATTATTACAGTACTAGATTTTATCGCGATACAATTAAATTAAAAACAGTTTTCGAAACCCAGTTAATGTTACGGAATTAATAACCGAAGTCTTCTTATCTGAACACGTAAAGTCTACAAACAGCCAATCAGACGAGACTGCTGCTTGTTGCTAAGGGTTTAATGTTCATTTCCTCGTACCGTCTTTGTCCCTCAGACAGATTACGTCATCCTATTTGTTCAATGGGTGGTGCTCGGAAAAGACCTACATTTGTTTTAAATAAATATAAAGAATTTTTAAATCTCTCAAGTGTTTATTAAAATTTGTGAAAAAGGAAATCTACGGAGTATTTAGCATGGAAATTTCTGTAATATTGTTCTGTTTTAATTTTTTAAGAACAGATGCCATTACTGCTTTAAAGTTGTGCATTAATTTCGTGAACACTATTACGCAGTATTTTTATGATACAAGAAGGATTGTAATAGGCGATCTAATGTTAAATTTTTTGTATAACTTTTCGTGTATACTTTATGTCAAAAATACTCAAGGTTATACAACACTTACGGAAAGGTCTAGAATTACAGTGTACAGAATAAACACTGTACACTTGCAGAAAAAACAATTTTTAAATTTTTATTATACTTGCACGTCATACTTTATTAATTTACTTTTCAATTTATCAGCATAATTTTAAAATATTTATTTACATGTTATAGTTTATTAATTTCGTTTTCAATTTATCAAAACGTTATTTTTAGGAAAGAGTCCGTAGTATTTATAATATGTTAAATATATTCCGATTAAAAACTGTTGAAACAAGACAAAGACGCTTACTAATTCTGAAGACGAATCACGGCCATAGTTTTGAAAATTACGTATAAGTTGTTCTGAACACAGTCGAAGGGTAGAATTACGTTTATTTTAGTAATCTACAAATAAATACAAGCGTTTAGGTATATTTTTTAAATTTCCTTTGTATTAGAAACACAATTTAGGTGTTTATACGTTTGAACAGTGAGTGGAATTTTCCTACATATTGGTACCTTACCGATGTGCGTAGCGGCCACTACCGAACTCCACGACGGCGACCTCACGACTGCGGCACGAACTTTGTCTTTGTTCTTTGTCTTAGTCGCTGATGGAGGCAGTGGATGACGTCTACGTCTGAGGCGATCGTATGTTCACTGAACGCGGTTTATTTGTTTGGTGAACCGCATTGATGGGAATCGAACTTCTGAATAATATTCTGTGATATTATTTGTTATCTGTTGTATTATCTGCTGTATTATTATTATTATTTCCGAATGCCAAACGGAAATTGAAATAAAACTCAGTTAGTTTCTATACTAAATGTCTATTAACAGTTCTAAGTTCTTGAAAGAATTACAATTGACAAATTACCAATAGGTTGCGGGTAACAGACTTAAAAAATATGTGACTTATTATTTTGCTTTATAGGATAAATTAATTTTGAAGTAACATTGTTTTAATTGTACTTAAATGTTAATGTGCATTAATATTTGACAATTTATAATTTTTAGGGATTAACATATATGGTAACAGGAACGAAGAAAAACATTAATGTTATCAGTTTAAAAGAATGGAATCTTACAATTTTTTTAACCGACGATGGTGACCGAATGCTTAAATACTTACCGAATACTTGGTTGTGCTCGATCAACCAAAGTGAATCGGATATTTCAGCCTCTGATTTTTGTTTTCTTTGTCTATGAATATTATTAAGTTTATATTTTGGATAATACAAGAAACTTTTGTATAAAACGACACGAAAAAATTATTTAATAACGTTATTAATTACGCCTATTAGGTAATGATACCACATACAGGCTTACATCACACACACACGCGCTCGCGTAAGTACAGTTAAGAAACTTTATTAATATTTTATTATATCATTAAATGTTATTATTTTGTAATTTCTTATCATATTTTTTATACTACCTTTTACTACTTAAAGTGTGTAACTCTATTTTCCGTTTTGAGCAAAGAGGCTCTGGCAAACAAATTATTTATTATTGCCGGGGTAACGGAATAAGAAGTTTCCATGTACCAAACCCCAACAGGCACTTATGTAACAAACGGGCGAGTATAAAGTTTGTGTACAGTGTGTAAACTGCCGTACTCATAGCGCGATATCATGCAGATTGGCCTACGGCGTGTAAGGCCTTAAGAAAACCCGCTCCATTGAGTATCGTAACAGTTTAGCCCAAATAAGACGTTATTGTAGATGCCTATTAGCTACTAGGATATATTATAGATGTAATGAAGGCTGTAGGAATTTTGCATGCTCTGATGAGGTTGACAGCTGTGATAGTGGGGCAGGGCCTCCCTTGCCGGACAGGTCTCGGGGAGGAGTGGATGGGACTCCGGAGGTCGGTGTGGACCGTCTCATCTACGGGAGAAAACGTTTTACAAATTTTGCGAGGTCGCAAGCAGTGAGACGGCAGCTCCATCACTGACCTTTCCCTGCACAGCGCTCGTAACGCGGTAGGGGGAGATTTTGCTTACTGGCACTCTCAATAGAAACAGCCGGATTTCGTTATGAAATTTAGGAAAGAAATACTAAATTATGATCTATGACTGACTATGACTGACATATCACTATGTCACTATCACTATGACTGACAGTTGAAGCCGCGACGAATGTCTTATCAAACTATAACACGCTATTCTGTATCACGGAAATTGGGAATAATCACAAATTGTTATGTAAACCAGATGGACTAAACGAGTTAAAGCTGGAACAAACGGCAAAGAGTTAAAAAATTGCAACAAAGATATTGATTCTACACTTGAACTCGTGCAATTCTGTACTAGAACATATGTTATTAGTAAAGTTGGAAATCGAAGAGCATACGTTTTGAGAGGTTACACCTAACCTGTACTGTAACCGATACCTGACGATTCATATATCTGACATTTTGCCTATATATTACCGTGTTAATATTATACCTATATGTCTACTCGAACACTTGTTGCTACTTTTTTCTTGACATATGAATTACTTGTACTACTTTGGTGATGCAGTTAATAAGTTCAGATACCTGGGTAACATGATAGATAATGAAGGGTTCATAATGACGACAATACATGACAAGATACGAATAGGAAATAGGGCATTTTAAGCCAACAGCAGACTATTGAGAAGCAAACTCATTAGTCGTAATACAAAAATAAAAATATACATGACACTTATCAGAGCGGTTGTTATTTATGGAGGGGAGACATAGACACTAATAAAAAAGGAACAAGTAACACTAAGAAGGTCTGAAAGAAAGATCATAAAATGTGTTTACGGCCCGATCAAAGAAGATGAAGAATGGAGAATAAGAAATAACCAGGATATGGATGAGCTATTGAATCATGTAAGATTCATAAAGGCTCAACGAATACAATGGTTAGGTTATCTAGAGCAAATGGATGACCAGCGTATGCCAAATAAAATTCTGAGGGCGCAAGTCTATAAAAGCAGAAAGAGACGCCAACCTAGGATAAGATGGTTGGATGATGTGCTAGAAGATCTTAGAAGAATGGATGTGAGAGGTTACACTGAGACGGCAATGGACTTTGAAGAAGAATAGTGTTGGAAGCCAGGGCTCACGATGGGCTGCAGTGCTGAAGATGATACCACTCTAGTTGAACAAGCGAAGCGAGTTCTCAAAACATATTTTCTAAAAACTTGGTATTCATGTATGCGTGTCCATACTTTGCCCTAGAGAATCCTATTGTTTTTGACATAGATTCCCCCAAAAATAGTTTGCGGGAAGCAAAAAATGTGAGAAGGACAAAATTGTGAAAAAATCGCAAAGCCCACGTGGGATCACAAATTAAATGCAATTTTAACGACAATTTGAATATAATATTCTATTTGGAAAATTTCACAAGTTTTTGACGTCAAGGTAAAACAAATGGGTGAAACGTTTGATGAAATCGTAAAAATTCATGTGGGATATTTCAATATTAGACTATTTTAACTAACATCTGAATGTAGTGCTGAGTTTTGGAAAATTTAAATTTTTAAAGCCAGAGGCCACAAAAAGGAGAAATAAAATTAAAAGAAATGTACAGGCATTGCACAAATGCAAGGCACAGAGAAGGGCATTGAAAATGCTTCAATAAATCTAAAAAATATATATATTTATGTTCATTCACCAATCAATGAATTCATTCTTCATTTACCAATCAATGAATTCATTCTTCATTTACCAATGTACAGATTATAAGTTAAATGCAGTCGCATTCATAAGCGAAGTTTTATAATATGTGTACTACGTTATTGACAACAAAGAAGTAGTTTCTATGGAAACTCACCGGTTCCCATTTTCGATAAAGCACCAGCGATCGGCCGCAAATGTGCGACACGTCCTTATAAACATTTTCAATGTTAAAAATTGTGAAAATACAGCAGGGCGTCAGAACAAAAGTAATTGTAGCTCACAATTCGAATATTTAGAATTTTTAGTGTTCATTGAATGATTGTGTGCTATACAATTGTTATATTTACTAAAGACATAGAAGAGTAATCGACGGTTTTGTATTTCTTACCATAATTGAATATTTATCTAATATTAAAATTTATGTAATAATAAATGTACTATGTTAAATAAATACAGGTGTAAGACAGGGTGATGGTTTATGTCCAATTCTTTTCAACTGCGTCCTGGAGAAAGTAATGAGAATTTGGAATGAAAAATTAAAGGAATGCAAAATATCACCAATCATGTTGGGAAGAAGGAACAAACGTATTGAAATAAACTGTTTAGCGTTCGCAGATGACTTTGTTATACTTTCTGAACATCTGATATCTGCAGTAACACAAATTAATTTTTTAGAGGACATAGCCAGTAGAACAGGCTTAAGAATTTCTGCAGAAAAAAACAAATTTCTCACGAACATTAAAAATGCGCCAAAATTCCTGGTAACTGATATTGGTCGAATAGAGAGGGTTCGAAAATTAAAGTATGTACGAGAAATAATTCAAGAGAATGGTTTAGAAAAATCTGCTATAGAAGAAAGAATTCATAAGATGGAAAGGGCATATGGTATAACTAAATATATTTACAATAAAAAGTGCATATCAAAAAATGCGAAAATAAGGCATTACAGTACAGTAGTGAAGCCAAAAAAATGCAAGTGAATGTCTAGGATTGAATTATAATTTAGACAAACTAGAAATATTGGAAAGATCAATTATTAGGAAAATATTAGGCCCACGAAAAACTTGAAGGTTGAAAATTAAGAAATAATGATGAAATAAATCAAAGTATAGAAAATATAACAGAAACAATGAGAAAAAGTAGACTATTATTTTTTGAACATTTATGTAGAATGGACGACAATAGGTTAACAAAGCAGATCTTCAAATATCTGTGAGGAAGTGTTTAGTCAACACCAAGTTGGATTAAAGAAGTCCAAAACGATTTAAAAAAATATATACACGCAGAAGAAGCAATTGAAAGAGAAGTTTCTCGGCCAAAAGTGTTAAAAATGGAAGGAGTCCAGGGTAGGAGAGAGGAAAACGCAGGTTCAAAGTGGACTGAAGACAGCAAGAAAAGACACAGTGAAAAGATGAAAGAATATTGGAGAAAAAGAAAAGAACAAATAATATAGAATTGGAATTGGCATGTGGTCCTTAGATGGCCGATACAAAAAAACAAAATAGTATGTTAAATATAGTGATCGAGTTCTGCAGGTCAGTAGAGCACCCGAGCGTCGAAGGAGACGCGAACCAAGCGTCGGAGAATCTTCTACAAGAGAGTAGGAATCGGGTGTTGCCCATATAAGTCTGTGGATCCCAGAACACGCACTCGAACTCCCAGAAAGACCAGTTTTATGGAAACTCTACTCTAGCAGGGCCAACTACAGGCACTACGAAACCTTTCCTCAACTCGTGAACACCGGGGGTACAGGGCCCCCTGCCGTGCTAGTTCACAATCCCGTGGTACCATTTTTGAGTACACCGCTGATCGACACAATCCACAGGATCTACCTCGGAGGTCTACGGCTTTTCCTCCACCCTCTGATGGCAGCAGGGGAACACTACTCCACAAGGTCAGTGGGAAGGCAGGTTTCCGTGCACAGTTTAAAATTATAGGTGCATATAACTATATTTTGCAGAAACAAAAGTTTTTAAAACGAAACACGATTAACAGACTTCACATACTTAGTACTGCAGATAGCGTCTTTTAGGTTATATATTTCATAAACTTTTTTGTCTGAAACACACTGTCTTTGAAGTACTAAAGCACTGAGCGTTCTAATTGTGATGTCCTTTGTATATAGATAATATATATTAAAATAACAGCATATTTTGTTACGTGAAACAAACGTAAAACTAATTTAACATACTTACCTGCAAATTAAATTTGTTTCAATAGCGATTGAACATTGTTAATAAGTCGCATAAATCGCATACAAATAAAATTGAACTAAACCTACGGATTTAACAAGTCATGTTTTAGTTTTTGACTTTGTGTATTGCCACAGGGTCGATGTCCATTTCATAGAACTGCCTTCCTTTGTTCCACAATAATTCGCTATGTTCTATACGTTATGTATACAATTAATATATATTTTATAGAAATGTGATTATTATTTTGAGAACTAGAAGCTATTTGTGAGTGTGCTTGTATAAAATAAAAAGGAAATAGTGTTCTATTATCATTAACTGAGTTTTACATGAAAATCTAATTTAGTACTATTTTATTTTCCATTAATGCATATTGGTTAAGCGGATTAAAGGATTTTTGTTAACAAATTATGAAAACGGTTTCATTGGCAAAACAAATATTATTAACGTTCAATCGTTTCAAAACAAGCTACTTCAGAGTGCGAAAATCATATGAATTAAAAATTCAAAGCGTATTCTGTTTTTCTGTATTTTAATATTAAACGCACAAATAAATAAGTTTTTTAAGAAGTGAAAGAATACATGAGAGAAATATATGTTATGAAGTAAAACTAAAAAACTAACTTGAGTTATTTTAGCATTTCGACAGTTTAATGTAAAAACAAAACTAAAATAATGCCTTGAAATTAGAAAAGCGTGTTTGATTTTCTTTATCTGTATAGGGGTAACGTCTATATAGGTCAGTCAGATGTATGGTGCTGTGGGTTCGACGTCCATTTCCTAGAATCGCCTCTGTTGTACAAGGTTACTACGTCAGTCGCTTTGTGTATGCGTTGTCCTTGAGCAGATGTAAATTTTATTTAAATAAACGTAATATTATTTTTATGGTAAGAAATAATGCAGTAATTTTTTTGAAAATTTCAAATCGAATGTATTTTATCTTTAGAGTTAACAGAGAAGTTAATTTGGTATTATATTACTTTATTTTCCTGTAATAAAACCTTTCACTAATCTAAACTACCTATAATTTTTTTAAATTAATTCAGCATAATGTTAATATTATAATATTTGTTGATTATAATAAAAACTGACTGTACAAGTGATAAAAGACCCCATACATTCTTTCATACAAGATTTTTGTAAATATAGTCACGATTACGCATCAGATACAGAATAAATAAAATACAACATACCAAATGAAGTATAATTATTTTGTTATTAATAATAAAACGTTTGCGATTATCACTAGAGAACTTTATGTTGGTCCCTCAATAAATCGTAACTAGACTAGTTAAGAGATTTTGTAGTATTTGGCCAAAAGGGTTCGCTTTTTCTTGTAGTATTTTAAGCCTACTATTCAAAACTGGAATGTTTTACTAAATCAAGGTTAAATAAATTTTGTTCAAACGTTGTGTTCACATTCTTAATTAATCCGTTGTAATACGAAATAAATTCTTGAAAATGTTTAAAAACATGTTATTCCGTATTCGGTTTTTGTAGTAAGGCGAATTAGTATAAAATATTTTAATATTTAGACTTTATTCTGTAATTTTACTTCTAACATTGTCAATTTAATTTTTAGATACGTCGTAATTTTGAAAATTAGTTATGATATGTACACGTGAAAACTAGTTATTGAATATCAAAAGATTAAAAACTCCGCTGAAAGAAAAATGTCTTTTCTTTAACTTTTCAATAAAATTGGAAACAAAAAATTGTTTTTTAAAATAGTAAATTGAATATTCCAAATATAAAGATGACTCACCGAATTGTGGTAGTAGCCAATACTAAACCCGACGACACGACCGAAGACTACCGCACAACTGAGAACAAGAAATGACGTTCTTGTGTTCTTGGAGGCAGTGGCTGACGTCTGCGTTTGCAGTCGTTTTTAAGACAGATTTCTTCTTCTTCATTAAATTAATTATTTTGGAATTAAGCTTTGTATTTACACAACGTATAATTATTTTGTATTAATCCGTTTTACGTTTCCATGGTTAAGAATTTTTAAGGATATCTGAGTTTAAATAACAACTAAATGTAAATAAATTTAACGGATTTTTATGTTTGGATCAAGCAGCCAAACGGGCACTGATTTATTAAGAATTTACATGTATTAGATTTGAATTAAGTTAACGTGGACAATATTTATGAAATGACGAAAATCATCTGAGCATGTCTTTACAGATTTATGGGCTTGTTTTGTATTTTATTAGAAAATTTGTTAATTGAGACTTCAGTAAACGTTAAAAGTAAAATTAAAATATTATTCTCTATTAATAAAATAATCTACCCAAAAGTCCAAAGTATTTATCCTTGAAATGCCTGGGTCTTTTGCTACAAAACCCGTCCAGCTTATTCATGTGAAGATTATGAGTAGGTGTAGTATCCCTATCAAGGTAACCAGCCTCCAGCTAGCTAGTTAGGTGATGGGGCTGCCACCCTAAGGCTTTCCAACGTGCCTGATTTTCTGTTGGGATTTTCTCTCTTAGCATTTGAGCACCCTCCACGCCACTAGGCAGTGGTTTTGTTATTTTTAATCAAGATTTTCTTCCTCTTGCCTTTGACGAACCAACGTTGTACTGCACGGCTTCACCGTAACCCTGGCAGGGGTCCTTACATCCGGGCCAGATGACTCCTGGTTTTTTAACGAGGTTGTTACTTCTCCTTTTGCAACCTAGCTGGGAACAGGCTTTCGCGGGTTACAAAATAAAGAAAACTGGTTACAACATGCACAAACTGGGTTACATAAATAGAATGGGTGACTCGAGAATACTAAAATAAAGAGAATCCAGCATAAGCCTCTTGGAGAACGCGATAGAGGCAGACCAAGAAAACGGTGGCTGTGAAGACAGAATAGGCTACAAGCCTAATCCTTGAAGTTAAGAAGAAGAAGAAGAAGAAGAAGAAGAAGAAGAAGAAGAAGAAGAAGAAGAAGAAGAAGAAGAAGAAGAAGAAGAAGAAGAAGAAGAAGAAGAAGAAGAAGAAGTTTAATGTAATAACTTGAGAAGACAATGCTAATTCAGTGTAGTAAAAGATTCAGACGATAAGACACAACGTTACACACGTGCGCGCGTCACACACACACGCGCGCACACACACATACAATCAGACGTGTTGAGACAATAATTACAATAAAGAATAAGTTGTTGACAAGTATGAGTTCTGGTAATACGTAATGTTTGGTAGAGAGGTATACAACGAAATGTAATGCACTCCCTAAGAGACAGAGTTGAGTTTATTTTTCCAGTAAAGAGGTATAAGAGTTTAGGGCAAAAATGTTATGTCACAAATGAAAGAAAACGTCGCGACGGGCATTAGTGTTGGCAATTTCATATTTGTTATTCAAATTTGTTATTTTCTCAAAGTTTCAGTATGAAATCCATAGTCAGGTTTTTTCAATATCATACTAGTTAATTTTAATAGACTTGTAAAAATTGTTACGTCCTGAATGTGATTTATTGCTTCAAAGTTGGTGTCGGAAATTATTGTTCACCGTGACTACGGAGGTCTTCCTCAAGATCATCCAACCATCGTTTTCTGGGCCGACCCCTCCTTCTTCCACCAGGTCTCCCCGTAAAAATTTTCTTCAATGCCTCTAACATTCTCTGGACGTGCCCTGCCCACCGGGTTCTACTTTCCTTTATGTCAGTGACGATATCTGGTTCTCCTAAATTTGTCGGATTTCTGTATTCGTCCTTATTCTCCATATTCCTTGGACGTTTTCTGCACCAAATATCCTCCTGAGGACTTTTCTTTCCCACCTGTGCAGCCACTCTTCCTCTGTCACTCTCATTGTCCAAGTTTCGGACCCGCAAATGACCATTGGTGGACACTGGAAAGTCTGGAGGAAAATCCTGAGGGAAGCTAAGGCCCATGGTGGGCCGTGGAGCTACTGATGACCATTCATACATGACCATTGGGTTAAGAACTGTTTTGTAGAGATGAATCTTGTTTGCTCTGCTTACGTTTTTACACTTAAATATTCCTTGCTGGGAGAAGAAACATCTGTTTCCAGCAGCTATCCTTTCTTTTATTTCTTCGGTTATAAAGTTGTCCTCAGTAACTATTTAAAATTTTCAACCTTTTGACATTTGTGTCTTTCAATTACCTGGGGTGCTCTTCTCTATTGTGTTTTACATGTTAACATGTATTTGGTCTTTTCCGTGTTTATTTTTCGGGCTAAATTCGTTGCGGCCTTTTCTAGACTCAAGAAACCCTCCTTTAGGACTTGTTGGCTTCTTGATATAAGTACTACGTCATCAGCATAAGCTGGACACTGCAGCATTCTGTTAAATACCGTGCCCCCTCGGTTATAGGCATGTGCCTTACCGCTTTTTCGAGAGCCAAGTTAAACAGAATTGTAGAGAGCACATCTCTTTGTCTAAGCCCCCTTTGAACATCAAATTGTTCTGTAAGCTCTCCTTCTACTCGCACCTTGCTACGTGTTCCTTCCGGTCTCATTTTTATCAGGCTCACCAGTTTCCCTGGCATACCAAATTCTTTGTACATACTCATATGCTTGTTTGTAGTCTACAAACAATTGATGCAGCTCAATTATGTATCCATGGCACTTTTCCACTATTTGTCATTCCATTTCTAAAGGGACTCATAAATCCGCTTTCAGTCATCTTGATTCATAAAAACATTGTCCCTAACAAGATGGTAGTTATATTTTATCTCTTAACTTTACAAGGTCCACGGTTTCGTCACACACATTGGAATAATATCGATTAAAAAAGGAAATGGAACACTGGATGTGTAGGTGGCTCAGTGTAATTGATACACCAATGAAGTGAACCAGAAACAGGGTTTGCTTTTACGAAGCTGACGGGGACGTGTTTTTGAGACCGTCAACGGTGCGTAGGTTATTCACGTTGTTAATTTGATTTGTACATAAGTGTAAACCGTACAAATTAAATTCAGTATAACGGGAGGTTGGGTTAAGCAGATTATGTTTTATTTCTACAACGCTTGGGATAAGAGTCGGAATAAATATAAGGAACACAGTAATAACGTAACGAATAAACATATGAAATAAAACGTTGCACTAGAGTATTAAGTGTGATTTAACGTGATCATAAAATGTACTGTTCTGTTGTGTAAAATTTACTTAACATCGCAAGACTTAATAAAATCGTTAATTACTTAACTGTATGAAACTTTCGATGTATCGATCGAAGTGGATGGACTCCCATTTAAACCTCATTTAGTCAGCTTCTCATGCTCATAAAAAGCTCTTGTATAAAATCGAACTAACCTTTATTATGGTAGACTGGAATAAAAGACATAATTGTATATTTTTACAATTAATACAAAACACAGTATTAGAAAAATTTGTTTATAACAATATATGACCATGCTTATAAGACTTGCTCTGTTATAAGGTGACGCCGTAAAGTCATACTACGGACTTAATTTGGAGCATTTATTACACCAAAAAATAAATACAGAAATTATACGTAACGGAACTGAAAGTCACGGAAAGGAAAATATTAAGAAAAATCTTGGGACCAATAAAAGATAGAGAACAGTACAGAATGAAGTGTACACACATGTTGAGAAAATCACAAATGTATTAGAAAAAGAAGAATTACTTTCTACGGACATATTCAAACAAAGAATCCTGACAGACTGACAGGGAAAGTTTTTAATTATTTGAGAAAGCTTAAAATGCCCAATTTGTGGTTCAAAGTAACTGAAAAGACACAGAAAAACTTCAGATTACTCAAGAAGACATTGAAAAACGCTTACAAGTAATAAATTCAAAAATGCCCAAGGTTTTCAGGAAAACCAACAAGAAGAGGACAGGTGCCATTTCACGAAAGGAGAGACGTCGATCAAGAATGAAGGAGATATGGCAGAGGAGGAAGAAAGAGGAGAGGAAGGGGGAAGCCAGTTGAACCAAAAGTAGTCCACAGTGGGTCATACGAAAAAAAAATTATACGTAAATAAAATTGAAGGACAACTAAAAAATTGTTTTCTCTTGGCTTAGCGAAGTTCACTGTGAGCCGCATACTTCAGTTTCTTACCATAAAGGACAAGAAACATCACGCGTGCAAGTTTCTATAGACTCTCTTTGTCGATGTTTTAAGTGTTGGTCTATGCGGGTGGATAAAAGTTGATCTTGTGGTGCGGAGGGGGGAGGGTTCTCATTAAACATTTGACAGTACTCATGTTTCATTAGAGTCACAGATTCAAACTCCGAAGTCACGAAGAGTATCATACTTTTTTCCACAAAGTCGTCATCGTTCGTTTAGTGGATTAGTTTCCTCACGGCGTTTATACAGCAACCACTTGTAAATGTAAATATTACAGCTCCCGATACAAAAAAGTTACATACAAAAAGCATTATCTTCTTCATAACACGGCATAGGCAAGGTGTTGCCTGTTCCCCCTTTAAAGACCCTCCAGCCATCTCTTTCTGAGTATACCCACACAAACCTGTGTCCTATAAGGTTATATTGAATTCAAAAACTTTGTACTTAATTCCTTTGGTTTAATAAATAAAAAAGTGGCCTTTCAGTGTTTCCACTTAAAAATGGTAGAAACGCTGAAAGACCTCGTCCTGAACATAACAGGTAGCAGTTTAGCAAGTAAACACGACAATTGGAAATAAATGTTCCCTGTTTTAACCGTAGCACGCCTTTACGAATTTGCCCTACAATTTGCACTTCACGTTTGTTGTAAAATTATCACTTGCGTTTAAGAAATAAAATCATTTTTTCAGTGACAGTAGATTGTAAAGTAACAAAAATATAGTCTGTTACGGAGGATATCACGGGCCGGAGCCAACATTATGAAAATTACAAACTACCGGGTTGTTGGGTTGTAGTCGGTTGTTTAAAGCATCATTTATACTTTCTGCTAAACGTTTTGACCACCCACCGGAGCGCTTCTTCAGCAGCAAAACGTTCGACAAAGGATAAGAGGCTGAACTCACCTCAATCAGAGGTGTAACCAAACCTCAATCAGAGGTCATAGAAGAAGTCATATTACCGTTAATTGAGGTTTGATTGTACCTCTGAATGAGGTGTGAAATTATTTGTTGAAATTTTTGCTACTAAAGAAGGGCTTCCGGTGGGTGGCCGAAACGTGTAGAAGAAAGTATGAATGATGTTATTAAAATGCATTCCCGGGCTGTTTGGCCGTGGTCCACTGTTCCTTTCCAAAACAGACGTTTCGACAGTACCACCGGCAGCCATCATCAGTGTAAAGAATCGAGCTGCACTAATGTAACGACTGTGGTCTCTAACGTGTACCACCCTACGTTAGTGCAGCTCGATTTTTTACACTGATGATGGCAGTCGATGGTACTGTCGAAACGTCTGTTTTGGAAAGGAACAATGGACCACGGCCCAAACAGTCTGGGAATCGATTTTAATAATATTGACTCCGGCCGTGCAAGCCTACGAAGTATGAATGATGCTTTAAACAATCGACTACAACCCAGCGACCTGGTATTTTTAATTTTCATAACAAAAATATATATGTAAACATATATATATATATATATATATATATATAAACATTAAAATGATTAAATATTGACAATATTAGTACTTATTTGAATACTTATTAAGCGAATGCATCCCCAGACATTTTTCAATTCAATGAGCAATGCGTGTGCACTTAACTGTACAATTTGCAAAACGCCATCGTTACTATGTTCATTAAAATACGGCTATATAGTTTGTATAGGCCTATAGTTGTTCTACATTTTCCTTACGTACTTCCAGTATCTGCATTAGTAGACGATTATATTCTTAACTCCGTATAGAGTGTACTATAATATATTGTATTGTACGAAAGAGTTTTCATAGGATATACAGTGTTTTTGTTTTTCTATTTGCATTTTTATAAAATTCGTTCCTTTCTAAGCTAAGCCCTTGTGAGTGTGTGTGTGTGTGTGTGTGTGTGTGTGTGTGTGTGTGTGTGTGTGTGCGTGCGTATAGATATGTATATCTTCAAATGGCTCTTGGAGCTCTGAAAGATGCAGGTTCAAACCGCTTTATCACTACGCATAGTTTACGAATTCAACCCCTACAACACATATTATACCTTAATATAGTTGAACGTAGGTTCACTAAATTTGGCTCACCATATTCATAAGCTACAGAAATGTGACAATAGTATTTGTCAGTAAAAAGGAATAGTCTTCCATTTTTTCAGAAGAAATCTACAGCCTTGTTTTCTCTTTTTGTAGTCTTATCTGATGACTTCTTAAATGTCGATTTTTTTAAAGTCACATCTCACATTATGAGTGTTTTCTCAGCGTCAACACTGGTAGGAAATCTGTCAGATTATCAGTTGGATTCTAGCGCAATAACTGCTAACATGAGCTACGTAAGAGCTTATAAATCAGACACCTGCACTTTTATCAAATTGTAGTATTTAAATATTTTTGCAACTGATTACTGTATAAAAGTAATGCAGAGTAACAGAAATTGTATAGGAATGTATGAAGAAGATGAAAAACATTAAACAATGATGATATTAGTAAACAATTTTTTTTACACGAACAAGCCAGCTGTGGACCCCGCAAATATCATTTCTTTTTCTTCTCCTGCCAGAAGGCCCTCATTCCCACACTATGCGCCGCCTTCCTTTCCACTGTCTACCCCTTTCTCGTCTTCTTCTCACCGCAGAGAACCTCAAGATTTTAAATTTTGTTTCTGTATGTATTTCTATCCACACAGTCGTTCAAAGAGATACCCAGTTTCAATTTAATATAATTCAAAGAGATATAAGCAGATTATATATAAAAAATATTTTTTCGTATAATCGTAACGCATAGTGACTGCTCACAGCTTCCACAGTATGATGCAGTTAAATTTGATTTACTGCATATTGCAGGTAATAAAAACGGATTAAAAACAAATCGCTTTAACTGCCATTTTTTTCACACACACAAAGCATACAACATACATAACAGTAAAGAGTATACGGCAGAAAATACTAATCGGGTTAATTAGCAAATATTAACTTTGCATACAAAAGCGATATTGCAGTGGCCGTGGTGTGAGGATTACCATACACACGCAGCCTTGTTTCGGTTTTGATACCTGACATAACCAGAATTGTAATCTAGTTTTATTGTCACAGACCTATGGCGTTTCAGACAATGCATAGAAATGCCACTTTTAGTCTGATAGTTCGTTTATCAACCAACGTTCCAACGTTCGTCTATATCTTTCTACACATTATCCAAATGGATTAAAGTGTTACAGAGTGGTTTAAAGGAATAGAATTTTTGTGAAACATAGAACATTTTTTATAAATTTATTTTATATTTTTTAATCTTAAATCTGTTAACTGAAGAAATCTTGTAAAGGAACAAAGATTTCTTAAAACTAAACGAATCCAATTCAGTGAGTTATACATGATAAATCACAATAAAAAGTACTAAGTCTTACGTAGCAAGAAGATGACGAATGAAAAATTATAAATAACCAGGAGATAGAGATGAGCTACTGAATAACGAAGACATTGTAAGGTGCTCAACGAATACAGTGGTTAGCTGTTACAATGTTTAACTGTTACTTAGTAAACTTACTGACTTATTGTTACATTAGATAGTGCAATTTTGATAAAATATTTAACACTTCGAGGTATCATTGCCTCAGGTGATGATTTAAGTCTACCATGTTTCTGATCGCTTTCCATAAATTATGACCAAAATTTTTACATCGCAAAAGATTACTACATGTACGGGAAGTAAGCATTGAAAGGAAGGAAACGCCTGGTCGTGATATCACTGCTAATTATTATTGAACGTAACCTGACAACTTTTAAACACACAATAGAACAACTGGGGTATTAAGTAATAATATGCCTTCAATTACCTATAACTAAAATGTATCTCTGTCAGTAACAAAATACATCTCGCGTAGTGGAAATAAAGACAAATCCTATAAAGAGCTGTTTGTTGACTATAATTAATTTTTTGGTAAGCCTCTTTTAAACGTATAGAATTCTACAGAGAACTAATATATTTTTAAGGTTGACAATTCTTCTTCTTCTTAAAATTAGATGAATCACCTATTCCTGTTCCAAAATATATCCGATTTTTTCTTTTGTGACTTTCGAGTAGGAAAAATATCTTCTAAAGACGTTATTATCGTCCTGTAGAGTAAGAGCAGTGGTAGAAGTCTTAAAATGGTTTTCTGAACTCATCTTTTAAGTGGTTTTCTTCTGATTTCAGATCCAAACATTTGCCATAAGTAGACACGATTTTATTACATTGAGTATGATAGTGTCTGCCTCTTCATAGATTTTGTGATCCTACAGCAGTATACTTAATTTGATTTATAATTCCTATTTTTGAGAAAGATTGTTTAACATATCGAAGATGTTTCTACACCTAGACACAATAACTTTCATAAGTCACTGTGTGTTTGTGATCTATTAGGATTAGATGATAGCGTTCCATTAAACACAGATGCCACATTATGAAACATAATTAATGTTTAAGCAATTGCCATACTTCGCTTACAGTTATTATAAAATAGCTTTTATAATGTAGTTTTATAAAAGTATAAGAATATCTGCATATGTTGTGACTATATATATATATATATATATATATATATATATATATATATATATATATGCAACGAATCACAGGATCATGATAGGCGGGGCAAGTTCATATATTACACAGACAATGGACATTCATATTATATTGGTAGATGGTTAAGTTTGGTTGTTATCAATTGTATTTAGTAAGGTTAAGGGTTTAGTTTAGAAAACTGTGCATTATTATTTATGGTTATTCATGTGCTGTGTTAGTGGAAATGTGCGCGCGTGCGCGAGTGGGAAACGTTTCCCGGGCGGTGGGTGAAGTATTATCGTTGTTTTGACATTAGCTGAACTGAGACATGTGTATCGCTACAATCCCTATACCTGTCGGACTATTGTTTACGTTCATGTATATTATTAGTATGTAGGCAGTCATGCATGAGATACGAGTAGTCTGATTACCGCTATGCATGCTGTTACAAAGTAAATGCACTCTACTGCATGAAAAGTGCATGGTCACTTTTTACTAACCATGTGACTTCCATCCACCAATAGAATGCTGACTGGTGGTTGGAAATTTTCTTAAGCCTGTCGTTACACAGGCAGTTCTTCTACGCCATCTACCGCGAACGGGTCGTGCACTCCTTGTACAAGAATTCTACCGCTTGCAAGGTGTTGTAAAAACTATTCGTCGTTAGTGAAACGGGAAGACTCAGAACTGTGTGTGTAGTACATTTGCACACATCAGTGTTTTAACGCATTGTGCGAAAAATTACAAGCAGTTCTTCACTGCTGCTACCGCGAACGGTACATACAATCCTTGTACAAGACTCTACCGCTTGCAAGGATCTGTTAAGACTTTTCGGGGATAGTAACGTGTGTGACGCATAACAATTGATTTTATATCTTTACACACGATATTAATATTGTAAATTTACGTGTGCAAGAAGTGAGTGTAACAGTATCATTAATTGTTACGCAATAGTTCCATCAAGACGTTTCCGTGCTAGTGCAAGATTTCCTCATAGGGTGGTCTGCTGATCGCGGTAGACCTTCGTATTCGCGAGAACACTTGAAGAAGCCGGAGAGGTATAAGCTCAATATACCGTTATTAGATTAAACTCACTGTCACCTGAGATATTACTTGGTCTTAAACTCTATATAAGTTTTGCGAGTAATAAAATCCGTAGTACCGTTGTATGTGCGAAGTGTCGGATTCATTGTGGGAATTATAGGACATCAGCCCAGCTGTTACAGGACATCAGCCCAGCGGTTATAGGACATCAGCCCAGCTGTTATAGGACACCAGCCCAGCTGTTATAGGACACCAGCCCAGCTGTTATAGGACCAGCCCAGCTGTTACAGGACGCCAGCCCAGCTGTAAACGTTTCTGGTGAAACGTCTGTCATTTGTAAGCCACACCTGACGAACCATCTATACCGCAAAGACCGGCCCTTCTCTTCAACAACATCATCGTGGGAGTCTTCTTATGTAACGTATCACGTCTTGCGTATGAACATTATTTAACATTTTAAAAGAAAGACTCTATATCAAACATTACATTCTGTACATTTCAAATATACCATATAAACTATAACTTGTGTTTGTACAATAAATAATCTTAAACCCTCCAATATAGACTTGTAATTTGAAATACACATACGATCATATCCTATGCGCCAATAGTTTAGTAATTTGTGTTGTCGCATAGAGATATTTTGGCGCTTAGCAACGTAGGGCTCGTAAAATAGCGGAAATTTTACGCTATTATATATTTGTCTATGAATATAAAACTTGTTGGAAAAATCCGACGTATAAATATAATTAACATAAAAATTGTATGTGTATTGTTCATATGAAAAGCTGAGGATATAATTTTTCAAGTGTGCATATTCTCTTGTATATCATATATGAACAGATTTTATCAGTATATTGGAGGTTGATTATTAGTTGTTGTATGTTAGATAAGGTATTTGCATGTTGATATTTTGAACTGCTTTTTCTGTGTGCTTATAAACTGGTTACAATACGTTCTAATCTTGTTGTGATAATATTAACTTGCTTGGCGTATAAGTCAATAAATTTAAATTTACTAAATTTTAAATTAAATTTTAATCATTATGGCGGATACTGCTGAAATCAAGAATGCTTTAGCGGCCTTATTAGCGAAGATGGAAACCATGTCCGAAGAAATGAAAGCCAATAAAGAAGAGCGGAAAACTGATAAAGAGGAAAATAAAGCCCGTCAAGAGGAGGTGAAAATGAGTATACAGAAGCTTTCAGCAGAAGCCGAGAAAAGAAGTGCAGAAGCCGAGAAAAGAAGTAAATCGAACCACGACGAAAACAAAAGAATATATGCGGCCGTGCAGGAGCAATCTAAACAAAGCAAACAAATGATAGAAGCGGCAGAAAAGCGTATTAGCGAGACCGTGGAAGCTATGAAAGCTGATATAGAGGCGAGTTTGGAGGTTAATAAGTCACGACTTAATGAATATGGTGCGAAACTCGCTGGAGTGGAGGAGCAGGTAATACAACACAGATCCACGGTGAGTGAATTAATGGCTGAGCAAGACGTGCGGATTCAAGAGCTGCAACAGCAAGTGTGACGATTGCAAAGTACCTCGTCACCACTAAACTGTACTACGTATGTATATAAGACTTTGGATGACGTTAATTCACAGCAAAGATTTTATGGACGGCAGAATGAAAACCCCATGGATTTCATTCAAATTTGCCAGCGGGATCTGGAGCAAATTGGTGATACCTTAAGTGAAGCGGATAGAATTAATTTCATAGTGCGGCGACTTAAGGGTACCGCTGCGGAGTGGTTTAGTATCGTCCAGGATAAAATCAACACGTTGGAAGACCTGGTAAGACATTTCAGAGCCAGATACTGGAATGAGGAGATCCAGCGGAAGATACGTACGCAGCTGGAGTTTGGAAAATATTCCAATACCAGAGGTCCTAAAGATGCATATGTGATATCCAGAGCTAGATATCTTGAGCCTAGCTTAACCGAACCTGACATGGTAAGTAAACTTGCGCACCACTTTGGACGCGGGATACAGGTGGCCGTCCTTACGCAAGGAGTTAAGTCGTGGAATGAGCTACTCACATTACTTGCAAAATGGGAAGGTATCGACAACCCGAATATCAATGGCAACAGTAATGAAACACCGCATAAAAGTTTTCAATATCAAAATCAAACCAAGCAAACACAGTCGCAACAACAACAACGACCTAAGATGTCTAATAGAAATACCAATCAAAACTTTAATGCCAATAAAGTAGCAGTAGTAGCGGAAGAGGATTCCGATATAGAACAGTCAAAAAACGTGTAAGGCTGCACGGCGTGAGTCCGTGCAACAAAATAACTAGTACACGTAAAGGTAGGAATGAAGTTTCAAAAGCCCGGTGTAACTATAAAAAGCAGTTCAATAAATCAAATGTGAAAGATGTTAATTATAAGAAAAAATTTGTAGTGTCCGTCCTATATCCTGCCGTAATTAGAGATAGTTTAATTTGCAATAACCATAGTAAGGAAAATGAGAAAGGTATTAGTGTTGAAAATGACACTGACCTCTTTTGTCAACGCGAAAATTAACGGATGTGTCGGCGAAGTTTTATTTGACAGCGGCGCAGAAATCTCGTTAATGGATGAGCGATTCCTAGAGAAGCACAGGAAACATTTTAAAAAAATCCCGATTCTGCCAGCAGCCCACAAAATCATAAAATCAGCGACGGGTGAATCTCAGAGGGTTGACCGTCAAGCTATGATAACAGTATCCATTCAGGGAATGGAAATAGAAGTCTCTGTGCTTATTGTCAAGAAACTTGTGTATAATGTTATTTTGGGAGTGGACACATTAAATAAACTGCACGCGAACATTGATTTTCCAAATAAAATACTAAAATGTACTATAAATAATAGTAAACACGATATCAGGTTAGGACGCAGGAGGGGTAAGACGGGGTCTGATTGTGAACCTATTACTATAACTCGCCCAGCGGTTCAACTTGCCGATAAGATAACACATAATCTGCGGACTCACAGCAGGCAGATAACGAGCAATGAGCAAGATAAGCTGCAAAGTATGCTTGATAAATTTGAATCTGTGTTTTCCAAAAATCCTACCGTCACGAATGTTTATGAACACAGTATTCAGGTCACTGATGAAAATAAATTTGTACGGAAGACGTACCCCATCCCCCTTCACTATCAACAACAGGTTGATGCCGAAGTTAAGAGTATGCTTCAGAATGGTGTGATTGAACGAACTGATAGCAATTTTTTAAATCCTATGGTTGTTGTTAAAAAGAAAAATAACGACATTCGATTATGTCTCGACATGAGAAATCTAAATTCTATTACAAAAAAATGCTACGACTGTGCTCCGAATGCGGAGAACCTATTCATAAAATGTCAAGGTGTTAAATACATGTCTCGCCTTGATCTCAAAAGTGGATTCTGGCAGATTCCCCTTGCCAAAGAGTCGAGAAGATACACAGCATTTCTATATCGAAATAAATGCTATCAGTTTAAAGTAGTTCCATTTGGTTTGGTTACCAGTTTAGCGGCCATGGTCAGATGTTTGGAGTTAGCTCTGGGACCCGAGGTGGAGGACTTCGTCAGCATATTTGTTGATGATATTTTGGTCATATCCAAATCATTTGAAGAACATCTTGAACATCTCAAGATTGTATTTCAGAAATTGCAAGCCGCTAACCTGACTCTCAATCTTGAAAAGTGTGAATTCGGGAAATCGCAAATTAAATTTTTGGGACATATTATCTCAGCGGAAGGTATAACAACGGACCCGGAAAAAATACATGCGATCATGGAGTTCCCGAAACCCACAAAACCCAGGGATATCAGAGCGTTCCTTGGATTGACTGGTTACTTCAGACGTTTTACTCCAGAATATTCTGGGACAATTGAGCCGTTGTTAGAACTACTTCGTAAGAGTACTAAATGGAGATGGGAGGAGCGTCATCAGCATGCTTTCGACGCGACTAAAAGTTTGTATAGTAGGAACCTGCACGTGTTCCATCCTGAGAAAAGGGGCACATATGTCCTGAATTGCGATGCTTCGGATTACGCCATTGGAGGGGTACTCTACCAACGGAATGAGAAGGGTGAAAACAAAATAATTGCGCACAGCAGTAGGTCACTAAAAGGGGCCGAACGTAACTATTTCACATCGGAGAAAGAAATATTGGCTATTGTGTACTGCATTAGTAAATTTCGTTATTACCTGGTGGGACAACACTTCGAAATCCTTTCGGACAACCAGGCCTTATCGTTCATGTTGCGCTGCAAGTTGGCGAACGCTCGCATATCCCGTTGGATCATGGCCATCCAAGAGTACGACTTTACCATTAAGTACTGTAAGGCAAGCGAGAACCAAGCAGCTGACACGTTAAGCCGATACCCTCCAATGGTGGAAGAACGTCATGCGTCTAATAACCAGGAAGTTCAAATTCTAGCTGTCAAATATAAATTAGAAGACAGTCTCAAAAATAGGTTAAGAAATATTGGTATGGAACAACAGAGGGACACAAAATTGAAGCGGATATGTGACGCTATCCGGATACAAGAAAACCCTAAGTACAGAATATATAAAGACGTAGTGTATAAAATTATCAATGGCGGATGGAAGATTATGGTACCGGACGCCATGGTGGAAGACCTCACCTGGATGTGTCATGAGAGTCTGGCTCATGCGGGGCCTTATAAATGTTACCTGGCAATGCGGGAGGATTTTGTGTGGCTAAATATGACCAGGAAAATAAAGGCCATACTCCGCTCATGCCACATCTGCCAAACAGCGAAATATCCGAACCAACATACCCAGGTTGAAATGGGTAACATTGTTGTGCGTAATAAAAATGACCTTGTATGCATTGATTTTTTGGGTCCACTTCCTCGGGCGGCACGTGGAATGAAGAACCTTGTGGTTGTTACGGATGCCTTTACCAAACATGTTAGCCTATATGCTATTGGTAGACCTACTACGTCGGCTGTCATAAACATTATGCTAAATAAATACATGCCGAAAAATGGTCCCGTAAGGAAGATACTCTCAGATCAAGGTAAGCAATTTACGAACACCAAGTGGCACTCCGAGCTTGAGAAACACGGGGTCCAGACGGTCTTGACTGCGATCCGGAGACCGCAAGGTAACTTGGCCGAGCGGGTCAACAAGGAGTTGGGACGGTTGTTCCGTACGTACTGTAATACTAACCAGAGTAAGTGGCCGGAATTCCTAGAATTTTTTGAGTATGCCATAAATGGAAATTATAATTCTACTACTGGGTATACTCCGAATGAACTCCAAACCGGAGAAATGCCAGGACGGGTCTGGGGTAAACACATTGAAAGGATAGCGACGCATAATATGCCTATACCAGTTGAGATAAAGAAAATCGAAGCTAGAAGACGCATTAAAAAGTGCGCCGAGGAGCGCACGGAAAAATTTAATGCGGAACATAAACTAGTCAAGTTCAAGACTGGAGAGAGTGTGCTTTTACGAGCATTAAATGTTGGAAGAAGGGAGGACAACACAGCCGCGAAGTTTTTTAGGCTGTATAATGGTCCGTATACCCTGTCGGAGCAAGTTGGGAAAAATACCTTTATCTTAACCAACCCAAATACCAACCGTGCGATTGGTAAATTCCATGCGTCCTCATTGAGGAAGTATTATACAAAGGATCCGTAAACTCAGAAATAAATGTCAGGATATAGGGGTAAGAATGTGTAGTGATTTAAATATGTCAATTCAGGTTTAAATGTTGTATGTAAGATGGCTCTGTGAATGAACAATAATCTAGTTTTGATAAGGAATGTTGTCTGTGTACCCTATGACCCTGCATAAGATGTCGTTATCTGTGTGTCAAGAACATGTGTGTTTGTTTTGGTTTGAAGGTTACCACGTGTCTTTTGATTTGATGCTTCTGTCAAAGTGACAGTTGGAATTGTTAGTATTAATTGAGGATGTTTATTTGATTTTAGTTTGAGGGTATTATTATTATTTCAGGATTAGGAAGTTGTTTTGGTTATATTGAAAAAAAATTTTTTTATTTTTTGTTAGTTAACTAAAAAAAAAAATTTTTTTTTATGCGGGAAGGAGTTAATCCTGCAACGAATCACAGGATCATGATAGGCGGGGCAAGTTCATATATTACACAGACAATGGACATTCATATTATATTGGTAGATGGTTAAGTTTGGTTGTTATCAATTGTATTTAGTAAGGTTAAGGGTTTAGTTTAGAAAACTGTGCATTATTATTTATGGTTATTCATGTGCTGTGTTAGTGGAAATGTGCGCGCGTGCGCGAGTGGGAAACGTTTCCCGGGCGGTGGGTGAAGTATTATCGTTGTTTTGACATTAGCTGAACTGAGACATGTGTATCGCTACAATCCCTATACCTGTCGGACTATTGTTTACGTTCATGTATATTATTAGTATGTAGGCAGTCATGCATGAGATACGAGTAGTCTGATTACCGCTATGCATGCTGTTACAAAGTAAATGCACTCTACTGCATGAAAAGTGCATGGTCACTTTTTACTAACCATGTGACTTCCATCCACCAATAGAATGCTGACTGGTGGTTGGAAATTTTCTTAAGCCTGTCGTTACACAGGCAGTTCTTCTACGCCATCTACCGCGAACGGGTCGTGCACTCCTTGTACAAGAATTCTACCGCTTGCAAGGTGTTGTAAAAACTATTCGTCGTTAGTGAAACGGGAAGACTCAGAACTGTGTGTGTAGTACATTTGCACACATCAGTGTTTTAACGCATTGTGCGAAAAATTACAAGCAGTTCTTCACTGCTGCTACCGCGAACGGTACATACAATCCTTGTACAAGACTCTACCGCTTGCAAGGATCTGTTAAGACTTTTCGGGGATAGTAACGTGTGTGACGCATAACAATTGATTTTATATCTTTACACACGATATTAATATTGTAAATTTACGTGTGTAAGAAGTGAGTGTAACAGTATCATTAATTGTTACGCAATAGTTCCATCAAGACGTTTCCGTGCTAGTGCAAGATTTCCTCATAGGGTGGTCTGCTGATCGCGGTAGACCTTCGTATTCGCGAGAACACTTGAAGAAGCCGGAGAGGTATAAGCTCAATATACCGTTATTAGATTAAACTCACTGTCACCTGAGATATTACTTGGTCTTAAACTCTATATAAGTTTTGCGAGTAATAAAATCCGTAGTACCGTTGTATGTGCGAAGTGTCGGATTCATTGTGGGAATTATAGGACATCAGCCCAGCTGTTACAGGACATCAGCCCAGCGGTTATAGGACATCAGCCCAGCTGTTATAGGACACCAGCCCAGCTGTTATAGGACACCAGCCCAGCTGTTATAGGACCAGCCCAGCTGTTACAGGACGCCAGCCCAGCTGTAAACGTTTCTGGTGAAACGTCTGTCATTTGTAAGCCACACCTGACGAACCATCTATACCGCAAAGACCGGCCCTTCTCTTCAACAACATCATCGTGGGAGTCTTCTTATGTAACGTATCACGTCTTGCGTATGAACATTATTTAACATTTTAAAAGAAAGACTCTATATCAAACATTACATTCTGTACATTTCAAATATACCATATAAACTATAACTTGTGTTTGTACAATAAATAATCTTAAACCCTCCAATATAGACTTGTAATTTGAAATACACATACGATCATATCCTATGCGCCAATAGTTTAGTAATTTGTGTTGTCGCAATATATATATTTATCTGCCTTAAATGGATTTTATAAACTATCAAAGAAAGCAAAACAGAAAGTAATCCTGAAGAGGATTGCAATAAAATGTTTGACGTCAGAGTTATAAATTTATTGAATCGTGTTGAGGAACAGATAGTTATTGCATAAAAAAGCAATCAAAGGAATAGAAATACGACATAAAAAGGTAAAACAAAATGGAATGGAATTGTTTTGGATTGAAGCGTTCGTTATATGGGAAACTGTAGACAAAAGTAGCATCAGATTTCAAAGTATCACGACTCAGCTGAAATTAAATTGCCCTGTTTCTGTGTGATCAGATCGGTTCCGCGGCGACAGAGGTCTGTAGACTGAACACAACGATTTCAATTGAATTAAGGATACCGCTTTGTATTCAAGCTATTTCCTACGTGACGTCACGTCCACTACAAAAGAGCAAACGTCAAATGTTACTGATTATTGTTATTGTGCGTGGAGAATTGAATTCTTCGAAAAATTCTGTTTTAGTGACCCGTGTAACTTTAGGAGTCATGCATGTATCTTGACGCATGACGAAACAGGAAAAAATCAAATTTTTAAAAGTGGTTTTGTTCTCTTATAGGGATGCTGCTGAGTACTAGTTCCAGTTGGCTAGATAACTTAGGAAATAAAGTTATACGTTTAACAAAAAATTGATACTTTTATAATACCTTTAATATACTTAAACGATATTCAAATAATACTTTAACAGCCTACTAATCTCTTATACGTAATATTTAAATGAAAATTTAATAAAACTTTAAGTAAAATAATAACGAATGTTGCTGGTCACAGTGTTACCAGATAAGCGATTTTTCAAATATCTAATTCATTTTGATAGCGGTTAATGAACTACACCTGCCTAGTAACGGTCTACAATACATTGTTGCTTCTACTGAGGGTAGTTACAAACACTTTGTTTGCAATTGCTTTGGTGTTACATGATTCAGTGACTTACGCCCGCTCAGGATGGCACTTAATTGGCACAGTTACGGTACCTGGTTATTAATACATTGTAGTAACAAATTGTGTATTCTTTTAATTCTATTATTCTTTCTATACATACATACATACATACATCCTCGGCGCTACAGCCCAGTCCGGGCCCTGGCCTCCAAAAGAAATCTTCCCCACTGGTCTCTACTCCCGGCCAATGTCCACCAGTTTGCTGCACCCAGCCTCACTGCCTCCTTACCAACCTGGTCCAGCCATCTTGTACGTGGTCTTCCCTTCCTTCTCCTTCCCATCGGCAAATAATTCATCACTCTTTTTGGGATTCTATTCTCCGCCATTCTCTGCACATGACCAGCCCAACGCAATCTGTTAATTTGTATGAGTTGCACGATCGGAAGATCTTTAAACCTTTCGTACAACTCTCGATTATGCAATCGCCTCCAAATGTCGTTTTCCCTCACAGGGCCATATATTCTCCTCAGTCCCCTTATTCTTTCTATTCTTTATGCATAATAAATTTTTAGTAAATTTTTAATTTTTTCATATTCATTAAATTATTTAGGCTTTATTTTTCTATTAATATTTTTAATTCCTGTTTATGTTTTCTTACAACCTTCTTACTATCAATTGTAATAATTTAATTTCCATCAAATGGTTCAAAAAAACTATGCTGGAAAGCCAGATATAGTAGCCTTATCATCAACCTGGTAGACGAAATGGCATACTACATTTAAACTTGGGAAAATATAATAATGGCCACCATCTTCAGTCAAATATGGTTTGTTCCGGTTCCAGGCTCGCCAGTCTGTCACTTCTTTGGACGTCCCACAACTTTCCGTCCTTCGGCTTATAATTTAATAGTTGTTTGGGGATGCGGCAGGGATCCATTCAGTTATGTTCTAAACATTTTAGCCAATAATGACAAATCCTATCGAGTGTACTCTAATATTAAATTCCTGCCACATGTCATAATTTCCTCTATGATATTAAAGAGTATACACTGCCACGTGGTTTAGAAATCTCACTTCGGCCGCTTGAATACGGCTGACCTCGGATTTCCGTAAATATAAACTCAAGCAAAGTATAACTGGGAGTATAAAATACCATGGTGTTACGTTTTCTTTGTGTTTTGTTTTAGAAGGAACAGGCTTTTAAGTTAAAAAAAAAAGATTTACAGTTTATCCATTGATTCACCCGTATGGTGTGCGAATTGAAAACAGTCGAATGTTTACAAATCTAGTGTATGTAATATCTTCAAATAAAAACACTGCAAGTAGGTTTATTTTCACCTGACATACGTTTTACAGAAATTATTCTGTATCTTCAGAGATTTGTTTGAATTGTAATTGAAGTTTCGTAACCCCATATTACGTCAGGTGAAAATAAATCTACTTGCAGTGTATTTATTTGAATATATTACATACGAGACCTGCAGGAAACTCAACAAGTTAATTACAAAGAAATAAATCTAATGTAATTGTGAAAATATAATTTATAAAAGTAGTAAGGGATGAACATGAATAAAGATAAAAGCGTTAGAACATACAGGCAGTCAAATTACTGGCTAAGATTTAACGTAATATGGGGTTAAGGAAGACCTAAGTCGTTGGGAAAAAATTTTTCGAATCAATCGAATTGATGGTAAAGTAGTATCTATGATATCATTCGGTGCGACTGGCAAATTGAACGTTATTTCTCTTTACTCTCTTCCTTTGTGATTTATGCAAATATGAAGCAGAAACTTATCTTATCAATTTAGTCAACACCCTTTCCTTACGTCCCAAAACCGAAACAGTTGTAACTCTTATAACTACGTACAATTTACAAGATTAAAATGTATTTTCTTAAACAAAATAAAATGTTAAATACGAATTTGTGAAATATTACAGATTGTTTAGAATAAAAAAAGAATATCGTATCTGTTTATAAATATTTTAAAACGTTTTCTGAATATATTGTTTGCTTCTAACTATATTAATCGTGTGGCGTGTAAACTATTATATCTATAATATGTTAATAACATCGGCTCATCAGTAAAGCACAGATGCAGCAACTTTGTACACTTCATTTTGTAAGTCAAGATTTTCTACTTGCCAATTCATCAATGTCGAAAAATGTAAGATAATAATTGAAGTTTTTGTGTCTTTATAAAACTATTGTTTAAAAACTTATTACATGATATTGACGTAACAGTAGATTATACTATTACGACGGTCTCACTGATCGTCGTATGGTACAGTGGAAAACAAAGTTACAGACAGCAATCAGGTTACTAATCACCAGGTTTAATTTATCAGAAATACAATTCATAATCAACTTGTACAATAATCCGAGCAAAATTTGTCCACACGTAATAATAATATCAACTAATAGAGTCTTGCATAATTTTAACACAATACCAGTTAGCCACAATACTTCGAACCTCACTTGAATAAATCGCCAAATAAACGCAGTGAGTAATCGCCCTACGTAAACTGACTGACCGTCGCTGTATGCTTATATTTATGCCCCACTGAGATACCAGAATAACCGGCCACTTTCTAGATGACGTGTCGAGCGAACTGGGTATTACAGCCGCTCTAGAATCCCCTAGAAACAGTCTCGATGCCTGGCCAGTGCGTTGACCGGTGTGGTCTGGAACAGACTCGATTGTTGACGCATGATAAGTGTCAGGTAATTGTCTTTCATCTCTCGTACGCACACAAACATTACAGTTGGGCTAACCGAAAAACGCGTAGAACGACACACTCCATTGTTTGAGCATGTTCCTAATTACGTAACAAAATAAATAAGATTGTAAAATTGTATAACATGATTTACGCACATGGGGACATCAACTGTCAGCAGCCGACGATGCCGAAGTGAAACTTAAGGCTAACAAGCAAATAATTAATCAAATTTCATTAATTGATTAATTAAATTTATGAAATAAAAACATTAATCGTGAATATACGTGACGTACTGTTAAATTAATTTTAGGAAGACTAAACACATCCTACACACGCTGACTTATTTTACTCCTTTCGACGTCTACTGCATCCCAATTTTCCAGCATTCTGTACTCAACGTCAGTGTTCTTAACTGTCCATAGCCGTTTCTATACTGCTTCTCCAGAAAGACGTCTATCGGTTTTCCCTTCTGGAAGGTTCCAATATTTTGTGGGACTCCTTAATTTGCACATTCCATTTATGTGAATAACCAGTTTCAATAGTTTTTCTTCCACGATTTCTGTAATTCATTCGCCTTTTCTTCTTCTTCGTTTTCTGCATCTCACGGAGTAGGAACTTTGCCTGTTTCGTCTTCACAGATTATCTCTCCATGTCACTCTCGGTCTTCCTACATCTCTTGTACCAAAGGGTCTATATCGAAACGCAGCCTTATGTAGTCGTCCATTGTCCATTCTGTCCAGATGGTGTAACCATTTTCTGCAATATGTCTGGATTTTATCATTTGTGGAAAATACCTGTAGCTCTTCTCTAATATCCTCATAGCGCAAACGATCCTGTCTTGTGTAACCCTTTGGTCTACTGTGAAGACGTCGAGTGATTAATTACTCTGGAAGAGTTACCAGCCCTTCGCAGCATTCGCCTTTTTATTTAATTATTTCTAACCATATCTAGTCTCGTTAAATTACATCTTCTCCTGTACTAGTGTATTTCAACCGCTTATAATATTTTCCTATTTCATTTATTTACACTACACACTTTGACCGTTAAAAGACCATTGGCTATTACACACTTATATTTTATTCATGTACATCTCATCGATATGTGTGCTTTACTAACGAAAAGCAGTATATTAATAAAAAAAAAGAGAGGAGTAAAAGTAATACAAAGCTAACCAACCATTTCTGTTTTGTGAAAGGTGGTAAATTTGAGACAAAAGTAGCAATGTAGAAACATGCATTATATTCCTGCAGAATCTCAACCAATCCGGTTGAGCCGCCGCAATTACTCTTTTCCATAATTTTCCAACGCCCTGGTGAACCCAACTTTGTCGTAACATGTTGCTGAACTGCTAACTGCTGTATCGTGCTGGACAAGGACTTTCGGTGTCAGCACCATTGTCATGTCCTAAACGACCTCTGTTGTCAAGTTCAAGTGACAGTTTGAGACTTGACAATGGTGGTGGTGACACCGAAATGCTTCGTCCAGCACGATACAGCAGCTAGCAGAGTTTAGCAACAAAATCTAGACAAAGTTGGAATAATAAAGAACGCTAAAACAAAAACCTGACTCGCACAAACGTTGTTATGGTTTGCGGAATCGTTGTCAAATTCAAGTGACAGTTTGAGACTTGACAATGGTGGTGGTGACACTAAAACGCTTCGTCCAGCACGATACAGCAGCCAGCAGAGTTTAGCAACAAAATCTAGACAAAGGTGGAATAATAAAGAACGCTAAAACAAAAACTTGACTCGCACGAACGTTGTTATTGTTTGCGGAATCGTTGTCAAGTTCAAGTGACAGTTTGAGACTTGACAATGGTGGTGATGACAGCACGATACAGCAACTAGCAGAGTGTAGCAACAGAATCTAGACAAAGTTGGAATAATAAAGATCGCTAAAACAAAAACCTGACTCGCA
Source organism: Magicicada septendecula (assembly GCA_034769895.1). Taxonomy (NCBI): domain Eukaryota; kingdom Metazoa; phylum Arthropoda; class Insecta; order Hemiptera; family Cicadidae; genus Magicicada; species Magicicada septendecula. The sequence goes on from CM068367.1 coordinate 86,562,121, forward strand.
CGAACGTTGTTATTGTTTGCGGAATCGTTTGATGTAAAAAATTTTAAAATTGATTGTGATTTTTGAATATCTGTACCAAAGCAATTAATTCAGTTTTTGTATTAGCTCGCTCGCTCGTGAGTAAGGAGGATACTCAGGCAAATGTTTAGTCCAGTGGAAGAGGGGGGAACCTGGAGGAAAAGGTATAATTTAGAGCTCTGTAAATTGTTTGATGAATCTGATGTGGTCACCTTTGTTAAATTAAAAAGATTAGAATGGGTTGGACACATTATACGTGCTTATGAAAGCAGAGTTATGAAGAAGATATTTAATGCAAACCAGAAGGTAAAAGGAAAGTTGGAAGGCAAAAACTGAGATGCAGGGGCGGGGTGAGTCAGGACATCAGTACTCTTGGGATTAGAAACTTGACGAATATGGCTATGAATAGAGAAGAATGTTAGGCTAAATGTTATGGCTAAATCTTCTGAAGAAGGTTAGGGGGTAAAAAAGGCTGTCGAGCCAATGAGGATGATAATGATGATTCGCCCGTCAGTAAGTATTATTGCAGGTGTCACCTTTTCTAATTGTGCTCTTAAGGTTATACTGAAAATTTGTAATAAATTCGCTAAAGATATTTATTGCCAAAGAATAGTTTTGACACTTTTGTAATCTTATTAAATTTATTATAATAAGTACAAATATTTGATTCTGATGATTTCACTCACTAAAACACTATTCGTTTTCTATTCCACACAAATGATTTATGTGTAACACAACAATAATTTTGTACTGTTCCAAAAATACGTGCACAGTAGTTTTGCTAGAGAAGCTAATATCTATGATAAAGGTGTCGTAGGTAGTTACTGTTTCTCTGCTTGTTCGCGGTGGTTTAGTCATCCACAAGGTAACAACTGTACAAGTTACTAATAATAACTTGATAAGAGAGAGCTCATGCATAATAACGTACAGTTCTCAAAGCACTCTGATTACAATACAAGATCTATACAGTAATATTGCACAGAGATACAACGAGAGTTACCTACATCTTTGGCTTCCGTTTGTCTCTACTTCCGCTTTGATTGTCGTCAGCTCAGACAACTGTCTGGGGAAAACGGTCTGCTCTCTTTCTCTCCCACTTTACCTCTGTCTGTCTGTCTGTCTGTCTGTCTGTCTCTCTCTCTCTCTCTCTCTCTTCTTTCCGTCTATTCTACACACGTGTACAAACGACACACAAGTGCCCCTTTTCACCGTCCTCCGTTAAGAATTTAACCGCCGGTAAAACACCGGATAAGTACTTGTTCTTAGAAATATTATTTTGTAAAACAGAAACTAGATTATAGTTAACCTTATACTATTCTTTGTATGTGCAAATAAAAAAACTGAAGTTACTTACAAATAAAAATCTCAATTTCGTTTAATAATAGTTCTTCAACATTGTTTAATTCCACAAGCTAATTTCTTACATTTGTCAAAAACAGTTGTGTATTGTTTACACATTTAATGTTTTTAAATAATTTGTTAAACTATTCTGGTGATTAAAGTTTTGAGGTTTTTATGACATCAGTTGTATAAGATTGTGGTACTCTAACTTCACAAAGTTTTCTTAATTCTTTTCTGTAAATATTTTCCACGCCCACTATGTTTATACTTCTGACATAAAGTGCCTCGAGAACTTTATATAGGTATGTATGACGATTTTAAAGACAATATTTTGAAATTTGGAAAATATGGTTGCAAATAGAAAACATGTTTATTCTTACACAATTCCTTAGGTTTTCACGGCCGAGGTCAACATTACCGGTCTGTCAGGCCGTGGTCAAGACATACGTTTCGGCCTCACCACCTTCATTGTCTCTACCTCGGTAATAGCGTGAATTGGCGGACACCTTGGAAATTGTTCCAATAGTTTTTTCCGACACTGAAGATTGCCTCCGATGGTGGGACCAAAACGTATGTTTTGAACAACAGTAGACCACGGCCTGACAAACCGGCTAATAATAATTCTAACAATGTTTTTGTTTCTGCCGATTTTCTCGTAACAACAATTAGGAGTGCAGGTATGTTATAAATCGATATGATATTTGATATAAAATGAAAACGAAAATAAAATGTCAAGAAAAGTTCGAGTCGTCACCCTAGGGACCGGTTTGTCGGCTTTATGACAAAACCTTGGTATGTGTGTGTTTACATACAGAACATATTATCTTAGCAATGTTCAGTTTAACGTAAGAGAACGTAGAACCAAGCAGAAAAGTAGACTACAAGATATAAGTAGTCTAAGTAGACATAAGTAAAAGTAGAGAAATAAAAACATAAACGGTAAAAATAAAAGTGTGTGTATAAAATCGAGTAGGTAAAATACAAGGGATATAAATGTTTATTTATTCACTACATATCGACAAGTCAACAGTAAATATAGAATGCTACAATAATTGTATATACAAAGTCACGGAACAAAAACAAGGGTCGGCTGAAAACAAAAATTTCAACATAAATCAACATCTCTGGACAGATACTACAGATAAATCTGCAGGGAATGAAATACAGTGTGTTAGGATCGATAGTCAGTGTCGTTATAGAGTACCAGTGCCGCGACCGTTGTCGCACAATACAGTGCGGATAGTTTTGATTCATTGGATTTTGTAGGTGATAAAACAGGATTATTTTTTTATTTTTGTTTTTCCAGTTTTATCTCTTTGGTTATGTTTTACTATTAAACCGATCACCTCAAACACACACATACCCATACAGTCACCCTCTCTTTCCCCTCTCTCTTCTCTTCTATTTCATTCTCTCTTTCGTATATTCACACAGATGTCCGTTAAATAATTACAGCTCATATTGTCGTCAGCTATCCAGTACTGGTTTCTGTTACCGTATGAAATATAAATCAACAATGTTTACGTTTCATCACCAGCCTGTCCCCCATATTCGCAACAAGCTACACATATATATTGTTAACGCCACAACAGATTTTTAACAGTGAAAGAATTTAAAGAAAAAAATTGTATGGATGAAAGTAGATGCTATAAACAATCAGAAAGTTTTCGTAGCACGAAGTTTTGTTAAACTGAAATTAATATGACGTTAAAAATTATTACTGGTAATAATAAACATAAGCTCAGTTATGTATTGAATTCTATTCCATTTTACTGCATATGAAAATGACAAACAGAAGTTACACTGTTGCACATCACTATAGAAGAAAATTTCCGATTAGCGCATTCAAGCTTTACGGCTCGTCATCGTTCCGGAGTAATCTAGTGATGATTATGAAAAAATCATTTTTCCGATGTTTAGCTGTGAATCTTGAAAGCGCTAATCGAGAATTTTCTTCTATAGTGGTGTGCAACAGTGTAATTTATGTCTGCGATTATACCCACTAACACTATTTTATTAATTAAACATACGATTATGAATAAAATTTAACAAAAATTAATTTATTTATGTTAATTATGTTTTTAAATTTTAGAATTGTGTACTTTTTTGCTGGACATGTTCCTTGACCAAAGGAACGACTTATATATGCTAGATGGACCCCTTGACAACACGATCGTCTCTCCTATGTCTTTTATTGTATAACCCAGGCGGAAAAAGAAAAATAGGAAGATGGTTTGCAATGAGAGACGAAAGAGCTGAATCCATGTTTGGAAGATGGCCGTAATGGAGAACAACACTTGCAAATGGACAACTTTTTGTTACGAAGACAGAATATACGATAATCATTAAGCGTTAAATGCTACAACAGTCTGATCGCTGAAAATCAACAACAACCACGCATTAAGCGAGTTCTTAATTATCAGTATTTAGGAATAACCTTGAATCAAGAACATAATCATACGGTTGAAATGAAGAAGCGAGTAGATACGGCAAAAACTGTGTCCACATTAGAAACAAGAGCTGCCTACTCATGAACGTCTGAATATAGATTTGAGGTTTGGAATGGTGAGTTGGTTTTCGTCTTATTCATTTGGCACAGAGACTTGAATGCTCAAAAAACTCAACACACATATATCTGAAGCTTCTGAGCTTAAACATATCGGAGATTTCTTAAAGTATTGTGGATGGCGAGAGTGTCGTATTGTTTATCCTCAAAACTTCTTCCTTCTTGTTTAAGCTGTCGTTTATCTCAAAACAAGATTAAGAAAGGAGAAACTTATGCGGCCGATTAAGATTTAGTATTGACAGTACGATTTCCTTGGATATAAATGCGACAGCTCGTAACGACAGACTATTAGATGCCGACGGAACAGTCAGCTAAGAGGAAGGACAAACAATTCAGGAAAAATAGCTCTTGTAAATGAAGCGAAACATTTTGTTCAATGCATGGCGGCTCGGTAGCCTAGAAAATTTTATAAAAAATTGTCATTTATTATTCAGAATATTGTATTTGTTAGTAGATACACAACAAAATAAGTATTTGCCCTGTTTTCGTGAATACCACGAGCAAATTTTTTTTTTAAATAAGTAACGTGAAAAATTACGATACCCGTCTTATCTTCATCAAGTTTTCCAGCGTCACTTTTTTACCCTACACAAATCGCATTTGGCTTTCCTGCGGCATCCCAAAGGATTTAAGCTACTAGCGACAATGACTGCGATGGAAAACGTTAGTATTTGTTTGAGTTTTGTATTTATTTCTTTAGAATTTTCAATTTAATTCTATTATGAAGTTTCCTGTAAGTTAACTGACTCATTGAGTCACCCTAATACCTGTCATTTTGTTAGTTAATGCTTGTCTCGTATTGTCTGTTAGACTAACAGCCGTTTTACTGTTACGATCGGTAGATAGCGCTGTCACTAAATCCAACAACTGACGCACAAACGACCAATAGGATTGCAACAAACAAATACCGTATAATTATGCAGTGCAGGGTTTACTGTAAAACGCCGACTCTAATTCCTACGCCCCAAGCTCTCTGTTTGTCTGTATGCCTGTCTCTCTATCTGTCTGTACAACTGTCTCTTTCTTTCTCTCTTTTTGTCCCTTTCCTCCGTACAAACTTTATTTTTACTTCCATATTCCATAATGAAATGGAAGTATGGTGATGGCGAAAAAAATCGTGTTTGAGATAAAGGTTGGTGCTGATTGTACTACCCTCAAAACATGAAGAAAAGTCATTTTCTGAAGAGTGTCTGTGTGTAGAATTTTTCTATGGCGAACAATAACTGCAGCGAATTCAAACATAATGAATTAATTTTTTGCATATGTGCCCGAGTCGTAGAGGACTCAAAGCCTATTGATTTTGATGAAGGTCGGTTAAAGTGAAGGGGTAGTGTACCTGTAACGTTTTATGTTTTAACAGGAGTAAAGTACTTAATTTTGATAAATAAAGTATCCTGAAAAGAAGGTCATAATAATCCACTGTAGAAAGGTAGATGAAATTTCTATAAATGAAAAGGGTAGTTGAAGGGGGAGGGGGTAATTTTGTATAAATGAAAATGATTGTTGAAGAGGGAGGGGATAATTTTTTATATGTGTACTTCGTTATCGGTAACAAAGAAGTAGTTTGTTGTTAAAATTCCTTCCCGAGCTGTTTGGTCGTGGTCCAATGAGTTCTGCAAAACCAGAGGTTTCAGCAGTGTCATCGACTACCATCATCACTGAAAATCGAGTCCGCTAACGTGAGGTAGTATACGTTACTGACCACAGTTCTGTGGTTAAGGCTGAAGAAAGAAGTAGTTTCTATAGAAATATTTCATTTAGAAAATGATTTTAAATATAAATCTTAGAACATGGAAGTCATGCATGGTTCTCCATACCGATATTTAATCTTCCTGTTGCTTCCCTGTACAGTGTAGTCTCGTTTACTTGTTTCGTTTTTCATTTGTTCTATATTCCACAGTGTACATTCTATGTGTACTCACAAATACAAATTAATGTACTATTTGCGTAGTTTTGTATGTTTACATTTATATACTCACATGATACTTTGTATTATCAGGTTAGTAAGAGATTCATTTTGAAAGTTTATTTTAATTGTGTGTGTGTGTGTGTGTGTGTGTGTGTGTGTGTGTGTGTGTGTGTGTGTGTGTAGGAGACGTATACATATATGTATTATACACACACGTATTGTTTATACCTGGTTCACATGACCCTGAAAGATACAACATGCAAAGTAAAAGTAGACGGAGAATTAACAGGATTTCCAAATTCAAAAAGGAGTAAAACAAGGGGATGTCTTGTCTGGCTTCCTTTTCAGTAGTAAGTAGGAAACCAACTCACTCCACGGCGCTACAACTGATGAAGAGCTCTGGCCTCCAGAAAGACGTGACTCCACTCCTCTCTATCGTGTTCGAGTCATTGCCAACTTCTGACCCCCAGCCTTCTCCTTCTGAAGGCAGTCTTCTGCTTTCCTTGCCTGCCTAGAGAAAGTGCTAAAGCAGCTACTAATAAAGTTTGGAGGTACAATTATGAATAGAAGCTCGCAGTGCATTTCATATGCTGACGATATTGTTCACGTGTCCCAGAAACAAACAGGCACTGGAAGAGGCGTACATCTCTCGTGTGCGTGCTTCAACCAACCTAGGCTTGCAAGTGAAGAGCCAAAAGACAAAATATATGACAATGAAGAAGAATGTCTGAGAAGAAAGGATCCCAAAAATTAAAGTTAATGGCAGTGAATTTGGGAGGGTGGATAGTTTTAAATATCTTGGGTTCCTCGTAATGTCAAAAAATCAGATGGCAATGGGAATTCAAGACAAACTAGCCATGGGAAATAGGTACTACTTTTCTTTGCTGCCTATCCTAAAGTCCAGAAACATTTCTAGAACCTGTAAGGTTCAGATATACAAAACCGTATTGCGGCCATTAGTATTGTATGCTTGAGAAGCCTGGACGATATGATCAGAGGATGGGAAAGAAAGATTCTGAGGAGGATATATGGAAGTGTACTAGATGCCGGAATGTGGCGTATGAGGTCAAATCCCGAATTGTACGATCTACACAAGGAACCGAACATCGTCAAAGTAATAAAACAAGATAGAATTAAGTGGGCAGGTCACGTACAAAGAATGACAGAGGATAGTGCAGTGAAAAAATTATTCATTGGGGACCAGGAGAAAAAGTAGCAAGAGGGAGGCCAAGAAGAAGATGGATGGATTATATAGATGAAGACTTGAAAAGACTGGGGGTCAGAAGATGGCAATGACTCGCACAGGATAGAGAAGTGTGGAGGCACGTCGTTCTGGAGGCCAGAGCTCTTCATCAGCTGTAGCGCCGTGGAGTGAGTAAGTATAAACAGAATTTTAAAGCAATGAGTGCTTCTTGAATTAACTTGACAGGTCAGAAAAGTATAACTCAAGAAAACAGTCATTCAAAATCTGCTAGTAATATAGACAACACAATAATTAAGTTGTTGCAAATTGATAAGTGTCTTGTTTGATGCTAGAAAAGAAGCCAAAGAAATACAATAAAAAATGAATAAAAAATTACTTTCTGATATAATTTAGGTAAAGAAGGCTCATATTCTATGGACACGTGGTTCGTATGACGTTAGAAAGACGGACTCTTTTGATAAAAATCCAAAAACACAATTCCGTTGGTTCATAGAAGTAAAGAATTTGACAGAAATGAAGTTCACAAAAGACTGTATTTTAGTCAGTGGCATTACCTTACAAAATAGGTTAAAGAATTTGGGCATTTTCAGGAAAAGAGAAGGAGCAAATAAAAACTATCAGGACAGAAAAAAAGAAAAAGGGACACTGACAGGACATAACAGCGAGGAAAGAAGTAATATCATTAAAAAGTTATTTCACGTGTCCCACAGTCGACCAAAATCGAAGCAAGAAGAAGAAGAAGAAGAAGAAGAAGAAGAAGAAGAAGAAGAAGAAAGCGAAGAAGAAGAAGAAGAAGAAGAAGAAGAAGAAGAAGAAGAAAGAAGAAGAAGAAGAAGAAGCAAGAAGAAGAAAAGATTACAGCGTCTGCTGATATTCTTCGGGGTTTTCAGCCTCTTTCACTGGGGATGATAATGCACTTAATTTTCATACAGTATTTTCGTTGGTGTCTGTTGCATTATCGATTTTGTCAACCAACGATATTTTACTTATCTAATATGTAGCTCTTTTATCTTGGACAGGTTTGTTTGATACTCTCTATACCTTGTCAATAACAGACGTTATAAACGACATAATAAATGCAATGCATTGCCAAGTTGTGTATTTGCTATATATTATTCGTTGTAGAATGCCATAGAGTATGTATATAACCATTATTATTACGTATGTTTATATATAAACAGTTTATTTACTATAGTCTTATAGTTTAACAGTATTAACGCTTTAAAAATATATAAACTTTGTCGACAGCACTTTATAATTGTATTGGAAGGTATAGAGAAACAGATTTATATTTTATAAAAGTCAAAGGCTTAGAAATATAAAAAAGTTAAATGTATAACACAAAATGGAATGGAATTGTTATTTTTTGGAGTTGTGTGTTATACAGGAAACTATAGACAAAGGCAGGTTCAGATGTCAAAGTATCAGGACTCGCTTGAAATTGAATTGCCCGGTCTCTGCGATTAGATCAGTTTCGCGACACAGGACTGAAGCCTACTACACACAGAGATTTTATTTCGATTAAGGATATCTCTTTGTACGTAGAAAAGCTATCTTGTATGTGACGTCCACTACGCACAAGGGGGAACTTAAAATGTTACATTGCTGAAACTTATTTTCTAATAATTTAATTAAATTTTGGTAAATGTTGTAAAGAGACTCTGTACACATGCGCGCGCGCGCGCGCGCGTGTGTGTGTGACACAGTAACGGTTACTTGATTTATAATCTGCACTGATGTCTGATAAATACTCAACGATGTTATTTTGACATATTTGACGGCCAGGTTTTAATAATATTAAGTAAACCTAATAAGTACATAAATTGTTCAGTCTCCAGCGACTTGTCTCCATATAAAATCATGTGGGTTCATTGTCCTAATATGTAATATGTAACTAAGGAACACCTGCATCAGGTGATAGAGCACAACATCAAGGTACCCACCATGACCTTTATGAGATCTTCCAACTTTTAGCAAAACGTTTTGTCTACCTTAATAATGCTTTCTTGATTCTGTAATTGACATCATCTATTTTAGTTGTAAGAAGATGATTGTTTGGGGATTGGAAATAATTCTTCCTGGCATTCGAGAAAATTATTTTGTTTATTATTAAAATAATATAAAATTGATTAAATTCTAATATACATTTATTTTACACTAGATGGATACCCGTGCTTCGCAACGGTGATTATCAGAAAAAAAAACAGAATGTAAAATCAGAAAATAGAAATAGGTTATTTGTGAAGCTTAGATCTCGGTATTTTGAAACTAAGAGAAGCTATTTAAGCTCGATCAATTTGAAGATGATCAATTTGATGAAGCTTGATCAATCAACTATTAAAGCTTGAAAATTAATGAGTTGTTAATTATTATTGCGTTGTATTATTTAGTTAGAGAGGGTAAGCTAAGTTTCTGTTAGAGATTAAGACAGTCCTTTATTGTAAGTCTAACAACAATAAAATAGATGGGCTTAAGCCCTTTGATCCCACCACCACCCCTGGTTTTTGGTATACGTAGCCAGGCTAATAACTTGCTTAGCATGTACTTTCAGTTGCTCCCTCATATTAAGTGCCTCAGGACCTCGCTGTAAACAACATTCCTGCTTTGCTCTCTGGCTGGAGGGTGACCAGGCTGTCAGGTGAACTGACTCTGGAGAACGCCACGTATAACTGGCCATGGGAGAAACAGTCACTCCTCAGAGCCACACCAGCCACTATCAAATTCTTCCCCCGTGCCTTATTGATGGGTCATGGCATCCTGCAGGAACGATACATCTAAAAAAGCGGCATTATCAGTGTGGTGGTTTTCGAGTTTTATAGCGAATAGGCGTGAAAGCTTTCAAAAATATTTCTTAGTGAGCACCCAGAATCCAAGAGGAATATATGTGCCGAACATAGAACTCATAATAAACCCTCAACGCCACATAGAGGGACAGGGTGAACTTTTTCGAGATTATTTTCGGGCCTCCTCGTGGTTATAGGTTAGATAAAAAAATATACTGTTTGAGTAACTCTCCAAAAGCCTATAGGAAAGTAAAAAATAAACATTTTTACTTCCAGGAAGCGTACAGTTGAAAAAAAAGCTGCATTATCGGTGCCACGGTTTCTAGCGGTTTTTCGCGTTTTTTCGCGGTTAGGCGTTAAAGTTTTCAAAACTCTTTCTTAGCGAGCACCTAAAATCCAATACGTGCCGAATTTCAGGTTTGTAGGCTTTATAGTTACGGAGATTTCGTGATGAGTGTGTGTATGAATAAGTGAGTGGTATTTGGCTTTTATATTGTAACATAAAAAGATTACACCTCAGAATAAAGACAAGTTATTCATCCAAATTCGTTGTGAGTTGTGAGACGGACACTAGCACGTTTTAGATTGATTTATGCAATTTTTGTCAATTAGCTATAAGTTTTGTATTTAGTGATGGATTAGGACTTGTGTTACTCGTATATCGAATTCTTTATAAATTTTTGCTCTATAATGTCATGTACTTTGTGAATATGTGCGCGCGTTCGCGTGTTTTGAACCTTCGTGTTATATCTTCCGCGTTTGTTATCCGATAGGCATGAGACTTGGACAGTAAATTATTTATGAAAATCGTTACATTTTTTATATACTCTGTTGTTCTGTTGTTCTCAGCTATTTTTAAATGTGGTTTTTTAGTAATTGAAAACTCAACTTTAGACTCTTATCAATTGAAGAGTAATAAAAATTCTAGATACATAGACTCTCAACGTCACATAGCAAGGAATAGAGGGACAGGGTGAATTGTTTCGCGTCTCCTCGTGGTTATATGATAGATTTCTGTCTAATTATTCTCGCAGACAGAAGATTCCTGTTTTCTTTTTTTATTAATATTACGTTGCAGATTAAGCAGATCAGGAGTACTAGTCCATGTGTTAGGTTCTGAATTTTGATCACTTTACCAGTTGCTTTGTTCAGAATGTTCTCACCGTCTTACACAGTTTAAACAGTATTATTCTTCGGATTTGGCTTGTACAATAATGTTGGTATTTAATGTGGGAATTATATTAATGGAAGGTTGGCTAATCTGATCATAATCTCATTCCGCTTGCTATTGCAAGCTGACACAGTGCTCTGAGCGTTCGAATACAACAGACGTTACTTACGCTTGTTGCGTTTCGCCTGTCGTCTTAATTATTTTCATGTCACGACTTATTATGTAGGCCTTAGGCCTAAATCATTTCATGTATTTTTCGAGTTTGCATAATTGCGTCTCATTTCTATAATGTAAATTTTTCTTTCTAATGTGATGTTCTCAGACGTCATGATGCGTAGAAAGCTTAGCTAACCTTCTTGAAATCTAAGTTCATCTGTGCCATTTACGTACAATAAATGTATTAAATTACAGTCCGTTTATTCACAATTATTTTCATCATCCTGGCCAATTTAACTCCACGACATTATTAAAGTGATCAACCAAGGAATCTACACGTCAAAATTTTTAGTTCAACAAAAATATTAATCAAACACAATTCTTAACATATTTTGGTCACTCCGCGCCTGGATTCATCATTTCAACCTTCTTTCACAACTTTATACCTTACCAAGCGGCTTCTCACCTAATCATTTTTTTACTCCAATTTCTGGTCATCACGGGCGATTCAGTATGTTTACTGATCCGACCGTGTCGGTATTTATTTCAACATTTCTTTCGTCGCTGAGATTGAACTTCATAGACAGCACCACAGTACATAAAAAATCCACGTGTTAACGTTTACACGCCAGGTTTTGAGCAGTTTCAGGTTGAAAGTAGTCATCCATCCCGTCCGTGCGTGTCTACCACGGCCTCAACGCTGCAAGACATCTCACCGAAGACACGACATCAACACATCATTAAAAGGTGCGTAAAATGACGGAAGAAGGTTTAAGAGTGTTGGTTAAAAAGAGAGGCGGCTTAAAGTCTGCCATAGTGAGAATCAATTCCGCAGTAGTTAACTTTGATAAAAATAGCAATACCAAGCATTTTCTAACTGTAAGACTAGAATGTTTAAAAGGTTTATCAATAAAATACGATGAAGTCCAGTCTGAGATCGAACTAATTTCTAGAGACATAAATGCTGCCCAAGAGGACAGAGTCGAGGTTGAAGAGCTTTTATATTCAACCGAGGCTAAGACACTATTAGACACAACAACTATTAGACACTTTCAACATCCAGACTGAATCTCAGACATTAAGCAGTAACATTCAATTAAAACCTATAAAGCTGCCCTGCTTCACAGGTAACATTCTCGAATGGCAGCACTTCTACTCGATATTTTTAGACTTAGTACATGCTAGATCCGACTTAACCTCAGTGCAAAAATTACACTACTTACATTCATCTCTCAAAAATGAACCACTAGATTTAATCAAGGCTTTGCCTATTTGTAACGAAAATTATTCAATAGCGTTAAGTTTGCTGTCAGCTAGATATGACAATAAATTCATATTAGCTAAATATTATATTCAAAATTTATTAGAAGTAAAATCTACATCTAAGGACTCCGTACAGAGCTTAGCAGAATTTACAAATACCATAACGTCTTCTGTCAATTCTCTGACAGCCATGCAATTGTCAGTGGATTAATTTGAACTTATTGTCATACAGCTATTGTCAACAAAACTTGATCATTCCACTTTTAAACTATGGAAAGAATCGATAGATTCTGAAAATCTTCCCAATTTTCAGAATTTTGTATACTTTCTAAATGCCCGTAGGCAACTATTAGAAAACACGTTACCGCTAGAAGCTAGAAAGCAGCTTAACAAACCAATTCTAAAATTTAACCACAAGTCTGAAAAATCTAAGTTACGAAACTCTGCTGGCAGCACTATATTTAAAAGCTATCATTCTACTTCAAATAATTATTCATGCCTATACTGCAAGGCAAGTCTCCCAATTTATATGTGTGACAAATTTCGCGATTTGAGCGTATCGGAACGAGGGCAATTTATATTAAAGCATAAATGCTGCACTAATTGTTTGAGACCAGATCATTTTTCCCCTAATTGTAAGGTCAAGCAGTCATGTAAGATCTGTTCCAGACGGCACCATACACTACTTCATATAAATAAGGATTTAAAACACAGTCCTGCCAGCAGTAGTAATTACTGCTCATTTAAACTGCAATCAGCGAACAATGTTATCTTATCTACAGCTGTCGTATCTATAGCTGGTAACAAGCAACTTGCGCGAATCTTGCTAGATGCAGGATCTCAAGTTAATTTTTGTACTGCTTCATTTGCAAAAAAATTGCAACTCAATTTAACCAAATCTAATATACCAATCGCAGGTATTAATAATGCAACATGTTGCGCTACTAATTTGGTATCAGTTTGTATTGTTTCCCTTTATCAAAATTTTACCTTTAATGCTCAATGCGCAGTGTTATCTACTTTGACCCACAAACTTCCAACACAGTCTTTTGACGTAAAACATTTTAATATCCCAGATAATATTTTCCTTGCTGACCCAAATTTTAATGTATCAGCTGACATAGACATATTGTTGGGAGCGCAGTTTTATTTAGACTTGATTCAAGCTAACAAATATGTTCGTGGTCCTAACTTTCCTGTCATTCAAGAAACTAAGTTAGGCTATATTCTAGCAGGCAATTTGCCTAAGCATTGTCATTCAAAGGGTCCTGCTGTTTTGTTTTTGGCAAGAAACGACGATGAGCAAATTCTAGCGTCTCTTGAGAAGTTTTGGGAGACTGAAACCGTTTTTGATAATGCACCCATTGTTAACGACTCAGTTTGCGAAGAACATTTTGTTAAATCTACTAATCGTAATAGTGAAGGCAGATTTGTCGTTTCACTGCCATTTGTTTCTGATAATGCCCAGCTGGGTGATTCATATGCTACCACTGAAGCGAGATTTTTAAGTTTAGAACGCAGGTTCAAGCGTGATTCTGAGCTTGCGCGTGAATATGCAAATTTTATACAGGAATATAAGGATTTTGGCCACAAGACGCTTGTTGAAGATTGTTCTGTTGATTCCAAGGTTTCAAATACCTACTATTTGCCTCATCATGCCGTTTTTAAACATTCTAGTTCCACGACGAATCTTCGCGTCGTTTTTGATGGTTCTCCTAAAACTAGCAATGGTCTATCTCTCAATGATATTTTGTTAGTGTCCAGCAAGATCTTTTCTCCATTCTTTTGCGATTTCGTACACACAATTATGTTCTAATCGCTGACATCGAGAAGATGTATCGGCAAATTCTAGTTTCTGATAACGATTGTCATTACCAACGTATTCTATGGCGTGATTCTTCGCTTGAACAATTTAAACATTTCGTGCTGCGAACTGTAACATACGGTACTGCTAGCGCTTCATTCTTGGCAACTCGCTGCCTTATTCAGATTGGTAAGGATAGTGAAGCTTCATTTCCTGACGCTGCTTCAGCTATAATTAATGATTTTTATGTCGATGATTTGTTGAGCGGTGCAGACACCATTTCTAATCTGATCAAGTTAAAATCTGACTTAAGTACGTTGTTGAGTATGGCTTTACTCTACATAAATGGGCATCAAATGAACCAAATGTAGTCACTGATCATAGTAAATTATCACTTCCGCTAAACAAATAAGGCAATGTGCGTACGTTGGGCATTCTTTGGAACAACTCTGCAGATTCATTCATGTTTGACATCAAGTCATTTCCAGTTGAGTCAAGTATTTCTAAGAGAAGAATCCTGTCAATTATAGCGGGTATCTACGACCCTTTGGGACTCATTGGTCCAATTATTTTTCTTTACAAACAGTTTATGCAGCAACTGTGGTTGTGCAGTCTTGGATGGGATGAGCCAATTTCTGAGCAATTATATTCGTATTAGCGTTCATTATGCAACAAGTTGTATTTAATTCGTGAAATTATTGTTCTACGCTCCATACACAGCAAGTCTGAGCCCAAGTTAATTGAATTACATGGATTCGAAGATGCCTCTGTAAAGGGTTATAGCTGTTGCATTTACATTAGAGTTATTTATCAAGATTTAATGGCCTCTTGTCACCTTTTGTGTTCTAAATCTCGTGTGGCTCCACTACGACAGGTGTCATTACCCCGCAATGAGCTCTGTGCTTGTTTGTTGTTATCGCGACTTCTATTCAAGGTCACCTCTGCTCTCCATTCCTTTGTCAATAGCTACACCTATACTCCGATTCCATGGTATCTCTCTATTGGATTCATGCTCAGTCTTCTAGGTGGAAGACTTACGTCGCTAATCGTGTTGCTGAGATTCAGCGTCTCACTGAAGGCCACGCATGGCATCATATTGATTCGCAACATAATCCTGCTGACATTATTTCTAGAGGATGTCACCGTGACGTTTTGCGCGATTGTTCGCTTTGGTGGCATGGTCCTACTTGCCTGTCTCAATCTTCTGAACCCAATGTTTTTTCACCTTTTTCACCTTCTAATGTGCCGCTTCCTGAATGCTCCGTTGAGGGGAAACAAACCCCCAAGCTTTCTCTAATTTCTACCTTACCTATTGATCTCTCTAAGAACTTTTCCTCGTTGCACCGACTGACCCGCGTGTACACTTATTGCTTTCGATTTATCAAAAATGCTAGACCCTCAAAGGCAGAGAAAATTTCGGGAGTTCTTACCCCTACCGAAATTCATTCTACTCTTAACTTTTCATAAAGCAATCCCAGTCGATCCATTTCGCTACTGAGCTTAATTGCCTTCGAAATGGGGCTTCTGTCTCTACTATGAGCAAACTATCTTCTCTGGACCCATTTCTTGATCATACGTGTCGGCGGACGTCTACAGCAGTCGCAACTACCATATGATAATAAGCATCCTACTGTCTTATATCCTTCGGCTCATATCACTCTCCTCATAATTGAGAGTGAGCATATTCGACTTCTCCACGCTGGTGCTCAACTTGTCCATCATTCACTTCGTCAACGCTGGTGGATTATTAACGCCAAGATAGTGATTCGTTCCATCATTCATAGATGCGTCAAATGTCTAAGATTTAATACCAAATATCAAGCTCAAAGGCTTGGTGTTTTGCCATCTCCCAGGGTTACTCCTTTCAGGCCGTTTTTATTCTGTGCGGTGGATTATGGTGGTCCCTTCATGATCCGTCATGGCGGGCAGAGATCTAGGACTCTGTCCAAGTCATATGTGTCTCTATTCATTTGCTTAGCCACTAGGGCCATTCATTTGGAATTGGTTTCCGACCTCACGGCCAATGCGTTTATAGCTGCCTTACGTCGCTTCATGGCCCGTAGGGGCATACCTAGCCAGTTACATTCTGATAATGGCATGAACTTTAGAAAGGCCCGCAACGTCTTGCGTGAGCTTTACAATTTCTGGCATAACAAGGATGCCACTTTAACAATTCAATCATTTGCAACTTCTCATGGTATTAAGTGGTCATTCATTCCTCCTTCGTCACCTCATTTTGGTGGTCTCTGGGAAAGCGGTATACATAGCTTGAAATATCTTTTGCGCCGCGTTGTCGGCAAGTCTATACTCACATTTGAGGAGTTTACTAAGGTTTTATAACAGGTAGAGGCCTGTCTAAACTCACGTCCATTATTTGCCGTTTCATCGGATGTAAACGATCCAGTGCCACTTACCCGTGGCCATTTTTTAATCTGTGCACCATTAACGGCAATACCTGATCCTGATTTGTCACACGTTCCCATCTCTCGTCTCGGCCGTTGGCAACTTCTCCAAAAGTTTGTCCAAGCTATTTGGAAATCATGGTCGCGCGACTACCTACACCAATTGCAACAGCGTCACAAATGGAAGTTCGCTAAAGAAAACGTTTCCATTGGTGACCTGGTCCTTCTAATCGAGGATAACTTGTCTCCATTAGCATGGAAATTTGGGGTAATCACAGCCACATTTCCCGGACCAGACAATTTAATTAGGGTAGTTGACGTTCGCACGCCTGCTGGGACCTTTCGCAGACCAATTCACAAGTTATGCTTGGTGCCAGCGCGCGACGAACAGTAGACACTACATCACTGTAGCTACTTAATACAATCGTTATGTATGTATCGTTATGTATACGCATATTATACATTTTACATCCTTTCGGACATGTCTATTTTACTGCTATGTATCATTGAATTTGATATCATTATATCAATACTATGCAGTCAATACTATGCATGCACATTATTATGTTCTTTCTTTGTTGTATTTACTATTATGTCTCTATCATTGTATTACTATATTGAGTCAGTTTTAGAGGATGTTTTCTTTATATAAATTAAAGGATGTCGTTTATTTTCTTAAGATTAAATGTATGTATTTATCAAACATATGTTAATGTGTCAAGAAGATTATTTTAGTTATATAAGCACTTTTATTTTTATCATGAGCTTTAGTTTGTATCTTTTCAATACAGAAATTGCTTTGTTTTACTTTAAGCAAGGGTCAATTTATTTAATATGTAAAGCTTCAATTATTTTATGTATTTTCTTGTATACAACATTTGATTTATGTATTATGTCTATTGGTGTTGGTTCTTATGTTATGTATTTTGTTATATAATATTCACATGTATTTTGTAACTATACAAACCATGTGTGCATATTTTCTTATTTTCTGCACATTTTTTATTGATATTTGTGCATTGCTATTTCATTATTCTATGAATTTTCATGTGTTACTTGTAATTGCTCAACACATGCATTACATTTTTGTATGAACACATTTACTGCATTTGTCACTTGTACTATTATATTGTATTTTATGCCTTGTATTCATGTATTTTGTAACTATGCAACACATATTTTGTATCTATACTTTGTATCTATGTAACACATATTATTGTACCCGCATCTATTGTCTATGATTGTGCACCACGCATATATTTTTACACATATTTTTGTATTTGTATTTTACGATCATGTATCGCACATATATTATTATTCATGTATTTGTGATTATGACACACATGTTATTACGTTTATATACTTGTAACTATTCAGCAATGTATCATCTATTTTCGCATGTCAATGTATTTGTGCATTCTTGCAATTGTTTGGTATAGCATGCGCTATTTAATTATTATACTACAGCGTTATGCTTAATCTATGTATATAGCGTTTTGTAATAATCTTTGTCTATTCATTTTATATGCAATACTATTATGTATAAATCAGCTGGCTTTGACTGGCTTAAACTATTAATCATGACTTGCATAAATATTTGCAATTTATATCTGGCCCATCAAGGGATGAGTCACAGATTATTCATTATCAAGCTTCATGTTTTGTATTGTATGCATCTCTGCTGATTCATGCACGTTTATAATCATGTATGAATCAGTTTGCAAGCCAACTTTGGCCTGTCTAACTTTATCATTACCATTAAGGTTTTATCTCTGGGCAACTTAATGTCATAATCTTTGTTATCTAACATTTCAATGTCGATAATTAAGACATCAGATTACTAATGGTTAATATCTATTAGTAAGAACGTACATGTTTGTGTTTGCTTTATAATATAAATTGTTAAAAATGTATTACAAAAAAATCGCTCGATTTTTGCGGGCAGTTATGTACAATAATGTTGGTATTTAATGTGGGAATTATATTAATGGAAGGTTGGCTAATCTGATCATAATCTCATTCCGCTTGCTATTGCAAGCTGACACAGTGCTCTGAGCGTTCGAATACAACAGACGTTACTTACGCTTGTTGCGTTTCGCCTGTCGTCTTAATTGTTTTCATGTCACGGCTTATTATGTAGGCCTTAGGCCTAAATCATTTAATGTATTTTCGAGTTTGGATTATTGCGTCTCATTTCTATAATGTAAAATTTTCTTTCTAATGTGATGTTCTCAGACGTCATGATGCGTAGAAGGCTTAGCTAACCTTCTTGAAATCTAAATTCATCTGTACCATTCACGTACGATAAATGTATTAAATTACAGTCCGCTTATCCACAATTATTTTCACCATCCTGGCCAATTTAACTCCACGACATTATTAAAGTGATCAACCAAGGAATCTACACGTCAAAATTTTTAGTTCAACAAAAATATTAATCAAACACAATTCTTAACATGGCTTCACAATAAACGAAATTATGATCAAAAACCGGATAGCCATGCTAACAATTGTTTTGCAATCTTTTATCCTAAGAAGTTAGTGTTTCTCTTTGCTCGCAGTGGGTGATACTCCGCTTACCGGTAGTAGTATTTTAATTAAGGAAATGGAAACTGGACGGCCCCAGAAATGGAATTTAATGCAGAAACACATCTTGCGTTTGTGGACCTCAAAAAAGCATTTGACAGATTGTATAGAGCAATATTATGGAGGATAATGCAGAGAAGACGATACCCTATTCTTTTAATAAAGGTAATTAAAAGTTTATATAATGTTACGCAGATACTAATAAAAACTAACAGATTGTCAGAGCTCATTGGAATAACCGAAGGCGTTCGGCAGGGTTGCGGTCTTTCTCCTGCTTTATTTAACATTTATATATGTGATGCCATAAGCAAATGGAAATTGGACGCCCTCAAAGGATTATACTTGGGGAAAGGATTTTATTTAAATATTTTAATGTAAGCAGATGATCTTGTGATCATCCAAGATGATGAAAATTACCTCCAAAGGTCGTTGTTTTATCTTACTGACATTTTGGTAGATTACAATCTAACCATTCCCTTATCCAAAAAAAACTTTATGGCTTTTTCTACGGCAAATCATATTAGAACAAAGATTGTCATACAAGAGTCGCCAGTAGAACAGGTGCCAGATTTCAAGTATCTAGGGTACAGCATTACATATAAGGGTTATAAGGAGGCTGAAAGGAGAATTAGTCTATTCTACTCGCTTTGTGCGTGTATCATTAAAAACTTAAAGAAGAAAACAAGGAAAGAGACGTAATTGTAATGATATAATGTAATGGCCATACCTCACCTATAGTAGTTAGGTAAAAGGTAGTTAGGTTGTATGGTAGTGAGACTTGGATTAGAAAGGCCAATGATATGTCTAGAATATAAGGAGCGGAAATGGTGTTCTTAAGTGTTCTGTAAAGTGTTGTACCAGGGGAGATCTTATTACACTGGAGCTAGGCATAGCTGAAAGCTTAAATGAGAAAATCTCCCGGTACAAAACGGAGTGGCGGTTACACCTAGAGAGAATGGATCCAACTAGATTTTCAAGAAGAGCCCTTGACTATTACCCAAGGGGGAAGAGAAATGTGGGAAGACCCCGTGAACGATTGTTCGATAAATTCCATTGGGACTGGAAGCTACTAGTCTAAGCCGTAAAGGATGGCGACGACGACGACCAATAGTAGTTTACAGTAAAGTGACAAAATACCAACCACCGAGCGACTTCTCAGTTAATGTTGTCTATTCACACTTCATTATTCCGGTAAAAAAATAAGGAACACACTTTTACCACCAGTACTAATCTTTCTTGTTCAATTTTGTTCTGTGTTTTTAAAGATATTTTATAATTTACGTTATTTTTTTATTTCTTTTTCAAGTTCTCACTTTTTCCTTAGTTTGCGATTACGATTTTTTATATTCACATTGTACGTATGTTTTGGTCTCTTGAGGGTTCCGCTAACGTTACTCACCTTAACTTCATGCAATCAAAATCATTTTTCTTATACACAGGCTATACACAGATAGAATATATATTCTGTATCTCTCGGAAAATCGAATGTAGTTTTCATAGTTAACAAGTGTAGCCTACAAGTTACTGTTAACTGATAATAAGACTCGTGCATTTAAGATAGTTTTCAAAGTCTCTGATTATAAGAGAATATCTAAAAGATGTCTACAGTACTGCTATATAATTACGCACGTCTCTGGCTTCCTTTTGTCTGTATTTAATATCAGTCAACTCTCACTGGCAACTCTCTCTCTTACAATACTGCTCTCCTATCTGATCTCTCTTTCTCTGTCTCTCTCTCTCTCTCTCTTTCTCCCCCCCCCCATTCCAACAACTCTACATCTCTTTTGCAGTATTATATGCGCGCAAACACGACTTAAACACATGCACTGATTTTCTCTATTGTGACGATATGAACGCCTGCCTTGTTTAATCTTCTTTGTCAGGGGGTTTCTTAATCTTTAGAACTGTGTCTTTCAACTACGTCTCCACGTGACTGTCAAAGCAACTTACTTAAATTTGTCTACATGAATCCAAATTCACTTACGTAAATAAATACATTCATAAATAAATAATAAATAAATACATAAATATAATTAATAATAATAAATTAATAAATAAATTAAATAATTAATAATTTAATAATTAAATTAATAATATAAATATAATAATTCATAATAAATATTTACATAAATAAATTCACTTACGTAATTATATACATGTTGTATGGCATCTTTGCTATAGAATTCCATCAGAAAACTAGATCGGTTTTACAAAAGTATACCATAGTTAGAAGGAGGAAATAAAATCTGTATGGACAGAAGAAAGGAAAAGGGGACATACTGGAAGGCCATAACAGCGAGAAAAGACGGCATATCATGAAAATATTATTTCACATTCTCCACAGTCGACCAAAATTGAATAAACAAGAAAAAGAACAACAAATTATTGTGATTGTTATTATTCTTTCTACGGGATTACGTAGTCTTAAGCGTCAGCGGAATGGGATGTGTAAACATGCTAGACGTCTGCTCCGTATAAGGATTGACAATGTAATAAAATTAAACGCACCTTTGTAAACAATCTGCTAAAATCTTCTTCTTCTTCTTCTTCTTCTTTAACTTCCTTGTTAGGCTCCGTCCTGTTCTATAACAAGGGTCCTACATGCTGTCACCCCACCTCTTCCTTGGCCGACCAATGCTCCTCTTGGTGTTTGGTTGGCTATCTCTTGCCTATTTCACTAGCCTTGTTTCATCCACTCTTGGTATGTGTTCATTCGACTTCCTTATTCTTTCCGCAATCCAAGAATTAATATCTGTTACACGTTTCTCTTATACTATTGTTTGGCAACCTATCGTACCTTGCCCTTCACAGTACCCTCCGTAATATAGTCATTTCTATAGTTTGTCGTTTTCTTTGAGTTTTTGCTGTATCTGGTCTCTGATGCATAGGGTATTACTGGACGTATTGTGTTTTTGTAAACCCTAGTTTTTGCTACTTTTGTGAGGTATCTGCTAAAACAGATGGTTAAAATTCTAGTTTTCTTTAACATTTAGTATCCCTTATAACGGGTTCCAATAATAATAATAATAATAACTACGACAACAATTATATTTTAATATTATAATCATAATGATGATGGTGATGGCTACATTTTTTGTCATTATTATCAAGACTGTACGGGTTTTGTCTGAGTTGCTTAGATTCCCAATCTATTTTAGTCAGTGGATTTTAATAAGCTTCGAGATATCCTATCCTTCTTTTATTCCATTTTCTTATTGAACTGTTAACCTTTGCATATTCTATCTTCCACTCTTTTTCCGCTAACGTTTTTTCTCAGTATCATTTCGAGTCTGCAATCGACATTAGCCACAATTGATAATTTCAAACCAAAGATACTGATAAAGTAATTTTACTGTAAAGGCAAAATGATTACATGTTTCTAGAGATGTAAAGGCAAATTGAATACATGTTTCTAGAGAGCTTACTTAATTATACTTATAAACTTTATTCAGTAAGGAAAAATTAATAATAATTAATCAAGAGAACAAACATTATTTTAAAAACAGTAGATAATCAATAATCGATATTAGGATCACATTAAAAAACGTGTCGTCTATACACGAAAACAATATATAACACGACATTTATAAATATTATTAATAATTTAATAATATTAAATTAAATTAATCTATTTAATCTATTTGATTAACTAATTGATTAATTTATGTATTTAACCAGTTCAATTAATTAATTAACTAATTGTTTGATTTGATCAATTTAATTAAATAATATTTAATTATTAAATAATTAAATTAAATACTAAATATTAAAGATAAATATTGTAGGTGAACTGATACGTACGTGTTACCAGCCACATGTTGTTGGCGTCAATTTGTAATATGTCGTGAATACCGGTTATTCATCATAATACCATAATATAATCTTGTATTACGTTTTATTTAATTTAAAGTTTATGTTTAATAACTTTGACTTTTGAAGTTTATTTAGTTGTTTAATTATATTAATTAATTCGGTGAGTGCCTCTTGACGTTGTTTAAAGAAAATATTTAAAGTGTTGATAATACAGTTCAATTTATTTTTCTTCGAAAATCGTTTCAGGTGTGACGTTCTTCTGTCGACTAAGTGAATCTGTGAAGTTGATCTCTCACTGAAAGTACATTTAGTTTTGTATGAAATAACTACTTACTTGACGTGATTCTGGCTGACTTCGCGGTGTTGATGTGACAATCTAATTTTAGATTTAATTATCACAATTAAAATTACCGCTGTCTGTCGTGCCATCCATTGAGAGCCGTTCGCCTATCCTGTAATAACCTAGTCTATTGAAATAAACTGTCTGACTCTAATTTGCTGCATGAAAATTGTAATTTATTTCATTCTAACATCTCTTTAATTATTTAAAATATTATAAACCGTTCTAGGTACAAATTTACTTCACATTGGAAATTAATTTTATAAAAAGTTGTCCCAGGGTTGGTAGTTCTGATCTACAAACATCAGACTAGATTAACAAATTTTTTTGGACAACTATTTTATTAATGTGTAGGTTCTTTTAGCCTGCAGAATACCAATAAAGTAACTAGAAAAACTTATTCTACCATTATTAAGGTAGTCGGAGAGTGATTACAATTCAATCACATCTTAATGTATAACAAATAAAATTATAACCATGCTTGATTTCGGCATTATAGGTTAGCTTGTTTAATTGTCAATCGACAATGAATGTTAAATGACTTAATGAACGTTAAAAGAACTCTTTACAATACATAAAACGTGAACGTAATAAAATAATAACTCAATGCAGTATTCCTTAAAGAATCATCTGAATCGTTATACTGGATTCCTTCAAAGAGGTAATCGTTTAATTATCAGTATATTATGTCGCTTGGTACAACATGCTTTTATTAATAATATAAAGAAATATTCAAATAGTAGTAGACTCTTCCTATATTAATAAACATAAATTATAATTGCATTGGTTAACTTTCTTTAATTAATTTCGTCAGCTGACAATCCTCAAATTTCTTACTAACTGTCGTCAGTTTAATCTTGGTTTAACGTTATAATGACTTCATTTAGGTGAGTGATTGTAACACACTCAGTGTTTATATGTAACAAACTATTATTGTCTTCAGAACTCTTATTTATTAATTATATAAAATGAATCTGAGGATTCTCTCTATAAATAATTGCTGAGTGAAATTAATAGGGTGCAATGCCCTTTATACCTTAGTCTATACACATTGCATTAATGTTGTTCGATAAATAACGTCATTTCTCAACTTCCTTAATTATTATTAAAAAATCACTTTACTCCCTGTATCGCGGAATTGCTAGGGATTATACACTTAGCAATTCGTATACTCGCACTGTTTATTCTTCATTTAGCTTCAATTGAAACGTTGTTATTATAGCGCACAAATTTAGGTTAGGTTTGCTTTTGTTTACATCGATGACGCGCACAAGCTAGGTTAAACAGCTGTTTTCTGGCGAAGTCGAGCTGCCGTCTGTACTCATCAAAGGTTATTCAAAAAGTGCCTCGAGGTGGCGTATGTTGCTGCCGTTCTCGTCTGCGATCCTTGTAAAATTTTTCGATTTCTCTTATTTGATTGGCTGACGATCTTTCTTTTAGCGTACATACCACCTTCGCGAAATTATTTAATTGTTGTCATAAGCTTGGGTTGCTGGGTTCGAGATTACGAACTGACGCTAAACATTTTTCCAAACTAACTCAAATATTTTAAAATTGACATAACTTTCTTATCACTGCTTAGATTGTGAATCTAAGCTTACCCCTGCATGGCGAACATTTGGTTCTTAATTTAGAGTCCACTCATGATATGTTTTCGTCCATGATTAAGGAAGATATTGTTTGAGATGAACACTTTACACTATTTATGACTAAATTCATATATTCTTGGATTATAACTAGCTAATGACAATCATATCTATTCGAGATTATGCCTTTCAAGTCCTTCGACACTCCTTACCTCCTTACTTATTATCTACTTATAATTATGAACAAAATACAACTCCTATGCTAACATTGTCTTAGTCCTATGAGTCTACTAACTATATTGATTAACTATTTATGATAAATAGTTTCTGGGCAATTTCTATGTTGTCCCAATTATATATATATATATAGTGTCATTACAACTACTGGTTGACTTTGTTAATGGGAATATATTGTTATTCCCTGGTTTTTTAGTCTATTTAGTGACCTCTGTATAGCACTATCAGGTGTCCCTTTACTTTAATTCTTTTCTAATTAAGTAGTGTCCTTTCAGGCCACTATCTGGTTTAGAATAGTTCACTACAGTTATTGCATTGACTTCTAATCTGGTGTTTTTAATACATTTGTCTGTTCTTCTGTATAGAGAATTGAACAACCGTATTTACATCTAGTGTCTCATGACAGATGTGCTTAATTATGATTATAATGCTTAATATTACTGACAATAATTCTCTTACACTATCATATTAGTAATATCACATCTTATTTATTATACAGGTATCCCCCTTTTTATTCCTGTTTAACTCTACAATATGTTTTATCTAAGTTTTACATGGTGATTCTCATTTTGTCTGTTTTTGTTCATTTGGTTTACATTAATTATCATATAAATACTACTCTAGGTAGCTGATCTTGGTACTGATAGAAACCTTACCACCTCTACTTGGTTTTTTGTCCAAGATATTTTAGTTATTTTTTCTTATTAATCTAAGTGGAAAGTACCTGTATTTAGGTTATGTGTCTTTCCACTCTAAAGCAACAATGGGTTGACTGAGCTGATTCTAATTTACACTTTTAATCTTGTTTTTACTAGTACTATATTATTAATTATCACCTGTAATTTATTAATTAATTCTTTTTTCTTTCTATTATCATTTTTTCCATAACCTAGTTAACAATTATTACTGTTATTTGACAATTTTGATTCTCTTTTCATTTACTTTAATTCTGGTCATCATATGTTATTATGCTGTTGTTTACAGCTTCTTATTGTACCACTATTATTATTACTCTCACTCTCTTGGCTAATATTGGATGCCCTACTCATTTACTAGACTAGTGGTCATATTCAGGTCATCTAAGTAGTCAGTTAGTGTTTTGTCTATCTGTCCTTGTCTCTCAGTTAGTACTTTACTGGTGTTGGCTATTTATTTCATATTTGGCCTTCTTATCTCATTGTTATTTTAGTTTCTTGGTTCTTCTTAGGTCACCACTCTGATTGATGTCATCAGTATTATTATTTCTTCCTCATAATATGTTTCTTTCTTGGTTTATTGGCTTCTTACTGACCGAGTCTATTGGGTTATGGTTTCTGTTGTATAATAACTAATGCATTTTCTTTCTTGTTATCGATTGTTATTACCATTACTATATTAACTCCTGCGTTGTGAGTTCATTGTTCTTTATTACTTGTTTATGTATGTTCATGCTTGGCGTTCTCATTGTAAATACTTGATGGGTCTTGTCCCCCTCAATTATCATGACATGTTACTTATATTTTGATACATAAAATATAGTGGTTATATGTCTTGTTACAATATTAATAATATTCAATTATTATATTTTACGACGGTCTCATACCTGTAACAATAAAATATATAGAGATGGTCGCATGGTACAGTGAAAAACAAAATACAAGGCAACAATTAAGTCACTAATCACCAGCTTTAATTAATCTCAATTAACAGTTTGAAATCAACAAGTTATTTAACAAGATTATACGCGTACGATAATTCGAGCAAATCTGTCCACACAAATAATAAAGTCAACTATGAAGAATTCCGCACTATAATCACACAATAAAACTTCGCCACAACACTTCAAACCTCACTTGAATAAATCGCCACTTAAACTGAAACTAAGCGTTGCTGAATGCTTTTATTTATACCCCTCTGAGATTCCTGAATAATCCATAACACGCGTCAACACTACTCAAAAACACTAGAGCGTAATTAATTGCGGCTTTGAACACAGTGCGCCGACCAGTATGGTCTCGAATAGCCTCGTTTGTTGACGCACGTTAAGTTTTACGTAGGCATACAAACATTACAGCTGGGCTCTGTTGGGATAGGCGAGAAACATGTAAAACGTTCCGTAACAATATGGCGTAACAATATACAATTATGACAGGCTATGAGGACTATAAAGTTTTAGTGTTAACATAAAATGTATTTTTAATGTAAAAAAAAAACCAACAGGATTTGAACGAAAAATAAATTTAAAGTACCGTTTACCAAATGGTAAAAGCTTAAGAGCATGATAATGTCTTTCAGCCGCCAGCTAAACGCAACATTATTATGGTTACTGACTGACTGATTGGTTACATACCTATCTACAGCTATGCAGTGTTGTTTGCTTGTTAGGTCTTTAATCTGCGACGGACGTTAGCACGTTAGCGGTCGCGGTTTTAGTTAACGATTCCCGGCTGGTAAATGATGACGTCATGCAGCGTGATGCGTTACAGAAATTTTCAAATGACCCCCAGCCATAAGACATTATCATGTCAAAAAAAAATATCAACGGAAATCAACATCTCTGACCAGATGGTAGAGATAAATCTGAAGGGAATGAAATACGTTCTGCCGGAATATCGATAGACAATATCGTTAGAGTATCAGTGCCGCGACCGTTGCCGCACAACACAGCACCACAGATAGTTTTTGTTCTCGTCATATTCACACATATAAACACTAACAGCTCTCTCTCTCACTCTCTCTCTCTCTCTCTCTCTCTTTCTCCCTCTGCTTACGCATACAAGATCATAGGTTTCTTCCCTCACGAAATAAGTCCGGTCGTATTCTGTTATTAGCTAACCGTTACTTATTCTATAAATACATGATATTATTCCACTAGTAATAGATTTACTACTTGTAACATTTGATGTTCTACTCGTTTGCTTTCCATTGTTGTTCATAATAATATATATTGACAGCGCTTAAAAATATTTTTGACTGTCTTTCTATACTAACTTTAATTAGAAAATGACGAAAAATCGTAACTGAAATTGGAGACGATATCATGTCCATAGTTGATTTTACACATAATCAGGTTATATTTACGGAAGACGAAGACAAGATTACTATGTAAAAGAGTAGCAATTTCCAACTTAACGAAGAACTACGTTTAGAGATTAATTTAAAAAACAGAAAAAACCAAATATATGATTGATGTACAGCAAATTGACGGACAGACAGCGTTTATAAAATTTCTTTCAGTTGGGAACCTACATTCTCCACATTTCCTAGTCAACATCCAAAAAAATTGTGAACAATGTAGGAGACAGATTACATTACTGAAGAATACGTATGCTTGTGAAAGAAGTTTTACAGTTCCTATATTTAAGTTTTAATATGTGAGCAACATTTCTAAAAGCAATAAGTTACCACAACACACACACACACACACACACACACACACACACACACACACACACACACACACACACACAAGCCTCTAAACGCCATATACAAAATGAAGAAACACTACAGCGAGTAGAGAATGAAGATGTTTTTTGTCTTATGTATGTAACAAAATCTACAATAAATTTCATCTTAAAGCGTTACTTATGTTCACAGCTTCAAAGACCGGTAACCCTTGAGTATACTTTTCTTTCTATTTTGAAGCGCTTTCTTTAATGCTCTGTTGTTATTTGATTATTTCGTTGACTTGCTAAAAATTGTTTTTAATAAATACGAAAAATAAAATTGTCAGCGTAGGAACAGAAATAAAAACAGGAAAAACGAATTTAATCTTTTTTTTAATATTTAGTAAAGATGTTTCTGCGTCTGAAAATGTCATTTACTGAGAACAATATTTTACGTATACTTTTTAATATTACTTTTGCTAATAATAAGAGAAACATTAATTTCCTTTTACTTAAATTTTATCTTTATACCTATATATACTTTAATATTTATTACTATTTCACGACAAGATATATTGTTTCCTTACTTGGTTGTATATTGTTACCAAGTAAGGAAAAATATATCTTGATTGTAAAATAGTAATTATTAAATAAATAATTTATGTATCAAGAAATTGACTGTAGGATGAAAGTTTTGTACATATATAAAAACTCACGATAGTGTTTATATGTTTGCTGTGTTCCACTAAAATGTGTTCATGGACGCATAGGTTTATCTTACATTGTCCATTTTCCTAAGCCATATATAGGGCAAACCGAATGTTTGCTAGTGACTACGCGACTTGTCTGGTAGTCTCATGTTTCTTTCCACGTAGGACCGACGCCGACGTATTTAACTTTGCGGGTAGTATGGAGCGACTTATGACCGACTGCTTTAGACAAAGTCATCAACATCATCATTATCTGCACGTATTAAACCAAGAATGGTTTGTTATGGCCTGAAACAGGCAAAGTCTAGAGGTCTCTCGATCTCTCGGAGTTCCCACACCTCTCCGTCCCTACGACTTATAGTTCCATAGTTGTTTGGGGATGCGGCAGTCATCCATTCGAAAAAATGTTCCCACTAATTCAGCTTGTGCAGAGCAATCCTGTCGAGTATACTCAATTCAGTTCCTGCCGTATATCTATGTTTCTTCTATGATCATGGAGAGTATACCCTGTCACATGCCTGAGAAATCTCATTTTAGTCGCTTGTTGGAGACGACTGGCGTAGAAACAACAATAAGTCACAGCTAAAATCGTTTTACCCTTAACACTATAATTCACACGTAGTATAATGCTAGCATATTCGTAAAACAGTGTAGAGTCTAAATTGCATATAATACACAATACATGATGCTGCAACGTTCCTGGGGAAAATTATGCAATGTTCCTGGGTATTCCGCTGATATTGTTCTACGGCAGATTACGAATCTACACAGATATATATGAAGAACGTTTGGAGTAGTTTAAATAGATCATTGCTTTATTGTTAATTGGTGGACACTCACTTTTGACAATATCACGGTTTACCTGGAAACTGTGAGTGGTAAAACGAATGTGCATTGAATCGTTTTAAAGCTCTCGACAAGATCTGTTGCAGTACATAAGTAACATTTTGCCGTGATTTAAACTAAAATCTTGAAAAATGATTTTCGTATCAGTAACCATCCATAACGTCGTGGAATTGCTAGAATGAACGCATGCAAAAGTGAAGAAAATGTAAACGAGAGTCAAGAAAAAGTGGTGGAAATGTAAGAAGTCTAAGAAAACTGCAGCACAACGATATACCGAGAGAGGATCGAGAACCTGCCACTGAACAGCAATATCGAACCCGTTCACGGACGGACAGAGCATTGAGTAATTCATTTATTCGCATATGTGTGTCTCGCATTATTCATAGAAACTATGTAAGCACTTCCTATATCACCGACCTGTGTTGGCTGGATCTGTAAAGCTAATTAGATAAACGCCTTATCATACTCGACTACCTTATTTCAACTCTCCGATCTACTTGAGCGTGACGACACAATCAGAACTGAATCTAAACCAATTTCTTTTAGACAGTTATTATATTAAGTTACTATTTTCGCCCAGCCCTAACCTAAAGACTCTCTAATTTTGTTTTACCCAGTAAGTACATGGACAACAATAAGCACTTCAATAAAAACATAAGACAGATAACGCAAGGTGAGATACCGTATAAAAAACATGCGAGAAGAACTTGCAACGTCAGGAAGACTCTTATACAGTACACAGAACGGTTTCTTAAGTAGCAAAAGGCCTTTCCAAAACACAGATTAAACATTTTAATAAAGTAGTGCATCCAGCATTACTATATAGTTTAGAACTATAGGTTTGTACGAAAAGCCAGAGAAATGTAAGCAAAGAAAATTAAACGTGTCTTACGCCAATTATAAAGATAGCATTACGTAAAGGGATTTGTAACGAGTATGGTAATGTAAAATTTATTTCCAGAGGTCCAATATTAAAGATGCTATTTAATTAATATTAATTACTAGTGTAATTAATATGTGTGGTATATGTGAGTGACCAGAGAAAAATTACGCAAACAATGAGATCGCTCATATGACGAGTATGTTCATAAGTTCGCGATAGTTAACCAAAAAGTGAGTGTAATAAAAAGGACGCTCTGGAGCGAACTGACCATCTCTAACCTGTCGAAAGCAGGAATGGTCCTGTCAAATCGCCACCAGTATAAATACCACTGGCAACTTTGGGCCATCACACACTCAGACTCAAGAAATCTACAGGACGTTACGCTGCCCGTTTGCCGATCGACTTCTGGACACACACGCACACTTCCACACTCACACCAAGACGTAAGAAGGAATTCTGAAGCATCACCAACAACAACACTTAGAGACAACGACCACAGCACCATCATCAACATCATCATAATACTCTCAGCATTCTGGACACACACAAACACGCAACGGTAACGGCAGCAGTATGAAGGTGATAAAAAACAATTATAGTAATTTTATTGTGAAAAGAGCTCTTAAAAGAAATGAACTATAAACATTAAAGCATTAAAGTTAGTAAGTTTAAATATTAAGAAATAAGAGAAGTTAATTTAATAACAAAATTTAGAAAAGAAATATCAATCTTTTGTCGTATTTTTGGGTGTGTCAGTATAAATTAATTAATAGATTGAAAGTAAATGTGACATCATATTTATTTGTTTATAGCAACAATAAATTCATTTTTGAAACTTACTCTTATTTTGTTTGTAACTGAGTTGCTATCAGTATTTAAAAGTTCAGTTAATTTCAGACACACAGAAATAAAAAGAATTTAAATAACTTGTTTAACATGTTTGTTTAGTCAATAAGATTATATGGGTGTTTATTTGTGTGGTATGTTATGAATAGCTTTGCAGGTTACAGTATATGTGTAAAACTTATAAAGGTAAATATTTATGTGTCTAATGTTTGAAATTTTAATATTGAAATATTTTTTTCTGTCAATTAATAAATCTTAGAATGATTATTTGAAACGATTTTAAATGATTTATTCATGTCAACAACATCTCACTCCTCTTTAAAAAGTATTTAATTATTGTGCAACCACATATACTTGACGCAACGAGAAACAAAATCCTGCTACTTGGCCGGTGTAATACAGATTTAGTTGCGTTGAGTACATGGTGATATATTTGTATAATTGTTGTAATGTTGCAATATGCTTTCTGTTTTTCATTAATAGCTGTCTGTAATTCCTCGTTCCATACTCTTAAGCCGTTTTTATTTTTATCCTTATAATTTCTTGTTTATTTTATTTTTTGTTTTTATAATTCTAGATAATTATTCTCGTGTAAGGGTAACCAATGTATAAACCGGTATAATGCCTAATGCCAACTGGTCACGGAATGGGTTTGTCCCATTTTGCATGTCAAGTATGACTCGTAGCGATCAACGCCAATCACAGCGGTAAAAACATATATTGCAAAGCAGGTCTAAGCACAATAGTTACAAAGAAGCCCACGAACTACAATAAAGTAGCCTTGCTTGGACTCCGTTGAGCCACTAAGAATACTCCATCGTAGAGTAGAAGAAACGCATGGTCAGACAAAAGAGACATGTGTTGGACCAAAAAAAACAGTGCTGCAGTTAACAACTACTCAAAAACTACCAAATTTTGCAAAAACATTTCGTCTACTTTATCCGTACCCGGGTTTAGGTTAGTCAGCCGTGCAAAATTACTGTAGCCATACAGTAAATAAGCAATAAAGTTAGCAAAGCTGTCGTTACGTTTAGAAAGGTTTTGGTTTACCAAGCTGACGATGAATTCTGCCCCCCTAAGAAACTGAATAAACCAAGTCTGATTAGATATCGCGAATACGGTCAGTTTTAGAATGAGACCAATGCACGTCCAAACCCGGGTCTATGCTGATGATATTGGTTGAATTGCGGGAAGCTAAAAAGAAATACAGAATGTAGTAACTGAGTAGGTAAGTGCCATTTGAAACAGAGGAATGGCCAGATAAGCAGCAATAGCCCGATAAATTGAACAAGAGCCCTGAATACTATCTGGGAAGAAGGGCAGTTGGAGGAGATAAAGAGATTTGAATATCTGGGAACAGTTATCACCTAAGCTAGAAAAGCTCATGAAGAAGTAAATCATCGGGTACAAAAAGAAAATCTACTTATTTTCTAATGTTATTGTGGGTAAGAAAGAAATCACGAGTATACGAGTATACGAGTCAGTTCTCGTGCCCGCACTGGTGTATGGAACAGGAAACTTCACCCTGACAGAGGAACATAAAAGCTGAAATTAGGAAAATACAAGCCAGTGAAATTAGATTTTTAAGGCTGGAAGCGAGAAAAACTAGGAAAAAACGAATTATGAATATCTCACTGGTAAATCTGTTTCAGCAGGTATCAGTTGTTGAGACGGTAGAGAGAAAAACACTGTAATGGTTTGAACGTGGAAAGGAACCTGAATCTCATTTTGGAAGCGCGCCCAAACGGTGGCAGAAGACAGCCAAAGTTGTAATGGAGCTGAATACCTTGCTAGAGGTCAGGCGCCTAGCCCAGGATACAAGGGAGTATTGGAAATGGCTGAAGGACCACGGACGGTTGACTGTAAAAGGGGATGAAAAGGGAGAAGAAGAACAATACGATCAGACCTGATACCGATGTGAACGAATGGAAGCGACTGTTCTAATCACTGTGTCTGTATGGGAAGGCTTATTGCACGCCTACTAATGGTAA
The DNA here is from genome assembly GCA_034769895.1 of Magicicada septendecula. NCBI lineage: Eukaryota > Metazoa > Arthropoda > Insecta > Hemiptera > Cicadidae > Magicicada > Magicicada septendecula. Next base: position 86,595,941 of record CM068367.1, read on the forward strand.
CCGCATCCCACCAACCACTGTCTTTTGACCTTATAGTCAATGTTTTGAAGTACCCTACAGATTCGTGTTCGTGTACCCTACAGTTTCTGTGCCTTTGCTCGGAAAAAGTTTAGATCTTCCTCACCTTCTTCTTCTTAGTAGGTGCCCATTTTCGTACTTTCGTGGCTCATCGTTTTACGGGCACTTCATTTAGGTGGTCAAACCATTTAAATTATTTATTTAACTTTGATAATTTCTGTAATATCCACACTCCACTCAGACTCCCCTTCTTGTTTCATCTTTTCTAACCATGTCTAGTCTAGGTGAATTTTAGCTTCTCCTACAGTACGCCATTTATGCCGTCCTTAAGCTGTACTTAAACTGTGTGTGTGCGCGCGCGTGTTTTTCTTTAATATATACTCAACACTTCTAACCGGTGGAAAGGTTTCGCCTATACTATGTTTTTATATATTATTCTATTAATTCGCTTGGATGCTGGATCGTTCCAAATAAAGAAGTTAATGTCTTTGAACCTGTTTTTTTATCGACCCAGTCGTGTAGTTATGTCTTCTTCACACTAGCATTCGTCATTATAGACCCCACATACCTGTATTTATATGTTACCTTTACTGTTTCTCCTTTCACTGATAAGTAACTAGAATGCTCGCCTACATATATTCTTATTAGTGATAAATTGTAACTTTCACTTGTGAACACTTACGTTTCTTAATGTCCTCGTACGTTTCGGTGTGGTGTTCACCTTCTTCAGCGAGGTTTAAATACAGAATGTCTTGAAACAATTGTAACGGATTTTCAGGACAACTGTTTCAAGATATTCTGTATTTAAACCTCGCTGAAGAAGGTGAACACCACACCGAAACGTACGAGGACATTAAGGAACGTAAGTGTTCACAAGTGAAAGTTACAATTTATCACTAATATTAAGTGCGTGAATGAAGAGGATGAACCATCAAAACAACATATATTCTGCTTTGTTTATGTTGTTTTGAAGGCCCCCATTTCTGATACCATTCTTGTAGTTTACTAACGTTTAGTTTATAATTATTAAAGCTTATTTTAGTGTTTACCTGTATAGTCCAGAACGATATAGTTTTGAATGACTGAAAGGACTGAGTGATTGATAAGAGAAAATGACTGAAAGAGCCATTGGTAGAAGAAACATGGGTTATCTGAAGATGAGATGGGTGTTGGAACAGGTTTATATAACCTAATCCTTGAAGAGAAGAAGAAATGAGGAAACGAGAGAGAGAAAGGAAGAGAGAGACAGGCAGACAGACAGATAGAAAATCACAAAGACCGGCGCAGAGAGAGAGAGGGAGAGAGAGAGGGAGAGAGAGAGAGAGAGAGAGAGAGAGAGAGAGAGAGAGAGAGAGAGAGAGAGAGAGAGAGAGAGAGAGAGAGAGAGAGAGAGAGAGAGAGAGAGCTGAAATTCAGAGGGTTGACAGAAAGATTGAGGTCACTTCATTTCATTTTTTCCTTGTGTACAATAAAGGGATATTAAATTCTCTTACAGAATTCAGAGAAAGACTAACATTGAATCGTCCTTGTCCTTAAAAGATAAAATATTATTACCTAAATAAATAAAAGGGAGATATTAAAAATATTTTTGCAGAACAAAAAGCAACGTCTGTCTCCGTTGGGAATTGTGTACGGAACTGATATCATATTGGCCGTGTTCATCTAAAATGCCATGGGCTCGAGATTGTATACAGCAAACGTATTTACTCTGGAGAATTGAGTTGTGCTGGGGACAATATGTCGTCACAATATAATGGAGACAAGTTAGGTTCAGTAGAATACAACGTTTAAAGATAGCTACTCGCTTCTTTTACTTTATTTAGGAAATCTTTTTCCCACTGCTAAACATTTAGATTTCTTTAGTTTGATTTTTTCAATATCAAGGAAATAATTATATGGCATTTGCGTTAAACTAACCTTCATTGTATTTCAAATGAAAAATATTTTACAGAAATCGGTCTTAAGGAGACGGGCGTTTTTTAATAATAATAATTACTTAATGAAGCCAAAAAGGTGGTTGTTTTATCTTACTAACATTTTAACAGATTACAATTAAACGTTTTCTTATCTAAAACAAAAGTCATAGCTTCTTCTGGGGAAATTACATTAGAAAACAGATTGTCATACAGGACTCACCAATCGAACAGGCGCCAGATTTCAAAAATATCTAGGGTGCAGCATTACATATCAAGATGATAGGAGGTTGAAAGCAAAACTACCCTCTTCCAGTCGCTTTGTGGATGTATCATTAAACACTTAAAGAAGAAATCAATGAAAGAGACGCAATTGAAATATTATAATGTAATGGCCATACCTCAACTACTGTATGGTAGTGAGACTTGGATGAGAAAGGCCAAAGATATATCTAGAATACAATGAGCGGCAATTAGGTTGTTGAGGGCTGTAAAGGGCTGTACCAGGAGAGATCTTATCATCAGTCAAAATCGAGTGCGCTAACGTGAGGTGGTATACGTTAGTGACCACAGTGCTTGTGAATAAAGAAGTCGTTTTTATAGAAATACTTCATGTCGAAAATGATTTTAAATCTTAGAACATGGAAGTCATGTACAGTTCTCCATACTGATATTTTAAACGTGATACTCTATTTCGTAACAGTTGTAGCGTGACAGATAATCCACACAAATACATTACTCAATGATCATTAATAAAGCTCTAATATATGGAATATCCAGATGAGAATCAGTTAAAATGCACTATTTACTAATATATTCACAAGAAAGTTAAATAAAGAAAAATTCTGCAAATAATATAATAATACAAAAATAAAAACCCAGAAGACTAAAAATGTTAATAACAAAATTACCCAGGTAAGATAGAAGCAGGCAATTAATATACCCCGACAAGGAAACCAGACCAGAAGAAACAAAGGCATACTCAGCGAAAAACTACTGAAGAAAGAAGAAAGAAGAATAACTAAAGCTACTGGAGACAGAAGAAAGAAGAATAATTAAAACCACTGAAGAAAGAAGAAAGAAGAATAATTAAAATTATTGAACAAAGAAGAAAGAAGAATAATTAAAACCACTGAAGAAAGAAGAAAGAAGAATAATCAAAGCTACTGAAGAAAGAAGAAAGAAGAATAACCCAAAACTACTACTACTGAAGAAAGAAGAAAGAAGACTAATTAAAACTAAAGAAGAAAGAAGAATAATTAAAATTATTGACCAAAGAAGAAAGAAGAATAACCAAACTCAAAGAAGAAAGAAGAATAATTAAAACTAGAGAAGAAAGAAGAATAACCGAAACTGCTGAAGAAAGAAGAATAATCAAAACCAATGAAGAAAGAAGAAAGAAGAATAATTAAAACTAGAGAAGAAAGAAGAACAACCAAAACCACTGAAGAAAGAAGAATAGTCAAAACTAAAACTACTGAAGAAGGAAGAAAGAAGAATAATCAAAATAAAAACTACAGAAGAAAGAAGAAAGAAGAATAATTAAAATCAAAGAAGAAAGAAGAACCACCAAATCTACTGAAGAAAGAAGAAGGGAGAATAACCAAACTCAAAGAAGAAAGAAGACTAATTAAAACTACAGAAGAAGGAAGAATAGTCAAAACTAAAACTACAGAAGAAAGAAGAAAGAAGAATAATCCAAAACTAAAGAAGAAAGAAGAATAATCAAAACTAAAGAAGAAAGAAGAAAAACTAAACTCAAAGAAGAAAGAAGAAGGAAGAATAATCAAAACTAAAGCTACTGAAGAAAGAAGACTAATTAAAACGAGAGAAGAAAGAGGAATAACCAAAACTATTATTACTGAAGAAAGAAGAAAGAAGAATAATCAAAGCTACTGAAGAAAGAAGAATAATCAAAACTAAATCGACTGAAGACAGAAGAAAGAAGAATAATCAAAACTAAAGAAGAAAGAAGAATAACCCAAAACTACTACTACTGAAGAAAGAAGAAAGAAGACTAATTAAAACTACAGAAGAGGGAAGAAGGAAGAATAATCCAAACTAAATCTACTGAAGAAGGAAGAAAGAAGAATAACCAAACTCAAAGAAGAAAGAAGAAAGAAGTGAGACGACCCATATAAAACAAAAACCCCATAGGGAAAGAACCCCAAAAGCCCCAAAATCAATGAATGTCCAAAGAGAAAGTATAACACCCCAAAAAACCATATCACTGTAAAACTGACAAAAAACTAAAAGTGTTAGTAGTATTAAATATTAGTGCATTCAAAAAGTTATTGTTTAGTTTGTATAAACAAATCTTCACAGTCCCCCCATGGTTGAATATTTCATGTTAAAAACTAGAAAAAGACTGTAAATATATTAATAATTCACCATAGACAAGTGTAAGTGATCAAATTATAACTAATAAACTTTAAAAAGGTGCATGAGTTACAGTACAAAGTAATAAACTTTAAGTTTTGTGAACAGTGTCTACTTTGATAATGAAATAGTAATATTACTAATAAAAAGCTACTAAAGCTGTATGAACATTCCATAGAATGGAATATAACTTAGATAGCCAGGGTTATACTTAAAGAGGGGGCATAAATCTTGTAAAATGGGGAATTACAGAACAAACTGTTAATGATGAAATTGTAGAAGGTATTAACCATTATATGGAACCAGGATGTTAGGTTCCTATTACATATAATAATTAGATAAGTAAGGATTATTCGTAAGAAATATTAGTGTTATAATTTGTTATTTTATTGTTCATTTTAATTTAGGAATGCCCTATCTAAAAATAGATGTCATTCAAATGTTATAGAATACTTTTAATTATGGTATTAGGTGATATACAAAACAATGTTATTCAGAACACCAGTTTTATGTAGAGAGGTGTTATATGCTAATTATACAATCAATAGTTACTGTTATACCAGTCAAAGAATTAATTTTTAATCAAATATATAACAATCAGAAGTCAGAGAAGGATATAAAATAACTACATTAATAAAACATTTTGCAATTAGCCACACATCAAATCTAGGCCATATAATGAATTTAAACTGCAGAATAATTAACAAACCTAATCTTATAAGCCAGATAAACTGACAATATTTAGGCAAGATAAACTCAACATATTAAATACTATGTAAATAAGGCTTTCTAAAGATATGGTCATTATATGAGTAAAATTATTTATTTGTCTAATAAAATACCATTAAAACTGAAATAGATTCACTGACATTATCATAGGGGGAGTCATATACAAATGAATTGTATTAAAAAACCATCATTAATATACTAAATTGCCATAAAATAAGTGAGAATTGATAATTATATCAATTTCAGATTTAATAGAATAATAATTATATTAGGGAAAATGGCTATTATTTACTTAGAAGACAGGAAGTATAATTTTAGGCCTACCTCCCAAAAAATATAAGAAATATAATTTTCAGATAAAACTTTGTAACACTAACTTAATTACTATCAAAATAAGTAGAATAGAATAGTGAAAACGAATATGTATTTAAAATTTCAAACAGTTAACTAATAACGAAATTACTTTCTGAGCATAATGTACGTTTTTAAAATGTGTCGGAAGTTAAGATGATTTGAAACAATGTATGAGATATATTATATAGGCTAAGATTTTCATGAGACGAAGGAAATACAGACAGTTCATTATTATACCTCGAAGAGAGCACTTGATGTGAATATTTGATAGAACCAACCTTTAATGGCTGTTACGTTATAACAGAGTTCGGAATCATTTTATGTAAAATTAAATTTTTTAACTATTTTAATTATTGTGAAGTGGTGAAGTTGACCTATGAACTACATAACACCAATAAACGGAATCACATATAACTAATTAAATGAAATAACACTGAAATCGCACCAAATACCAAGTGAAAATTAGAGGTTAAACTGACACACATGTGACACCAGTAGATATACCCATTTAACAACATTTTTACACCAAGTGAACTATTCCATCATACACCAGTGACAATAAACTATACCCCAGAAGATCATATACAATTGCGAAGAACATTTAACCGAAGAAAGGACATATTTATTCCAACAAGTACTTCGTCAACATTAGAAGCTATCAACGCGCATGCGTCAGGCGGCCATATTGATCCAATATCATCACCCCTATAAGACACGACTGTGGACTGCATTCTGGTTCGAATAAAATTATATATAAACTTTTATTATTAATAACTACATTGTATTGTTTAAATTTAAGACATTTTTTGAATTGTAAGTGTTATACTTTCATGTCCCTGACCTTCTCTGGCTTTTTATATTAATAACCGTTCAAAGAACCTACTTTTATAATACAAATGTAAAATTCTTATATCGACCGGCCCTGAGCGAGTCGATACGGCATTGTAACATCGATATTTAATCAAACAATTTTATTATTTTTATGTTTAATAAACGTTTGTTTTTTGGTAAATTGAAGTTGATTTCTCTTATAAAAGGACATAACAGTTAATTAATCAAGAAAACTAGATAATCTTTAAAGGCAGTATAGGTGAACCTACCACCTTTCAAGAATAAGAAGAAGAGAGCAGTTTTCATCTAAACTTGGAGTTAACTGGATTATCTTGTTAACAAATATACAGAACGGAAATTTATTACCAGAATAAACACCGTACCATCATAATTATAATTACAATCAACAACATCGATTTATTCCTAAATTATAAGAACATAAATACACCGAAAACATTTTTCAAAATTTATTTTTTTTTTATAAATATAAATTTTAAATTTATATTTTATTTCAAATTGCTACCACAGCAATATACACCGAGTTTATTTGATAACAACAAAGACCAGGAACATTACCAAATCGACGATTCCCAGAGCGGAACGTCACTACTACACATACACACCATAAAAATTATTCTGGGTAATATTATACCAGAACACTACTACAATTACAAGTATAATCTCGTTTTATTACAAAATTGGCTAGCCCAACCAGTGGGGCTTACAGGAGAGCACAACTCTCATACATCAAGCTTTATTTATTAATTCGTGTATTATTACAAATTTGGCTTCCATCGCGGGGCTTGAACGAGGCAGACGTCTCGTGTTATTACACAGTACGACTGGATATCTGGCTTGTCTTTGTTAACACTTTACTCACTCGTCAGTTATAAGTGTTTTTTTTTAATTTTGTCCATAAATACCAGTTTTATTTGGACTATCTGTGCTTAGGAGCTTGTTTATACCTATCGTTTTTCATTTTCTTCTTCCTCGGCAAGTGCCTCGGCAAACACCACCACCGCCACCTCCACCTTCATCATCATCATCGTCGTCGTTGTCGTCGTCCATCATCATCATCATCATCATCATCATCATGCAGGGTCGTGAGGGGTCGAGGGAATTGGAAAGGTAGTACCTTTGTACCAGGTTGACTGGGCACTGGTCTTCAAAAATTCCCAGGGTTGGAGGAAGTGATTTACCTCCCAAAGCACCCCTTAGCCTCACGTGCTACGTGATAAAGTGGCACATCCTACAGTGTGTTGATGAAGAACAGTACGGATCTAGACCAGAAGGTCGATAAATATTCCTGGTGGAGGGCGGCAGTAGCCACCAGTACCAAATTATTGTGTAAGGGAAATGATCCTGGATTATCTTTGGAATATCACAGGCGGGAATCTACTTAGATTTACCCGGCCGTAATACTGTGTCCTATTGTTATAGGATTATATTTTGCTGCTGTCTTACAGTTTGGTGTTGGATCATCAAAGCCTAGGGGAACACAACCCTGAAAAGAATTACCAGGAGTCATGGTCCCTAAGAAGAAAGCCCTGACTTACCCGTCTACGGGCTGGTATCCTAAATGGGGAATTAACATAATTTACTCACAACTTTCATAAAAGCATTTAATACAAAATTAAATAATTACATTTTAATATGCGATCATTGAGTTTTAGTAAAATTTAAAAGCAATTAAAAATGATAGGAAATGTTTTAGTTTTGCTTTCCCTTGTGCTAAAGAAAGACCGTAGCCTGTTGTTGCAATCTTATTCACTGAGGTGTTTCAACTGCGTGTGTGGTAAAACTTCTTCCGTAACACTTCCAGCAATGTTTTCAGACTCTCTTCATTTAAATAGTTACTTTATCAACAAACTCCGTCGCGATATTTCTTATGGTCAGTAGTAGCTAACGGTATAACTATTCACAACTTCTGGTAAGCACTATGAGAAATATCAATGGATTAATGTTGTATAAAAAAATGACAACTTATTAATATTGTAATTTTTATTGAGAAATTACAAATTATAAATGTGTTTACAATTCTAGATGAGAAATCTACAATCGATTTATGTTGTAAAAAATCGCAAATTATTAATATTGTAGTTTTATAATAAGAAATTGAAAATTCTAGACGTGTTGCAATTCTAGATGAGAAATAGCAATTGATTTATGTTGTAAATAAATCACAATTTATTAATTAAGTTTTATTGAAAAATTGCAAATTCTAGATGTAAACTACTGACCTATATAACAATTTTTGAAATTGTATTAACTCACAATTTGTCACTATTATCACATTCACATTTTTGGCACAAAGACAAAAAAAATGTAAAATTCTTTGACTGGTTGTGACTTGAAAACAGTCGTTAACCTGATATTCTTTCTTTATTTTAGGTGTAGAATAACCTGTGAACGGTGAAGTAAAACTTTGAGAATTACCCTGTTTTTGTATTTATATGTATTCAGCAAGGGTTAAGCTATATATCGATATCATATTTTATAAATGCTCTATGTAAATTATTAAATAAACATGGCCTGAATTAGATTTTAAATAGAATAAACTTTATAACTTGTAATTATGTTCTCGACTAACCAAAACAGTTTTAGCTTGTTTTAGAGAAAACTATATGTTTATTTATTGAAGAAATAATTAATCTTTCAACAGTTTTTATTGTATACATAATATGAATGTTTATTTTCAACTATATACTATGAATATCAAAAACTCAAACAACAAATGTAAAACACAAACGCAAATGTGAAACAAATGTATAAACAAAAAATTAATTCCAAGATAAACAATTTTTCCGGGCAGCTTTTACCATATGTTGTCATATACCTGGAGCTAAAATTCTGTTCTGTATAATGGAATACCCTTTAATATTCTAAAAGTAATGTCTTGCTCCAGAGGTGCTGGTAATTATGCGGAGCCTCGTGCAATCCATTTGTCTCTAACCTCCTCAGTAATATACTCTGTTCCATCAGTTGGTTGATGTGCTGGTGTTCCGTCCTGCTGCAACCTGGCATGCCCGATAAGTCACCGATCTTACAGTTGAGGAATAAACCGACCGAGAGACGTAGTTAGTAGCTAATTTGATTCACATTACCTGCAAACAAATATGGATCGAATAAATTTGTGGCAGACATTTCAGTTTATATCACCAGATGCGGCGGACTGGTGGGCTGCTTTCCAGTTCTTTACGACAGAAGTAAATGCGCTTTTGTACTGCAGATGTAAACGCTTCTCGTCTTTCCACTATGGCATATTGCATACGAGCCAAAGAAAATCACTTTCTTACACGCAAAAGTTGGTATAAAGCATTCACAAGCTTTGTGTTGTGTCTTCCAGTTATTATAATTGATTTCATTAATAATATCGGTATGGAGAACCATACATGACTTCCATGTTCTAAGACTTACATTTAAAATCATTTACTTGAATTCGGTTCGATAATATCTCCCACCCTCAAACTATTTTCACTATTTCATCTAGATATTTTTTTATTATTGGTAGTCGTTTAATATAATGTTGTTTTCGAGTTACTTTGTCTATAAAAAATAGGTACTTTATTCTATAAAGAAACTGAAATACGCAGATAATCATCCCTCTTCCTCAACCGATCCCCGCCATTAATATTTACACTTTCATAGAGTAATATTTTTGTCATATGTAATTGCTAAAGTATCTTATCCTTCAAAATTAAATACTCGTACTTTACTTGATAGCCTCAAAGTAATTTTCATAAAATCACCCCCTCCCCCTTCAACTACCCTCTCCATTTATAGATATCTCATTTACCATTTTATAGTGGATTAATATGACTTGGTGTACTGCAGACGTATTTTCGGGGCATTTAGTTTCAAAATTAAATACTTTACTCTTGTTAAAACACAAAACAACGCAGGCAAACTACCCCTCCCTCTAACCGAACAACCCCATTTTTGATATTTACACTTTTATTTAGTAATGGTTTCATTATATTATGTAATTACTGAGGAAGCTAAACTTTCAAAATGAAATAGTTTATTCGACATCAGAAAGATAATTTTCAAAAAATCACCCTCTCCTCCTTCAATTACCCTTTTCATTTATAAATATTTTATCTACCTTTCTACAGTCGATTATTACGACCTTCTTTTCAGGATACTCCATTTATCAAAATTAAGTACTTTACTCTTGTTAAAACGTAAAACGTTGCAGATAAACTACCCCTCCCCCGTAACCAATCTTCACCAAAATCAATAGGTTTTGAGTCCTCTACAACTTGAGCATATATAAAAAAAATTATTTGATTCTGTTTAAATTTGCGGCAGTTATCGTTCGCCATAGAAAAAATTCTATAGACACACAGACACTTTTCGGAAAATCACTTTTCTCCATGTTTTGAGGGTATTACAATCAGAATCAGCCCTTATCTGATTTTTTCGCGATCACCATACTACCATTTCCTTACGGAACATGAAATGTAAAAGAAGGTTTAAATGTTTAAAACTAAATATTTTTGTATATGTTTTCGTAATGTTAAGGAATTCCGACTCCCTGTGAATACTTACGAGAAGATATTTTTAGGTAGGTAAACTTTCGAGTGAGATAGAATCTTTAACACAAGTTGCTCGTGTTGTAAGTGTTCTTCCACAGTCTGTCTTTAATGGAACATGTTTCAAAAAGCTTTTCTTCCATCGCGAATTGATGGTTCTTGTGGTAAAGATTTATTAAAACTTTCAGTAAAAACATTTTTAACGCAACTCATTGGTTTTTTAAGGTTAGGTTGTTTTCAGACGTATCTGCAATGAATTTCCTGAATCGCTATCTGCAATGAAAAAAGTAACCAACAGTGTATAGGGGATAATGGAGCTTTAGGCTCAAACTTTTTTATCGTTTTTGTTTATTACGGTCTCGTTTATTTTTTGCAAAGAAACCTACAGTTAGACAGTAAAACGTTCTGTGCCATTTTAATTCGAAATTTGTCACATTGTCAACTAAGTCGGTGAGTCAAGGTGAGTCAAGGTCTCAACACGCTTGATACACTTTTGCTTTTGTTTATATTGCAAATGATTCGAGTTTTGTAATGATAAGATAACACGCGTGTTTACTGTTGTAGAATAAGCCAGATTTTTAGTTGCTAAGATATTAAAACTATACAGCAGAATATTCAACATTTGTTGGCGAGTTTGTACAAGTCTGAATAATTTTTGTAAACATGTCTTTGAAGCCCATAGAGAAACGATAATATAAAACGTCAAATGTTTGTCTGTCTCCCCCGAATGTGATGGCCTGAAGACAAGAGGAAGGATCCTATATCGCCACCCCGGTGGCTCCGACGTCTGCCATTTTTACGTGACACAAACCGCCTTTTTGTGGGAGGGTGCGTGTTGTAGCTATGCTGCTAATTACTGGTGTCTCCTTCTCCTTCTGAAACATCCACCTTGGCATACACTGCCTTTCGGGGCACGGGATTAACTGTTTTTTGAGTGTGTGGGTTGTATGTATTAATATATCTTTATATCTTTATTATTTTATACGTTCAATGTTTCATGAGTTCAAAATTTAGGGGGCTGGGGCCCATTCAGGTTCCCCTTAAAAACGCCCCCATAAAGTTACTATGTACATCTTCTAAAAACTAGGGTTGATGTTTTGTCATTTTATTAAGTCGTTGTTTGTCGTGTTGAACGCTCTCTGTTTAAAATAACTGTATCCATTGAAAGTATTTATGTAGACACTGGTTCCATGCACACCATTCCTGACTTTTTTACCTATCTTTCCTTTCCTTGCCTTTTCTTGCCATCGTATCTCCTACCTGGCTTAATTATTATTCCGGCTGTACAAATTTTACACATTTTCCGGAACCAAAGATTACATGACTGATTGAATTCTCATCTTCCACTGCTGCTTGTACATCCAAAGATATTCAATTTCTCGTTCCCTCAATATAGTCTGAATTTCTTCTATCCAGGTGATAGGTGGTCTTCCTCTCTTCCTTGTTCCTGGTGGGATCCATTCCGTAACTTTCCTTGGCAATCTTTCCTGTGCCATTCTTTTTGTGTGTCCATACCACTGTAATTTTTTGTTTTGATAGAACCAACAATTGAATTTTTTACATTCATTCTGTCCTTAATAACTTCATTTCTAATTTTCTTATGTATGGATACTCTTGCCAAACTTCTCCAAAAGTCCATCTTTGCTGTCATTAATTTTTTTTCTTGTGTGTTTATTGGTAATCCCAACTTCTGAGCTGTAAGTCATGGTACTTCTTACAATGGTTTTAAATATTTTGGCTTCAGTTTCTGCTATAAATTGCTTATCCCACAGGATTCCATTTAATGTAAATGTATTTCTTTGTCTTGCTTCCCACTGGCCGTGTATTCCTCCCCTACCCTGAGTTTCTTTCCCAACATTCTACCATCGCCAGCTTTGCAGTAGAAACAACTAAAGGTCCGTTCCGCCTTCACAGCAGTTGGCCGCTCCTAAGATGTCTCACACACCGTCTCTTTCTCTTTCTGTCAGATAATTTGTACCCCGCTACCTCTTTAAGAAATCTCATTTTTACTTCCATGTTCCATAAGGAAGAAGTATGGTGATGGCAAAAAAAATCATGTTCGAGATAATTGCAGATTCTGATTGTACTACCCTCAAAACATGAAAAAAGTCATTTTTCGAAAAGTGTCTGTCTGTGTGTCTGTAGATTTTTTTTATGGCAAACCATAACAGCCGCAAAGCATTTGATTCCAGCATTTGATTCAAACAGAATCAAATAATGTTTTGCATACAGCCTGAATTGTAGAGTACTCAAGACCTGTTGTTTTTGGTGAAGATCGTTTAAGGGAAAGGGGTAGTTTACCTGCAACATTTTTTTTTATCAAGGGTATTTTTTTTCTATGGCAAACGATAACAGCCGCAACTTCAAACAGAATCAAATAATGTTTCGTATACAGCCCTGAATTGTAGAGTTCTCAAGATATTTTGTTTTTGGTGTAGATCGGTTAAGGAAAAGGGGTAGTTTACCTGCAACATTTTATGTTTTAACAAGGGTAATTTTTCTTATGACGAATGATAACTGCCGCATATTCAAACAGAATCAAATATTTTTTTGCACACGTTCCTGAATTGTTAGGTTCTCAAGGTCTGTTCATTTTGGTGAAGATCGGTTAAGGGAAAGTGGTAGTTTACCTGCAACATTTTATGTTTTAACAACGGTAATTTTTTCTATGACGAATGATAACTGCCGCACATTCAAACAGAATCAAATATTTTTTGTACGTTCCTGAATTGTAAAGGAATGAAGGCATATTGATTTTGGTGAAGATCGGTTAAGGGAAAGTGGTAGTTTACCTGCCACGTTTTATTTATGTGTGTACTACGTTATGGAAATAAAGAAGTGGTTTTGTTAAAATTTCTTCCTGGGTTGTTTGGGTGTGGTAAATCTTTTCCACAAAACCAGACGTTTCGGCAATGCCATCGACTGCCATCATCAGTAAAAATCGAGTCCACTAACGTGAAGTGGTAGTCCTATACGTTAGTCAACACAGTACTGTAGTTACTGCTGAAGAAAGAAGTAGTTTCTATGGAAACGTTTCATTTCCAAAAAGGTTTTTAATATAAATCTTAGAACATGGAAGTCATGTATTATTCTCCATACCGATATTTACAGTTTATATTTTGTCTTCATATTTCCTTTACTATTCTATTGAATCAGGTGTTCGGTGTTCCTCAAGGCAGCGTCCACGGACCTCTACTCTTTCTCATCTACACAGCCGACTTACCTGAAACAAACGCCACGAGACTATTCCATCTTTTGCCGATGATGTTGCAGTTAATGAAAATCTTCAAGTTACTTCTGACAACTTTCAAGTGCATCTAAATCTACTCTGCGAATGGTACAACAAAACGGCGAACAAAATCAACGAAACGAAATCTGCGCAGATCACATTCACTACTCGGCATGACATCTGTCCACCTGTAACAATTAATAAAACACAGCTGTACCAGTGAAGACTGAAACTAAATACCTTAGACTTTACCTTGATCAACGACTCACCTGGCAGACGCACATAGAAATCAAACGAAGGCAGTTAGATCTTAAGCTCCGACAGATGTCCTTTCTCCTTGGGCAAAAGTCTCTAAGCTCCCATTAAACAACAAACTACTACTATACATAACCATGCTGAAACCTATATGGTCATACGAACTTCAGCTATGGGGATGTGTCAAACCTACAAGAATAAAAACTATCCAAAGATTTCAATCCACAGTGCTGCGAGCTTTAATGGAAGTCCCATGGTACTTCAGCAATCAGACACTTCACACCAACCTAAAATACCTTTCATAACGGACAAAGTCAACAGGATTGCAACAAAATATAGCCAACGAGTGTTAAACCATGAAAACCAGCTACTAGAGCAGCTGTACAACAACGGTCCCGACGAGAGAAGACTCCGCAGAACTTGGCCTCAAGGTTTGCAACATCCTTGAGAAGAATCTTCCATAAAGAAAAACATCAGTGGATGTTTCCCTTTCAAACATAACTCCTACATCTCATTTACTTAATACTCTGTTACAGTTGCAAATTGTAAATGCAAACTGTCAAATAAAAAAAAAATTATTCCCTTGCAACAGTTCGAATATGTATCACTAACATTAATCGTAAATAGTTAGCGTGGTAAGGCAAATTTACACCTTACGGACGACGAAAGAGACGAAAATCAGAAAGGAGTAAACACGGGGCATATGTAAACGATTAATAAATAAATCAACACAATAATTATAAATGTGAAAGAACGCGCAAGGATTGACAAATATTTAGACCAAACATCCGAATCGAAGGCTTAACATCTGTTTCAATGAATAAATTGTTTGTCACTTCAATTACATTTATTTAACTCCGCTAGAAGCAGACAACAGATCCGTTTACTTTATGTAATTAAAATGTTAATTTCATAAAATTTCTTGAGTACACGCTTAGTGTAAACGACTGTGAAATCTTTGTTATACTGTGTAACACAGGAGAGCTAGAAGTCTCGTTAAGTCGGAAGCAAACTCAATTTGGTAAAGCAAACACAACTAGCGTAGTCTAACGGAGCTAAGGCAAACCTCGTATCTCCCTCAGTTATTACAGACGGATTTCCTTCTTTGCGTTTTCTTTAACTTTACGGTAATTTAGAGTGCATCTATTACTTGTTAGACTTACATAGTTAACATATTTTTTGTTACTTTCAGTATAACTAAAACCAGCTTGCCTATTCTCTACTTTAATTTTTTTTGAATTATTATTTTACCTGGTTTTTGTTGTCCTTGACGTGTCCGTTGTTATTAATTAACGATACGTATAACACTACCGACTCGGATCACAAATTATTGTTGATAAAAATAAAAATAATAAATTTTTCCTGATGGTCTAAACCAGTTTTCGCTTGGTTAGAGCTTCGTCAGAGGCTGCCGTTAGGAGCGCTGTTGGTCCTTATTAAATGACACACACTATCTGAACATATATTACATCACACACCCACACACACACACACACACACACACGACTTTTGATTCGCTTAGGAAATGAGTGTGCCCTTTCTATGGCCATATGACGCATCATCATCACAACCTCAAACCTTTAAGAACGACGCTCACATATACACACACACACACACACAAACACACACACACAGACACGAACAACAACAACGATCTTTTGAACGACGACGCCGTCACCAAAAGCAGGTCGGACAGCGCTCGTAGCGGCGGCCTATGACTAAGCTCTAACGGAGCGAAAACTAGTTTAGGCCATCAGGTATCATCATCATCGTCATCACTCCAAGAACTAGGCCTTAGACCTGTTTCGGAACACATCAACTTCTCGGTCTACCGACATCTCTCTTCCCAGTAAGGTGATAACACAAGGCAGCCACATGTAGACGGATATCAGGCATGGTGTTCACACCATCTCCTTCTGTGGTCTTCAATCTTCTAGTGAAATGATACAATGTTTAAATCGCGCCTAATATTCTCGTTCGCTCTCCGATCCAAGAGAGAACAACCTTGCGTCTCTCTTAGAAATTTAATTTCAGCTACCTGAATCCTCTGCACGTCCCTTTTACCAAGAGTCCATGTCTCACTAGCATACAGGAATGTGGGGACAGTCGGAGTTTTATAAAATTTCATTCGGGTAAAACTTAAATTTCATTCTGGCCATCAGGTAAAACTTTATAATATTTGTCAATAATATTTGTGGTCTGATTTGGTAGTGTTATGTACAGTTTATTATTTCACGTTGACCTTCTTATGAGTCCTGACGCTCAGAGTATCGAGCAAGGAGCTCCCTCATCCTTCCAATATAATGACACTTGCGCTCAATCGGCCTTCCCACTCTTTTGACCTCTCTGATGAGTCTACTCTCCGTGGAGTATCTGGATGTGTGGCAACATGAACAACATCGTCGCATTGTATATGGGTTACTCTGTGTACATCAACGCTGCATTTTTATTCAATCTACGTATTTGATAGTCGTGAATCCATTTATTTTGATTTCTCTATCTTAAAGCTGTCGACACACCTTGGTACGCTCAAAACTGTGTCATACAGCGCGACATTTAGATGTCCTCTGTCGGGGAAGCAGTTCCAACACCAAACATATAGAGAGAAAACATCTGATATTTCGTCTTAAGCTTACACGGTCAGTGTCAACACACTCAAAATTACTAACTACCGGGCTGTTAGGCCTTGGTTGGTTGCTGTTTAATCACGACATCGTCGGCAACGTTTCGTATCCCTTCATCGGGGAACATCTTAAGGTCGCAAAAAGCGACAGAGTTTTAAGAAAACAGTTACGGCAGATCTTGGCCGAACGATACCCGACAACTTTTTTCGGGTAAGAACAACTAAATATTTTCGGGATGAGGTAATATTAACCACATGAGGCAACGGTGACTCAAGTCAGCCCTGAAAATTTTAATATCCTATGTACCATAGTTTCTGAGATATATGTACCTAAGTACCTAAGTGTTGAAAAATATGGTTTTCCATAAAACCCGTTTAAAGAATATCAATGAGAACTTACAAAAAACTCAAGTTCATGACCAAACACTATTTTCACGTACAAAAACAAAATATAATATATGCATCTATATTGTTGACTTCAGAGTTACCAACATAAAGTACAAAATATTCCCCTTTTACACAAACAAAACCACATACTTTTAAGTTTAACCGTTTATAAAACATATACTGTGTAAGAATTATAATAATTTTCCTGTGTGCAGGCACTTAAAATTATTTATAAAATGTGTTTCTGAGTTTCGTGTCATAAATTGTATACCATACTATTCAGGAAAGTCAAAATTTTAATAAATAAAAGTATTTTGAAAAGTGAAAATTTTTTACTTTTTTGCCTTCATACTTCTCTTAAATGCTCAGAAGTTCGGGATTCTTAAACGGTAACTCAATTACAAAAGTTAGTTAGTAATTAAATTATTCAATTAACTTAAAATACGGTATTATAAAATAAATACTAAATATTACATGGACGTTACATGGATGTTACATGGATGTTATTCTCAATAAAGTACCTGAAACACGTGTGTGTAATGTAAAAGTTTAATTTCCGGTGTGTGTGAACTACAGTCGATCAATGTAGGTAGCACAATACACTAGTTGCTATGTAGTTTTGTGTTGTTCAGAGAAACTACGCATTCTTATAACGTTCAACCTTCTTACACAATATGTGAGTTATAAATGAAAAATGATAAAAGTTTATCTTTTCATAGTTTTTCAATCAAGTGAACGTATCAGAAATGTTATACACTCTGTGTATGGTAAAAGTTAAAATCTCTTTAATGATAAAACGTTTCTAACAAAAGAATGTTTTGTTTTGCTCATGATAATGTCCATGCGTGTTAAAACTGAATGTAAGCATTTAGGCCTAATAAGAAGAAAATAATCATCATCATCTTGACAACTCGGCATAGGCAAGGTGCTCCCTGTTCCGCCATCAAAAATCCTCCAGCCATCTCTTCCTTCCTGGTCTACCCACACACCTATATCCAATAGGTTTGTATTTCCAGACTTGTTTGGTCAGTCTGGAATCTAAAATTCTTCCTAAGCGGTCTTTCCACGTTGTTTATACTCTTTTAATTGTTCAATCATGGTAAAAACTTGTTACTCTTCTCGTTATTTCTTACACAGTCAGACATGAGTCTGATTGTGGTGTGGAACTATGAGAAACAGCAGAGGATCGATCCGATGATGGCGGAGGCTCCTTCATAGGGTCAGGACTCATTGTTGGGATTTATCGCCGTTGGATGATGATAACGATTATGATTATGATGATGATGGTGGTGGTGGTGTAGATTACTGACACTCATTTTAAAGTTTACTAGTCACATCTAACCACTTTTCCCCGGTTTCTTCACTTTTACTCTTACAGTTCTTCCAATGTAGATAGCAGTTGCTCTCTGCCTAAGGCCCTCAGGATAACACCTAAAATGTGGTCGTAGTGTTTGCAGGACTCTTCTATCGTATACAAAGAACGTCGTCGACATATTGAAACTCTACTCCTGACCTGTCTTATGCCCGCCTAGAGAAACTCATCGTCACCACTTTTGTGGTGCCGATGGTTACCTACGCGATCCCTGTATGAGGCTACATGGGTAAGACACATATGCGAAAACTTCAGTCTCTCCAGGACGGAGGATTGCGATGGGCGTATAAAGCTCACTACCTGACTTCGACCAAGACAATTAGAGACTCTCTGCGTATCCGTTCACTGAACACCACCATAAGGACACTTTCCTGAACTTTTTATCAGAGCAATCATCTCATAAGCGCCCTCGGTCTCATAAGAAGCTCGAGACGCACCATACGAGAGGGTGACGGGCTTGCTCTTCGTCCCGTACAACCCCCTGGTACGACCCACGTCTCTTCTACCAATGGCTTTATATATCAGAGTCGCTTTTGACAATCGATTCTCTGTCGTCCTTAGCAACATTTAGCAGTTGTTTTAAAGTATTTTTATAATAAAATTTAATTTAATAAATTTGAAATATTACACTGCTAAATTAATACTCGAGGCTGATCGACTCAATTCCAGAAAGAAATGTTTGATCTTCAAGAAAAGCAGTTACATTTGTACTAGGTACACAAGCGTATTTGAACATTATGTAAATGAGCTATAACGAAATTTCCCTCTTACTGTCAAAAGTTAACAGGAGGTAACATATTTTGTTTCTACACGAAATGATACAAGGACATCTAACAAATGATACACGAAGTCTAGCAAATGATACAAGCATTTGCAAGGACAAAATTTATGAGTTTTAAACAAATCCAAAGTTTGTTGAAATTATCGTTACCATTATCATCCCGTTATGATTATGTAAATGCGCCTGTTCCGATGCCTCTCTCTCTTTATTGGCCTGCCAACATAAGTACCAAATTATATATTTATATTGTTTCGGTTATTAGTTTAATCATGATGTAAACAAACAGGCGTGGCAGATCTGAGACAGAATTTTCCTCATTTAGAGTATCAAAAACGTTAAGTAGTATTAATTTTTTACCACTTTTACACTCGTACCTGAAACTCTGACTAACCTATATTTTCAATCAGCGGCGAAAAAGTTTTACTATACATAAACACACAGGATTAAACGTCGTAATAAAAAACTACTTATCACAGTAAAACTAAGTGGTCAGACAACTCTCACATGACTATACAGACATTATGCGCATGCGCATAACACATTACTGTGTGAACAATGTCACCGACCCTGACCAATAGCGTTTCAGATATGCCACACGGGTTTGTTTTCATCAGTATTGAACTAAGAACGGAAGTAGCATGTCTATTTAATTTAACTTATTTAACTTGCAACATATTATTTTGTACTTAAATTTCAAGGCTGCGTGATCTAATAAAATGATGTAGGCAGGGCCACCGCTACCATATGTGCGAAATGTGCACAGCACACGGGCGGCCATACAAAGTGGTGCCCGTAGACTGCAAAATTCATCAGCAGATATTGCAAAATAAATTAAAACAATTAATACCGACTAGGTCTAGGTATGTGACATTAACGTTTATTGAGTTGTTCTTGATATTTGTTTTGTTAGGATTGTCGCAGTGTACTGGCATCAGCCTCTGTTTTGACTGCCAAGAAAGCGTATAGGTATTGTTGCGCGACATGAGTTATAGCTGCGGTCTCTTTGCGGTTTTGTAGACAGACGCGTGCATGTCGACTCTGGCAAACTACGAAGTACCTACCCAATAAGATAAGAAATTACTAGTGTTTTGTTTTGCCGAACGAACGCCTTTAGGACTGTCAACATGTATTCAAAACAACAACAGTTTCTAAGCAGTAACAGAAATTTGTTAGTTATGCTTAAGACCTTTTTCAAGTAAGGTCTTGTTTTTGGTCACGGTCTGGTGGTGTAATTCTGAGGCGTGTCGTTTTGTATACGGTTTATATTCGTAATATCATCAAAATGTTACACAACTTCCGCTTATATCATGTAAGTACTCAGCTAAGTAAGTTTTTGAAAAATCTACTTGTTTTTTGTCAATTTTACTATTTATGTCTGTCTTTCGATTTTTAATTAAAATAATATTAAATAGTGTGACAAAGTAGGTATATTTAAGAGGGCGGCAAAGGTAAAACTGCACACGGGCGGCAAGCACCCTAGCGGAGCCATGGATGAAGGAGACTCTGAGAATGGTTCCAGTATATCTCAATATTGTAACAGTACCAAAAATATGGTAGTTACATAATATAAACTAATGTAACGTCAAGTATGAGAAAAACATGGAAATATATCTAGATAAATAAACCTAAGTGTGTATAAGTGTGTATCTACAAATATATTAATAAAAAATCCAACAATGAAGAAGAGAATACTAATATATCAACATTAAATACAAAATGAAGAAAGAAAATGCCACAAGCCCAAAACAAAATATCAGTAACTAGACCCAATAGGATCCAACAGTGAGGGGAATCAACGAAACAAGGACCAACAAGCTCCAACAACAATGGAGATAAATAAAAATAGCAACTACAATGAAGATATAGGAAGAAGAAGAAAGAAGATGGACAGAAGATATAAGGACTCAACATAAACCAAGTATACTAAAGACAATGTAAGTGATTATAAATGTGAAAAGAAAACCAGTGTGAAACATTTAAGGAACCACAAACAATTACAGTGTGTACTTAATACAAATGTGAAACCTGTGAATAACTAACTAATTTCAACTGAATAAACCACACAAACAATTACAGTGATGAAGTTTACAGTGTGAGAAATATGTTAATTTCATGATGAAACAACAAAAATTAAAAAATAGTCAAATAAACACAGACAATGAGTGTGACTAATTTAATAAAGTTGTAATCAATACACATAATCATAAGACCACCAGATTAGAACAAAATAGAACAATTATGTTATTGTTCATAGAGAACTGACAACAAATGAAAGACATTTGTTAAGTATCAAACAATGACAGGAATTAAGTTCCACCATTGACCAAAAAATATTGTAAATAATACAAAAAAAAATTTGTGTTAGTGTTTAAGAAGGAATTGTGTAAACATGTGTAACAAAATAGTTAAAGTATTATATTAAGATACCGTAGTGAAGTCAGTTTAGTAGTAGAAAAATACTGCACTAAAACCGATGGTACATTGTTACACAACCCACAAGGAAGAGACCTATTACAACAAAAAATGATACATATTAGTATAAATATATGATCATCAACTATGTTATCAAACGAGAATTTATTATAAGTAATAATAATACATATTGAGAGACAATGTAATATATTGCAAAACAATGTAAATAGAACAAGTCAAACATAATGGCACAAAGAATAGCAGAGATGAGAAAAGTATGCCAATTTAGTTAAGCAAAGTACAGTATCAAAACCAATATCAATGTTTATAAGAGTATTACCAGTAGTGAGATAAATACCTGATAATACATTGAGAACAGACACTGAACATGATAAGAACAATATTGTAACTAAATTATTGTAAACTAACTAACTATGTACATATGACCAGAAGTAAGCTGAACCATTGTATAGCTAAATAGTTAAGAAAAATACTGTATCAAATATTGAGCACAGATTGTTACAATTGTTACCAGTAGTAAGAGGAAATCCCAATGCTACTTTGAGAACAGATAATGACCATAAAAACAGTCATATTATATACAAACAATTAAAAACCAAATGACTATTATGAAGAAAACCAAATGTAGACAAACAATGACAAACAAGTTATTTATGTAAAATATAGCATATAAACTTGTGTAAAAGTAATTGGAAACATTACCAAAAGTTAGAATAATATCTAATGCTACTTTGGGAATCCAAACCAAATAGAACAATAACAACTTAGTTGTTGTATTAGAAAAAATAAATGACTACTATGATATGACACAACATAAACAGAGCCATTACTGAAAGATTGAAGAGTTCTGAACTAATTAAAAGATAACCATTATATATAATAAATTAGGTGTTATGTGTGTACACTAATTATAATCATTACATGATATGATTTATATAGATAAGACCAAAAATAAGGTGAAAATTGTATAAGAGAGATAGGAGAGGACTGAAACTATGTAAATATTAAATTAACCACAGTCATATATAAATATTATAGTGTACAATTGTGTAAATAAACATTACTAGTATTATTAGATAGTAATATAATCGTTTTAAATAAGAAAAATTAGTTCTAAGCATATTTATGAAAAATCTAACATGGACGCTTAATGACGCCATAACGAGATTTGTGTAGGGAACAATTATTCCCAAATTGTAAATTAAACCAATTGAGATATAGACTCAAAGTGTTTATTTAAGAAGTGTTTTATTATAATTAAGTAAAATCTGGTGTAACGGACTTATAAAAATAAGATACACCAGAAATAACAAACAAAATCGTTATTGTGATAGTAGTGATGAACGGAAAATAAGCGTTTTTGGACTTAAATTAACAAGCAAAACGTCCTAAATTCACTGATATCAACCAATTAACGATAGGACGTAAATTAAGAGAGTTATGATAATTTTAAACTTTTCAGTTAAATTTTTATACCAGTGATGACGTCAAAAAGCCTCCACACCAAACTCAGTTTTGTCAAAAAATTAAATATTTTAATAAAACAAAGGCCTTTGGGTCAGAGAGTACAACGTCTCCAGCCAATGGAATGAATGACTTTCGACAGACAACCGAGAGACGCTTCAGAGGAGCAGAACAGTCTACGATCAACCATCAAACGAATAGGCCACGCCGCTCAAGACAAAAAGAAGAAGTTTATTTTTTAAAACTGTGCGCGCCATATACGTCAGTACAACAACATACAGTTAACCTTAACACAACATTTAAATATACGAGTGAAAAAGTGCGGAGTTGTTTAATTAAACAAGTAGGTCAGTGTATAATGTCGACCATACTTGCGAGTGATGTGTTAAATAAGAAACAGGGAGTACAATTTTATTTAAACAATATTGAACGAAAATAATAATTTTTGTGAATAGCTAACTTTCGATACTACGCAAGTCAGATAATGCAGAGTATCGAAAACAGTAATTAAATTATCAGAATTAAGGAAAGATTTAATCCACAATTATTAAAATATTATAAAAATATTTTAATTAATTATAATAATTTAAAATATAATGTTTGAAATAATTGTTAATGAATACAAGAATATTTAGTCACTCATTTGACTAAACTTATTTTTCTTGATTTTTTCGATGTTTTGAAATATACTTTATTAATTTTCATACAGTATAAATAAATGTAATTCTGATAATCGTATATTAAATTATTACGAATGATATGTTTATATGTATAGTTTAAGAAATAATAGCTATTAAGAAATACTTATCCATTGTAACAACACCGGTTAATTCTAACCTCAGAAATCGTTACGGTAACTTGATAATTTCAATATTACCGATCTGTTCTCAAGTAACATCCAAATCAGATAGAATTATTAACAAGAGTTTTTTGAGAAATGTTTCTCTTGTGAATAGATGATTTTTAAAACGAATTATTAAACGAAAGTAATACATTTTTAAATACTGTACAAGTCATACAGCTTGATAATTGCAAACTAGTATTAGAGATGCGTGCGCATGCCCGCGTACGATAGTTTCATAAATACCAGACCTATGGTACCAATTTTTGATTTTTATATTTGTTCATTTATTATTCATTATTGTTAATTCTATATCGTTATTTGTATTACATCTTGTGCCTGGTATCATGTTACCTAAAAGAACCTAACGAAATATGGTAATTCACTGAATCAAAATAACATAACCTATTGAAGTTAAATTATTGTACTAATAACAGGTCTACCAGCCTTGAGGAATTAGACAGAGTCTTATTTGAATTTTTTATTGTAATCAGTAATTGAAAGGTTGTTAATTATTGCTTATTAATTGTCAAAGATTTTATTATTTATTAAATTATTAATAAACCTCCAATTTTATTACCAGTAAAAGGAGTATCATTTCTATTTAAAAATACATTCATTTATTTTTAATCAGTTCTGACACAGGTGGCGGAAGAATTTAAAAAGATTTAGCATAATTCAGAATATTTATCAGATATTGCTTCATTTACTATTGTGTGTGATGATATATTAAATATTCAATCCGAATATTTACTTGTATTTGAAGTGCATGTATTTCAGAAGGAACGTCACAGAACAGGATTGAAGTACTCAAGTGTGGTAAGTGAGAGAGGTACACAACAAAGTGCGCGAACCATTTTAAAATAAAAGGAGTGAACTATTATTGCGTACCCATTAAAAAACCAATACAATAACACCAATAACCTTAACAATTACGATTACATCTTTAATAAACAACATTATCGTAGATACCGGTGCGTATCTACACTCACACGAAACACCAAAATATAAATAAATATCTTATACTTTATACCATATACTTGTAATTTTACATTACAAGTTGACGCTCCATCGCGGGGCAGAAGTGATTGAAGATCACACATCAATACTACTATAACTATTGTAGCGTGACAGAAAATCCACTACATTTTAAGTCATATGAAATGATAAAATTTAATTACATCAACAAATGTTGTAATAATATTAAATGACATTTAAATAAATCAGAGGAATGAAACACAATAAGATAAAAATCCTCACTACATAATATATAAAAACCACTGTTAAAAGAAACCAAAGAAAATATTGAAGCAACTCATCAACTCATAAATAATACCAGTACGTTACCCAGGAAGCTCAGAGCAGTAAACCAGTTACATAAGACAATATCCCGAAAAAAGAGACTCAATCAAAGCGTGGTGAATACCAAAATACTCTAAAAACAAATAGAAGAATAAAGTCAGTTCAGTGAAGAAATTCAATACTCCAAACTAAACCTCAGACTGATAACACCAAGTACCTTGGTTCCCAAGAATGAGGAAAGAATAACAGAAGAGTGAAGACTAGACGAGGGACAAGAATGAAAACTAGAAGAGGGACAAGAATGAATACCAGAAGGAAGATATGAAGAAGGACAAGAAGGAAGACAGGAGGAGAGGAAGACATAGTATGAAAGAAACACCGTAGTAAAACTTATTATTATATAAACTACTATCAATCCCAAACCCACAAAAACTATGTCAAAGAAAGTATAACATCCCCAAAATCTTATAAAAATGTAATTATTGAGAAAACTAAAGTGTTGTATAGCGTTATAAGAAGTGCACCGGCTAAAGCTATTGTGTAATAAAGAAAATAAACTAGTCTTAACGGTCCATGATGACTAAAGGTCTGGTCTGAGATAATAAGACTCAGAATATCAGAACCAACAGTGAAAGTGAATTTGTATAAGTGTTTTTAAAAAAATGCAATAAACTTAAAGTTGGTGATACTATAACTTAGTAGTATGCTATATCACAACTTTAAAGTCTAATAATAACCAGCATGATAAAATAATAAAATGGAAGGTTTCCAGTATTTTATTATTTTTATGTAAATCCTTATTTAAAAGACCTTTGTAAAAAAGGATGATAATAAATAGAGTATGGGAATTAATGTTTGCTGATGTGGGGAATCACAATAATAATGATTTAAACCAAAAAGGAATGGTACTAATATAGTATGAATAAGTGTAACATGTTTAAATAGACTATTATTTCACAGTCCTAAAATCAATGTATTAAATAAATGTATTTGTAAGGTTTATTAGAAAATAAGATTTATGTTATGTATTTTAAAAAAGAATTATGTTTGATAAATAATAACCTACATACCAGTAATAATGTACTAAAAGGTATGCTATGTTAGATTGAAAATAGTCAAAAGAGATATGTTTAAGCTGTATCTGCAATATGTTAAATTGTGCAGATTACTAAACAATGTTCATAATTAATTATTTTAATAATTGTAGTGTTAATTAACTACTACACAAAACAATAAGTTATAGATCATGTTATTTTCATATATTTGTAGTTATGTAAAGTCAGAGGAGGAATCAAGTTTAATTTATTGAGAAAGAAAGAAATATAAAATTCTAAAATCTAGGCCATTTGGTGAAATCAGAGAACCAATATAAAATAGTATAATTCACTAATAAATCCTGTAAACTACCCAGATTTATATAAGATAACACAATTAACTACTACTAGGAATGATCATATGAATTAAAATGACAATAAGGAAATATACCTTAACATTTTGTAAATTGTCAAAATATATAAATTAATTAATTTTAGAGAGCAATATCAAATCTACAAATTAACACAAAAAACCAGTTCAAAGGTGTAATTTATATGTATTTAAGGAAAGGAAGAGAAATATGACTAATTAAAATTTATTATAATAGTATTAATAATATTTAAAATGGAAGGAATTTGATATAAAAACGGAAATCCAATTTTGAGCCTATATTTCCAAAGTGTGAACAAAATTTGTTAATTTCCACAAAATGTCTACAGATATGGACTATAATACATCAATTTAAAGGGAATAAGATGATTAAACTAATAATAAGATTAATAATTCATAAAAGTAAGGAATAAAATAGAAAAATTCCATATATAATGTAATATTTTCTAATGTGTATGAAATCGAAAAATGTTAACAATACTTTTTCAAGGATTAACTGGGCAAGATTTATGACCAAGTTAATTAGTCTTTTGTTGAATATCAAGCTGAATAGGTGTGTGACAAAAACGTTCTTTAAACCGAGTCGAACATGAAGCTAACGTTTTAGCCATTGAAATCAGTGAACGAGAGTTAGACAAATTAAACACTTTTTGAAACCAATACTATAAAAACATTTACGACAATAGTGAAAACAAACCTCTAACTTCACTATACGAGTGACAGTAAACGGTAAAACATTATATTACAACTGATTTACTCTACAAACCTAACCGTAACTTGAAAACTTAACCGTAATAGTTGCACAAATAGAAAATAACCTAACTAACGCAAGTTTACACTGAACACTTCACCAGAATACACTAAATAGATTAACAGACTTATTACACCAGTGCGGGGACATTTTAGACCTTGATGAAGGTAATTTTATAGTAATTTTCTGACTCGACGAATATACAATAGCCGAGACCAACCCAAGGAGCGGCCATCTTGAAAACGAAACCTGCCTACTACATCGCAGAGACTGACGTCACATCAGTCTTCATTGGTTCGACAAAACATTTATTCTAATATCATAACTTGAATTATTTAAATACTATTAAATAGTAATTATTGTATTTATATGTGTTAACTGTTAATGTTATACTTTCTCGTCACCCTTCTCTGACTATTAATTCTTAATCGCTCAAAGAACCTGTCTTTAATTTAATATAACATAAAATTTTGTTCTGTATGACAATCGATAATTCCTGAGACAGAGTCGATAATTGCTCTCAATCGATAAAATATCGATTATTTATCTAAAATTGTCAATAAATCTTTATATTTCTATTATTTTGTATCTGTATTTATTTCACAGGGTAATTTAAGGGTATTTATAAGGCTGAAGGTATTAAGTGAAAAGAATATACTCTATTTTGAACAGGATATTGGACCAGTAAGGAAGGTCACCAATCGATTATTACCTGGAGTTAATATATTTAACTCCAGACTTGGTGCAAATCTTCAAGAAGTGCTCGACGGTCAATAAATACCTACCTGTTACTAAAATTTTACCAGAATCTTTTAAAACACAGATTGATCTTGTATACATACCTCTTAAACATAAACAAAATTATTTTATTAATTGAAAATTCTATTATTATTGAATTTTCCATTTTATTTTTATTCTTTTGTAACGACCGGCATACAGCGGTCTGGTGACCAAGTGGCTAGCCCAAACAGTGGGATTTGATTTGATTACAGTCATATATAAGGTTTTCTTACAAAGTGACGAATCCAACGCGGTGAATATAAGGAAGAAGACAGCCACCGAAAGGTCGTCCTGTTACAAAGTGGCTTCCATCGCGGGGCTTGAACGGTAGCGGCCACACGCCGAAAGGTCGTCTTGTTACAAAGTGGCGTCCAACTTAGAGGGCTTAATAATCTAAGCTTGGCAGCGATTGATTGATAGACAGCAGAAAGATGCAGAGACGAGCTACGTCGAAAAAGAGGGCAGCAGAGGCCGAGAAAGAGGTTGACATGGGGGATAAGGAGGCAACACCGGTTGAAGATCCCGAAATGTTAGTGGCTCAGGTGGAACCGAAACAACCAGTACCACCAGAGGAACAACCTGAAGTAACAACGCAAACCGGGGAGATCAGTGTCCCAGAAAGGGACGTAGAAAAGTCTATGACCACTAAAGATACACAGTGGGACAAAATGATGGAAGTGATGCTCCGGGAATTCAAATCCAATAAGGAAAAAATGGAAAAGACAATGAAGGGAATGAGTAAAGATTTAAAGGAAGATAACCGATCCACAAAGGAAGAATTGGGCCGTAAAATAGAGAATACCAATAAGAGGATCGATGAAACCAGTAAAAATGTTAGTAAGAAAATGGACGAGATTATGGAAGATAGAAAGAAAATGATGGAAAATTTCTGCAAGAAAATGGATGAGAACCACGAATCGATAATGGGGAAACTGGGTGATATAAGTAATGATAATAAACTGTTTAGGAAAAAATTAAGAGAGGAGAAGACCGAAGAAATAAAATATGATAGCCAACCAGAACCAGAAGAAGTACTAAATGACAAAACGCAGGAACAAGTAATGGTAGTACCTGAAATTGAAACTAACCGAAACCAGGAAGATATTAAACCAAGGAAAAGGAGAATGTATCCAAGAAAGGTAATAAAAACCAAGGAAGAAATAGAAATGATGAACCATGGTTTAATGGATGTCAATAATATTCCAATAACCGACCATGAAGAAATCAGTAATTACAGAAATTTCGGAAGGAGATTCAAGATAATCTCAGAAATAATTTACCACAAGACAGTAGTTTATCAATGGGGAAGGACCAGAGGTAAACGGAATACAACATGTGAACTAGATCAGTTCCAGTGCGGAACTAAACAGTGTATTTCAGAAAGATGGAAATATAACATCTTATCAGACTGTGACGATGGCACTGGTGAATCACCAGAGTGTGTTCCATTAGTGCGCCATCCAGGACTATTCCAGTATACAATTACACAAAAATGTATACCTTTCGGATGGATATGTGATGATGAACCAGATTATGGGGATTCAGAGAAGCAAACAGTTGATAAACCAGATGAAGACCATCACAGATATTTTTCAGGTCATACAGCATATGGACCAGAGACATATTGGAATATAAGACAAGATAATAATGGGAACAATATTAATTGCCATGATAATAATAATACGGGTCCAAATTATCAAAACCCGAATCGACCCTCTAATGGTTACCAGGGTAACCACAATCCCTACCCTGATAACGTAAATAGTCAGAGAAGCCCCAATTATGGTAATAGTCCTTACCATAATAATGCTAATCGTGTGGGTCCCAATAATAGTAATTTTAGTAATAATAGGTTTCCTCGCCCAAGAGTGAACTTCATACGGGCCACAGATGGAAGACAGCGATGTTTCAACCACCATAGAGGGAGCAGTTACCGAAGATACGAAGAAAGGCGGAGGAGCCTAGAACGGGACCAACCGAGGTACTATCCGGCGCGTAGGAGCAAAAGTTTGGATCTGATAAGGATCTATACGGATACATAATGAGGTGGTAAAAGGGATGGATGTCATGATAACCGACAACGGCAAAACCACCACAAAGAAGATGAAAATACTTACCATTGAGGAAAAATGAGAAGAAGAAGTGACAAAGAACCAAAATGGGAATTTAAGATATAAATTAATTAAAAAACTACACCTTATAAAGGAACTATGAGCAACGATGCACTATAATAAAAAGCATCCACCTGGGTATAAAGAGCAATAATAATAAGAAATACGTTTGAATAAAGACAAGGAAAGAGTCATACAATATTTATGAAACTAATATGATATGTTTACCATATAATTATGAAAACTATTACAATCATTTATGAAAGGTCTATGTGGTAGTAATAAAGAAGAAGAGAAGAAGTTTAAAAACATAAAATCAACTAAATTCAAAAAATAAGTAAGTTCACCTTACATACCAAGAAAATGTGAAAAAACTTTATGGCTAGAATAGAAGAGAAGAAGTTTAAAAACATAAAAACAACTAAATTCAAAAAATAAGTAAGTTCACCTTACATCCCAAGAAAATATGAAAAAACTTTATGGCTAGAATAGAAGAAAAGAAGTTTTAAAAAACATAAAATCAACTAAATTCTAAAAAAGGTGTAAGTTCACCTTACATACCAAGAAAATGTGAAAAAACTTTATGGCTAGAATAGAAGAAAAGAAGTTTTAAAAAACATAAAATCAACTAAATTCAAAAAATAAGTAAGTTCACCTTACATACCAAGAAAATATGAAAAAACTTTATGACTAGAATAGAAGAATAAAGAAGGAGAGAATTTAGAAATAAAACCATCTAAGGTCAAAAAACAAATAATTCTAGACAGTTTAATCATGTCTAAGTTCAATATGAAGAGTAAAAACCTTTCCGTAAAATGTTGTTGAAGGAAATAAAAAAGAAAAAATTCTTTAATACGATTTAAGTGAGTGAATAAAATAAAGTACAAAAACTTCTTTGGAATTATGAGAGAATGAAACTTTAAGTGGTATGAGGAGAAAATATGACCTCATAATGAAATAAATAAAAAAACCAGCACTTGCAAGTATAATCGCAATGACCGGAATAATGTGAAAATAATGTCAAAAATGTATGTAATTAAATGAATTAATATAAAATGATTTATAAATTAAATGACAATTATGATAATGACAGTAATAAAAAATTCTAGAAAATAGAACAAGTGGAAATTTTAAGAACCAAGAAACAGTCTAAAAATGTCACAAAGATATGCTACTACAAATAATGCAGATTATAATGAAAAAACCAGAAGGTAATAAAGAATTTATAACCAAAAGATTTATATGATAATAAAAGTATAAAAAGGTAATAATAGAAGAGCTTCCTACCATAATATCAAATGAAAGAAACATCCAGATAATAAGTCAGATGAACAACTGAGATAGAAATATTAAAATCTCTGAGAAATATAATAAGTAATAAGTGAAGTATCCCAAAGATATTTTTTAAAATAGTAACAAATGTGTACTATTCTGAATAATTTTTTTAATCTGTCTGATGATAATTCCAGCAGGATTAATATATTTTTTGAGCAGAGATGATTTGCCTCTGTACTCAAATATGTGTGAAGTATTGGACAGCAGAGGAAAGTAGCGTACAGTGCCTCTCTGAACTGAACCAGCTCACAAAGTAGGGAACGATAGGGAGAAAATATCCCAAGGAGAAAATACTAAGAAGAAATATAAAAATGAAGTAATAAATATGAAACTCAGAAGACTATTACTATCAAGGAAGATCAAGTGAGAGTGATATAAACTCAGATATAAATAAGAGAATTTTAAAATGGAAGGAAGTCCAAAATAATAACAAACTTTGAATAATTATCATAAGCAATTGTTTCAGACAAAGCAAGTATAGTCTGAAAAAATTACTTCTGGAGAAGGGCATTCTGTAGCGTGACAGAAAATCCACTACATTTTAAGTCATATGAAATGATAAAATTTAATTACATCAACAAATGTTGTAATAATATTAAATGACATTTAAATAAATCAGAGGAATGAAACACAATAAGATAAAAATCCTCACTACATAATATATAAAAACCACTGTTAAAAGAAACCAAAGAAAGTATTGAAGCAACTCATCAACTCATAAATAATACCAGTACGTTACCCAGGAAGCTCAGAGCAGTAAACCAGTTACATAAGACAATATCCCGAAAAAAGAGACTCAATCAAAGCGTGGTGAATACCAAAATACTCTAAAAACAAATAGAAGAATAAAGTCAGTTCAGTGAAGAAATTCAATACTCCAAACTAAACCTCAGACTGATAACACCAAGTACCTTGGTTCCCAAGAATGAGGAAAGAATAACAGAAGAGTGAAGACTAGACGAGGGACAAGAATGAAAACTAGAAGAGGGACAAGAATGAATACCAGAAGGAAGATATGAAGAAGGACAAGAAGGAAGACAGGAGGAGAGGAAGACATAGTATGAAAGAAACACCGTAGTAAAACCTATTATTATATAAACTACTATCAATCCCAAACCCACAAAAACTATGTCAAAGAAAGTATAACATCCCCAAAATCTTATAAAAATGTAATTATTGAGAAAACTAAAGTGTTGTATAGCGTTATAAGAAGTGCACCGGCTAAAGCTATTGTGTAATAAAGAAAATAAACTAGTCTTAACGGTCCATGATGACTAAAGGTCTGGTCTGAGATAATAAGACTCAGAATATCAGAACCAACAGTGAAAGTGAATTTGTATAAGTGTTTTTAAAAAAATGCAATAAACTTAAAGTTGGTGATACTATAACTTAGTAGTATGCTATATCACAACTTTAAAGTCTAATAATAACCAGCATGATAAAATAATAAAATGGAAGGTTTCCAGTATTTTATTATTTTTATGTAAATCCTTATTTAAAAGACCTTTGTAAAAAAGGATGATAATAAATAGAGTATGGGAATTAATGTTTGCTGATGTGGGGAATCACAATAATAATGATTTAAACCAAAAAGGAATGGTACTAATATAGTATGAATAAGTGTAACATGTTTAAATAGACTATTATTTCACAGTCCTAAAATCAATGTATTAAATAAATGTATTTGTAAGGTTTATTAGAAAATAAGATTTATGTTATGTATTTTAAAAAAGAATTATGTTTGATAAATAATAACCTACATACCAGTAATAATGTACTAAAAGGTATGCTATGTTAGATTGAAAATAGTCAAAAGAGATATGTTTAAGCTGTATCTGCAATATGTTAAATTGTGCAGATTACTAAACAATGTTCATAATTAATTATTTTAATAATTGTAGTGTTAATTAACTACTACACAAAACAATAAGTTATAGATCATGTTATTTTCATATATTTGTAGTTATGTAAAGTCAGAGGAGGAATCAAGTTTAATTTATTGAGAAAGAAAGAAATATAAAATTCTAAAATCTAGGCCATTTGGTGAAATCAGAGAACCAATATAAAATAGTATAATTCACTAATAAATCCTGTAAACTACCCAGATTTATATAAGATAACACAATTAACTACTACTAGGAATGATCATATGAATTAAAATGACAATAAGGAAATATACCTTAACATTTTGTAAATTGTCAAAATATATAAATTAATTAATTTTAGAGAGCAATATCAAATCTACAAATTAACACAAAAAACCAGTTCAAAGGTGTAATTTATATGTATTTAAGGAAAGGAAGAGAAATATGACTAATTAAAATTTATTATAATAGTATTAATAATATTTAAAATGGAAGGAATTTGATATAAAAACGGAAATCCAATTTTGAGCCTATATTTCCAAAGTGTGAACAAAATTTGTTAATTTCCACAAAATGTCTACAG
Source organism: Magicicada septendecula (assembly GCA_034769895.1). Taxonomy (NCBI): domain Eukaryota; kingdom Metazoa; phylum Arthropoda; class Insecta; order Hemiptera; family Cicadidae; genus Magicicada; species Magicicada septendecula. Next base: position 86,630,237 of record CM068367.1, read on the forward strand.
ATATGGACTATAATACATCAATTTAAAGGGAATAAGATGATTAAACTAATAATAAGATTAATAATTCATAAAAGTAAGGAATAAAATAGAAAAATTCCATATATAATGTAATATTTTCTAATGTGTATGAAATCGAAAAATGTTAACAATACTTTTTCAAGGATTAACTGGGCAAGATTTATGACCAAGTTAATTAGTCTTTTGTTGAATATCAAGCTGAATAGGTGTGTGACAAAAACGTTCTTTAAACCGAGTCGAACATGAAGCTAACGTTTTAGCCATTGAAATCAGTGAACGAGAGTTAGACAAATTAAACACTTTTTGAAACCAATACTATAAAAACATTTACGACAATAGTGAAAACAAACCTCTAACTTCACTATACGAGTGACAGTAAACGGTAAAACATTATATTACAACTGATTTACTCTACAAACCTAACCGCAACTTGAAAACTTAACCGTAATAGTTGCACAAATAGAAAATAACCTAACTAACGCAAGTTTACACTGAACACTTCACCAGAATACACTAAATAGATTAACAGACTTATTACACCAGTGCGGGGACATTTTAGACCTTGATGAAGGTAATTTTATAGTAATTTTCTGACTCGACGAATATACAATAGCCGAGACCAACCCAAGGAGCGGCCATCTTGAAAACGAAACCTGCCTACTACATCGCAGAGACTGACGTCACATCAGTCTTCATTGGTTCGACAAAACATTTATTCTAATATCATAACTTGAATTATTTAAATACTATTAAATAGTAATTATTGTATTTATATGTGTTAACTGTTAATGTTATACTTTCTCGTCACCCTTCTCTGACTATTAATTCTTAATCGCTCAAAGAACCTGTCTTTAATTTAATATAACATAAAATTTTGTTCTGTATGACAATCGATAATTCCTGAGACAGAGTCGATAATTGCTCTCAATCGATAAAATATCGATTATTTATCTAAAATTGTCAATAAATCTTTATATTTCTATTATTTTGTATCTGTATTTATTTCACAGGGTAATTTAAGGGTATTTATAAGGCTGAAGGTATTAAGTGAAAAGAATATACTCTATTTTGAACAGGATATTGGACCAGTAAGGAAGGTCACCAATCGATTATTACCTGGAGTTAATATATTTAACTCCAGACTTGGTGCAAATCTTCAAGAAGTGCTCGACGGTCAATAAATACCTACCTGTTACTAAAATTTTACCAGAATCTTTTAAAACACAGATTGATCTTGTATACATACCTCTTAAACATAAACAAAATTATTTTATTAATTGAAAATTCTATTATTATTGAATTTTCCATTTTATTTTTATTCTTTTGTAACGACCGGCATACAGCGGTCTGGTGACCAAGTGGCTAGCCCAAACAGTGGGATTTGATTTGATTACAGTCATATATAAGGTTTTCTTACAAAGTGACGAATCCAACGCGGTGAATATAAGGAAGAAGACAGCCACCGAAAGGTCGTCCTGTTACAAAGTGGCTTCCATCGCGGGGCTTGAACGGTAGCGGCCACACACCGAAAGGTCGTCTTGTTACACTATATACTTGTAATTTTACATTACAATATGTAGAGCAGCTGCATCTAAAATCTGGATTCCGTCATGGTTGTTAATCTTCTCAGAAGAGGCGCCTCTTAAATGATTATTCTCAATGTCAGATATTAGACGATATTACCTGCATAACATGCTATACTGATGTCGTGACCTCTCATCCGAAAACGTTTATATCAATTTCAATCTATGATTATGCAGTCCATATCAAGTCAGAACAATAGTGGACCATGAGAATCGAGTTATATTTTGCCCTTTACCTTTTCTAATGGGAGCAACAGATCACTGTTTCGTGCTTTACTTTATGTTTACCTAGTTATCACTTTGCATATATATCGTAACGACGGTGTCACTGATAGTCGTACAGTGCAGTGGAAACAAATACAGATACCAATGAAATCACTAATTACCAGCTTTAATTAATCACAGTTAATAATATTTGTAATCAACTCATACAATAATTCAAGTTAAATTATTGTCTACACGCAATAATAATGTTAAGTAATAGAGTTCCGCACAGTAAATACTTTCCACTAATCTCCAATAATAACTCGATCCGCACTAAGTAAATCCCTCACCGTAAACAGACTTTTAAGCGGCAGCTGTCGCCTGTATATTAGCCTGCAGGGTTTCAGACTAATGTTGCATAATATGCGTCCTTAACAAGCACTCGAAAACTCTAGAGGATACTTGAGTGCGGTCTTGGCAGAAACACGCACCTGCTCGGCTAGCCGGGAAACGTGTAGAAGGACGTCCCGTCGTTACAATATAATACCTTTTGTTATTCCATGAACTACACCTTTGTCGCGAAATAATCTAAATATATCCGCATGTTGGGTGCTGTCGGTTGGGTTACGGATATATGTACAAAATACAAAATTACATCACTTTTCTATGATTTTTCCGTTATTTGCCTTACGACAAATAACATTTATCCCTGAATTGTAAATGCATTTCTATTGTGTTACATCCGCAGTACAAACACAATACAGATACTCCGATGAAAAATGTATAAAGTATTTTATAGATGCAAATACCGTAGTAAAAATATTGAGGTTTCAGGTGATATGTGGTATCATACGTAGAACTTTGAGAATAAAGACAACAAAAGAAACAAGGGTTAAATTTTATAAAACAATGGCAGTGCCTGTTCTACTATATCGATGTGAAACATGGGTTCCTACAAAGAAGATTAAAACCAGATTCAAACTTCGAAAATAAAGTTTCTGAGAAGAACAAAGGGTTGCATGAGACAGGGTCGTTTGTGCAACGAGGATATTAGAGAAGAGCTAGAGATATTCTCCATAAATCCAAACATATCGCAGAGAATGGTTACAGACTACCTACCTGGACAGAATGAAGAGTGGACGACTAACTAAAGTTGCGTTTCGATAGAGACTCTTTGGTACAAGAGATGTAAGAAGACCGAGATCGATATGGTGAGATAGTCTGTGAATACGGAACAGCCAAACCGCCTACTCCGTGAGGTACAGAAGAAGAAGAAGAAGAAGAAGAAGAAGAAGAAGAAGAAGAAGAAGAAGGTGATGATGATGATGATGCTGAAGAAGAAGACGAAGAAGAAATTCCGTTGTCTGTATTCATTAACCTTGTAACACTGTATGTAGAACTGTTTCCATAAACTGAGAAAGAGAGAGAGAGAGAGAGAGAGAGAGAGAGACAGACAGACAGACAGACAGACAGACAGACAGACAGAGACAGAGAGACAGGGAGAGAGAGAGTGGGAGAGAGAGAGAGGAATCCCTACGTCTAAAGATTTAAGAAGAAAGGTTTTATAGCTACAACAGAGTTTTTTCGTATGTTATTGTCCACAAAAAATACTAAATCTTCCTATAAATTTCAGCGGCAAGCCATGAGTGACACTGTCAATTCTCTTAAAGGATAAAACATTATTCCCTATGAAAACAAAAATAGATAGTGAATTATATATTGTTTTTTTTTTTTTTGTAGAACAAAGCCAAAGTCTCCGTTGGGAATTGTACGCGGAATTGACATCATGTTGGCAGTCTTGACCTAATGCCATGGTTTCGAGATTGTGTACAGCAAACGTATTTACTCGAGAGAATTGAATTGTGAACAATATGATGTCACAAATATAACGGAGACAAGTACCACCCTCGCAGTTTAGAGCTAAAACAGATATGTGTAATTCACTAGTACTAAGCTCTCGACTCTGCTTGACGGCGACTCTTAAAATTAATTCAGGGTTTCCAAGAAATGATTATTAACACAATTAACTTGAATGACTGCTAATTTTAATGAATATCTTCATTAACATATTACAAGTTGCATACAATCTTAATGATTAACAAATATTGAAATTATACTTCTCATTAATTATCTTTGGAAGTAGGTTCATAGACCAATTGAATTGCCAATAGTAATAGAGTTACAAAAGATTACATGAATTAATATGAGTTTAATGTTCAATTTGGTTTACTTGTTGGTTGAATTCCTTTTGTTCGTGAATCCTTCCCTCGGAGTCTGCGCTCTTGGAGATTGCGTTGTCGGCGATTCGGATGATCCTGTTGTTGACGCTCGATGACACTACACTTGATTACTTCGGCTTCACTTTAATTACCACTGTTCACACCTACTCACTGATTCAGTATGTAACTAGTGTATACTACTAATTAATTTTGACACCTTAGTAACTATGTTATTAAACTGAGTGCTCGCAATATCAATAATTCAGCCCGAATACACTCCCACGTTCCGTAACTTCCGAATGCACGTGTTCGAATATCGATAGCCTACTATGAAGTTTGGTAATTATCACCAAGTTATATTATATTTATTCTAACAATTACTTTGATCTGGTATACTTCTTTCACAGTAATACCGGGTTTAATATTATTAAACGCACGACACGAATACTGTACTTATTAATTATCGCAAGTTTTTTAGTTATAAATTCTTAATACGTGGTGACGAGTTTGAATAGTTGTAATACTCTCCGTCGACGTTAGTTATGAAATCGTAATGCGCGATACGAGTCTGATAGTTGTAGTGTTCGCCGTAGACTGCTGACAATTTTCCCATCTACGTTTTTTATGCTCCCCCAAACATTACCCATACTCAATATGTACAAATCGCGTTCCCATTGGTTTCAAGTAACGCGATATTTGATTTCCTCCAACCCAACTAGCTAAATTCACGCGCTTAAAAGTGACGCTTTCTCCCATTCGTCAAAAAACAGCGCGTAGCAAACTTATACCGCGAAAGTGAAAAGACGCTACATCGAGTTCTTTCTCTCTACCCTCTCTTTCTAAATTCTAACGGTACAGTATTGTCTGAGCACTCAATATTCCCTCAATTTCACTTAGCTTTATGGCTTTTTTTAATACAATACATTTTATGATTTTACACCCTGTACGTGACTTGCTGTATAGCTCTCGCACCGCCAGACAGGCGCCTCGCCAAGGGTGTGTGTGCTTTAAAAAACACCGCTAGGAAGGTTTCTAACCGTACATCAACTCACATTACTTGCATTTCTCATCCTAATAAACATTTAATAAACATGATTCTATATAAAACCAGCGTAAAATTGGGTAGCATTCAATTTTTACGTTATACAAATTACTTTCTTTTGTAAACTTGTTACCTTAAATAAACTATTATTTTTTCTTTTGTTTAATTTACTTTATTTAATATATTTATTTACTTTAACAGTAATATATGTTGTTAGGTGGAAGTCGATATATAAGGAAGCGTCACTTTAGCGATGAAATGTTTATTTACAGAAGAGGAAGTGAAGCTTTGTTACTAGCGTAATCCTTACACCTAACCTTTTTACACTTGTAAGTATATAACTTACACTTAAAAATATAGTTGCTAATAACATTCACTTGATCCGAAAATATGTTGGCTTACTAACAAAAGACACTTCTCGGTGTTCCCTCAACAACTGTTAAAAATGACCATGTTGGCATCCCTGCGCACATTTCCTCTTCCTCGCCCAATTGTTGCCATCCATCGTAAGTCTTTTTACATCGTTATATTACGCGTTTTTAATCCCTCCCACCAACGATTTCCCTTCCAATGGTGTTGCGTCCTCCCACTTTCGAAATCCGGATCCTTCACAGCACAGGACCTGTCAAGAGGGTCGTATTCATGGGTGGGGGAAGAACGCGACCGGACCCCCAAAGGGTCAAACATTGACGAGAAATTTTGTTATTCTCTTAATTTTTAAGCTGTTTTATTCATTTCTCACCTACTAATACAATAGTAACCCCATTTTTAAATATAGGTACACAAACAAGTTTATTACACAGCATTCGCATTACTCTTAATTTGTTTTATCTTTATATATCTATATATTATCTTTATATCTCGACCGGACCCCCCAACTCCCTAAAGATAAAATTCCAGATACGCTACTGCCTGTCAATAGATGTATCCTACATGAAGGTACACGAATATTTTTTGAAAGTTGTATTTTCTTGAATGGAAGTTGTACTTCAAAATAAAGTTGGGGAAATATTGAGATAGGCTACAGTTAACACATTGATGTTGCTTAACATTGCCTATAGTAGTCTGCATGGAAGTAGTCCCGTCAAGGTCACTCACTTTCACTGCTTCTCCTGTATCCTCCATGCCCCTCGCCCTGCATTGTTGCCAGCTACTACATTCGCTAGCGTTTTACCAGTGATACGAAAGTAAATTTCATACATCCACTTTATATGGCTCGTTTAAATTTATTTATGTGTATCACATCAATGAATATTTTAATCAGAAATAATTAGTTGTGGGCAACATAACTCAGTTAAATGCAGGGCGCTAATAATTTGAACTATAAAAAATTTCTATGGCTTGGAAGCTAGTTTTTTGTTGTCGCGTAAATATCCACAGAATTTCTATCTTTGTGTTTCTTCTCTTTCTTCGGCTTCTTTTGTTATGATTTGCACTATTGTCACTGATTTTAGAATTTCAACAGTTTAAAGTAAAAAAAAAAATTTTAATTGTGATTTTAATGGAAGCTTCATTGACAACAACAAAATAAGTATTTAATTTAAATATCGGTATGGAGAACCATACATGACTTCCATGTTCTAATATTTATATTTAAAATCATTTTCGAAATGAAATATTACTATAGAAACTACTTCTTTCTACTTACTGCTTCAGCCTTAACCACAGTACTGTGGTCACTAACGTATACCACCTCACGTTATCGCACTTGATTTTCACTGATGATGGAAGTCGATGGCATTGCCGAAACGTCTGGTTTTGTAGAAAACATTGGACTACGGCCAAACATCCCGGGAAGGAATTTTAACAAAAACTACTTCTTTGTTGCCGATAACGTTGTACAATATATATAAAAAATTGCATAAAATTAATGGCTTGTATAAGTTAATGTTTGATCTCCATTAAGTGGGGGTCAAATTTCCAAAGTTTTAATATTATGATGTCCGTAATTAAAACATCAGAGCAGGTTTAGTGTGTATGAGGGTACACCGTGGACAAAAATTTTCAACATTTCCTATTGAGCGTTGCTACAGTGTTCCTAGTTGCAGCGTTCCTATCAAGCTGCGAATCTACAGTGTATATTTCACAGAACAAACACGCGAAAAAGAAGGAGCGCTCCGAAGTCACTCATGGACCCTCAGCATCTTGCAGAGAGTTCATTCCCTAAAGACGAAAAGTCTGTCTATGAATCGTTCCTCTGTAAACACGTGCAGTTACACCACTGCCCAGAGATCCACAGGAAGCAAATCGCTATCCACGCTGGACACTTTTTCGTCTTGCACGCGTTATGTTGGTATGGGTTTCGGCACTTACCATTTAAAAAGCGTGCAAATGTAAGAAAATAAACATGAGTGAGGCCAGAAATAACGCGAATTTTGTGTGTGTGTGTCTGTGTGTGTGTGTGTGTGTGTGTGTCTTCCCTGCCTTTTTATTGCGGTAGTCATAATAATAAAATGGAAACGTAAACATTACATAACTGAGATATGCTTGCCTGCCACGAACGATATATTATTTTATAAATGTATATTAACTCATACATAATTTACAATACAATGAAAAAATTATAATTTTATTGCCTGGCAACAAAATTATTTTATTTTTAACAATTACCATTGTTTCAAAAAGTTTAAATGAATTTTCAAGTACTTTACTGTTGTTAAAACGTAAAAGGTTGCAGGTAAACTACCCCTTCCCCTTTACACCGATCTTCACCAAAATCTAAAGCCCTTGAGATCTCTACAATTCAGGGACGCATGCAAAAAATTAGTTGATTCTGTTTGAATTTGCGGCTGTTATCGTTTGCCATAGAAAATTACCCTTGATAAAAAAACGTTGCAGGTAAAATACCCCTTCCCCTTAACCGATCTTCACCAAAAACAACAGGTCTTGAGTACTCTACAAATCAGGACTGTATGCAAGCAAGTATTTGATTCTGTTTGAATTTGCGGCTGTTATCGTTCGCCATAGAAAATACCCTTGTTAAAAAAACGTTGCTGGTAAACTACCCCTTTCCCTTAACCGATCTTCACCAAAAACAATAGGTCTTGAGAACTCTACAATATAGGGCTGTATGCAAATAATCTTTTGATTCTGTTTGAATTTGCGGCTGTTATCGTTTGCCAAAAAAAAAATTACCCTTGATAAAAAAAACCGTTGCAGGTAAACTATCCCTTTCCCTCAACCGATCTACACTAAAAACAATAGGTCGTGTGTACTCTACAATTCAGGGCTGTATGCAAAACATTATTCGATTCTGTTTGAATTTGAGGCTGTTATCGTTTGCCATAGAAAAAAAATCTACACACAGACACACAGACACACAGACACACACAGAGACACTTTTCGAAAAATGACTTTTTTCATGTTTTGAGTGTAGTAAAATCAGAATCTGCAATAATGTCGAACACGATTTTTTTGCCATCACCATACTTCCATTTCCTTAAGGAACATGGAAGTAAAAATTACATGTTGCTTAGCAGCAATGCTGTAAGTAAGCGGGTGTGACCTTGACGGTTCTATTTCCATGCAGACTACTACAGTGAATTAAACCATGCTCGCGTGTGATCCAATGTACTTTACACACACATTTGGATTTTAGATTAAATACATGTTTAATGTAGTCTGCTGCACGCCTGCCCGGCACACTCCTCCTCCCCGTCTCACTTCTATCCATCATTGCCTGTCATCGTATATCTTGTCGGCTTTCCCCATACAGTACCTCATTCTCGTATCCTGCATATATTAGTGTTTATTTTCCATTTCACTTACGTCACCGTCCACAACATTATCCATTGTGTGCCAGTAAATTTCTGCTCAATTTGCTACAACAAACATACTCTCAATACACGTTACATCCGAGATAATGATCTACGTTTACAAGTCCCTGTACAATAATACATTAATGTACTCAATTTTACTTCCATTTTCCTTAAGGAAATGGAAGTATGGTGATGGCAAAAAAAGTCGTGTTCGAGATTATTGCAGAATATGATTGTACTACACCCAAAACATAAAAAAAAGTCATTTTTCGAAAAGTGTCTGTGTGTGTGTCTGTGTGTCTGTCTGTGTGTCTATCTGTAGATTTTTTTTCTATGGCAAACGATAACAGCCGCAAATTCAAACAGAATCAAATAATTTTTTGCATACAGCTCAGATTTGTAGAGTACTCGCGACCTATTGTTTTTGGTGAAGATCGATTGAGGGAAAGGGGTAGTTTACCTGCAACGGTTTTTTTTTATCAAGGGTAATTTTGTTTGTTTGGCAAACGATAACAGCCGCAAATTCAAACATAATCAAATAATGTTTCGCATACAGCCCTGAATTGTAGGGTTCTCAAGATCTGTTGATTTTGGTAAAGATCGGTTAAGGGAAAGGGGTAGTTTACCTGCAACGTTTTATGTTTTAACAAGGGTATTTTCTATGGCAAACGATAACAGCCGCAAATTCAAACATAATCAAATACGTTTTTGCATACAGCCCTGATTTCTTGAGTACTAAAGACGTATTGTTTTTGGTGAAGATCGTTTAAGGGAAATGGGTAGTTTACCTGCCACGTTGTTTGTTTTATCAAGGGTATTTGGTATGGCAAACGATAACAGCCGCAAATTCAAACAAAATCATATAATATTTTGCATACAGCCCTGAATTGGAGAGTTCTCAAGACCTATCGTTTTTGGTGAAGATCGGTTAAGGGAAAGGGGTAGTTTACCTGCAACGGTTTTTTATCAAGGGTAATTTTTTACTTTTTCTATGGTAAACGATAACAGCCGCAAATTTAAACAGAATCAAATACGTTTTTGCATACAGAACTGATTTGTAGAGTACTCAAGACCTATTGTTTTTAGTGAAGATCGGTTAAGGGAAAGGGGTAGTTTACCTGCAACGTTTTATGTTTTAACAAGGGTATTTTCTATGGCAAACGATAACAGCCGCAAATTCTAACAGAATCAAATGATTATTTGCATACAGCCCTAAATTGTAGAGTTCGCAAGTCCTGTTGTTTTTGGTGAAGATCGGTTAACGGAAAGGGGTAGTTTACCTGCAACGTTTTATGTTTTATCAAGGGTATTTTCTATGGCAAACGATAACAGCCGCAAATTCTAACAGAATCAAATGATTATTTGCATACAGCCCTAAATTCTAGAGGTCTAAAGACCTGTTGTTTTTTGTGAAGATCGGTTAACGGAAAGGGGTAGTTTACCTGCAACGTTTTATGTTTTAACAAGGGTATTTTTTCTGTGACGAATGATAACTGCCGTAAAGTCAAAGAAAATCAACTAATGTTTTGCATACAGCCCTGAATTGTAGAGTTCTCAAGACCTATTGTTATTGGTGAAGATCGGTTAATGGAATAGGGTAGTTTACCAGCAACGTTTTATGTTTTATCAAGGGTGTTTTCTATGGCAAACGATAACAGCCGCAAATTCAAACAGAATCAAATAATTGTTTGCATACAAGCATGAATTGTTGAGTACCCAAGACCTGTTGTTTTTGGTGAAGATCGGTTAAGGGAAAGGGGTAGTTTACCAGCAACGGTTTTTTTCAAGTGTAATTTTTTTCCATAGTAAACGATAACAGCCGCAAATTCAAACAGAATCAAATGATGTTTTGCATACAGCTTTGTATTGTAGAGTTCTCAATACCTATTGGTGTTGGTGAAGATCGGTTAAGGGAAAGGGGTAGTTTACCAGCAACATTTTATGTTTTAACAAGGGTAATTTTTTATATGACGAACGATAACTGCCGTAAATTCAAACAGAATCAACTAGGTTTTTGCATACCTTTTTGAACTAAAGGGAACTCAAGGTCTGTTGATTTTGTTGAAGATCGGTTAAGGGAAGGGGTAGTTTATCAGCAACGTTTTATGTTTTAAAAAGGGTAATTTTTTTATGACGAACGATAACTGCCGAAAATTAAATGAGAATAAAATAATTTTTTTCACTCTTTCCTGAGTTGCAGAGAGCTCAAGGTCTATTGATTTTTGTGAAGATCAGTTAAGGGAAAGGGGTAGTTTACCTGCAACATTTTATGTTGTAACAAGAGAAATGTTTCCATGACGAACGATAACTGCCGCACATTCAAACAGAATCAAATATTTTTTTGCATGCTTCCCTGAATTGTAGAGGACGGAAGGTCTGTTGATTTTGGAGAAGATCGGTTAAGAGAAAGGGGTAGTTTACCAGAAACATTTTATGATTTAACAAGAGTAAAGTACTTAATTTTTATAAATAAAGTATCCTGATAAGAAGCTCATAGTAATCCACTGTAGGAAACGTAGATGAAATATCTATAAATGAAGAGGTTAGGTGAACGGGGTGGGGGTAATTTTCTATTATTAAAAATTATAGTTGAAGGTGGAGGGCAGAATTTTTTGTATGTGTACTACGTTATCGGCAACAAAGAAGTAGTTTTTTGTTAAAATTGCTTCCCGGACTCTTTAGCCGTAGTTCAATGTTTTTGCAAAACCAGACTTTTCGGCAGTGCCATCGACTGCCATCATCGGTGAAAATCGAGTGCGAAAACGTGAGGTGGTATACGTTAGTGACCACAGTACTGTCGTTAATGCTGAAGCAATAAGTAGAAAGACGTAGTTTCTATGGAAATATTTCATTTCGAATATGATTTTAAATATAAATCTTAGAACATGGAAGTCATGTATGGTTCTCCATACCGATATTTAATATCGTTACGACGGTCTCACGGATCGTCGTGTTGTTCAATGAAAACAAAATAAGACACCAATAAAGTCACTAATTACCAGCTTTGATTAGTCACAAATAACAATTTGAAATCAACAAGGTACTCTCACACAATAATTCAAGTTAAATTTGTCCACACGTAATAATAATTTCAAATAATAATAGACTTCCGCACTATTCTATCACAAAAATTACTTTCCACTAATCCGTCACAATCATTTGATCCGCACTAAAGTAGTCCTCCACTGTAACTGACTAACTAACCCGGCCGCTGTTGCTTCTAGCCTACGTAGCCTGCAGATGTTCTGGAATAATTTTCCATTAATTTGGCGGTGTGCTGGCCAAATAATTTGGTAGTTAAAGGGTGCTCTCGAACAGTCTAGAAGCTACTTTAGTGAGTAGCTACTAGAGAGAGACGCTACACCTGCTCGGCTAGGTGTAGCGTGTAGAACATTTACGTAACTACAACTGTCGGCTTTTCAAAAGCGTTACGTTATTGGCGTAGCAATGTTTTGCATCAAATAAAGATACTTTATATCTTCTCTGTATAAAAATAGAGACTGTACTTTTAAAATTATCTTGTCTTTGTTCCATATCTTTATATAGCCCAAATTAGTGACAGTTTTTTACAAGCATCTCTTGTTTTACCAAGAGAAAAACAAAGTAAACATAACATAATTAAAGTTAACATAATTAATGCGGTCCAAGTCACTGTATGATAATTATATAATTTCCGTCAAGTGAAGTCAAGCGTAATTTGTGCTGGGTTACGCGTTTCAGGCCATATGACCCATCTTCAGACCATCACTCCAAAGGAGCTCGTTATATAATAAAATCCATATTAAAACAAACACATAATAAACAAATACGTAAAACACGCTGAATGAACATATTATAAGCGTACTATTAACCGACACGGTGCACCGCGTGTAGCATGTCAATACTGTCTGTACGACAGTATTGACATGCTACACGCGGTGCACAAGTCTCCAAAGATTTAATATTATGATGTACGTAATTAAAACATCAGAGCAGGTTTAGTGCGTATGAGGGTACACCGTGGACAACAATTTTCAACATTTCCTATTGAGCGTTGCTACAGCGTTCCTAGTTGCAGCGTTCCTATCAAGCTGCGAATCTACAGTGTATGTTTCACAGAACAAACACGCGAAAAAGAAGGAGCGCTCCGAAGTCACTCACGGACCCTCAGCATCTTGCAGAGGGTTCATTCCCTAAAGACGAAAAGTCTGTCTATGAATCGTTCCTCTGTAAACGCGTGCAGTTACACTGCCCAGCGATCCACAGGAAGCAAATCGCTATCCACGCTGGACACTTTTTCGGCTTGCACGCGTTATGTTGGTATGGGTTTCGGCACTTACCATTTAAAAAGCGTGCAAATGTAAGAAAATAAACATGAGTGAGGCCAGAAATAACGCGAATTTTGTGTGTGTGTGTGTGTGTGTGTGTGTGTGTGTGTGTGTGTGTGTCTTCCCTGCCTTTTTATTGTGGTAGTCATAATAATAAAATGGAAACGTAAACATTACATAATTGAGATATGCTTGCCTGCCACGAACGATATATTATTTTATACATGTATATTAACTCATACATAATTTACATTAAAATGAAAAAATTATAATTTTATTGCCTGGCAACAAAATTGTTTTATTTTTAACAATTACCATTGTTTCAAAAAGTTTAAATGAATTTTCAAGTACTTTACTGTTGTTAAAACGTAAAAGGTTGCAGGTAAACTACCCCTTCCCCTTAACCGATCTTCACCAAAATCGAAAGTCCTTGAGCTCTACAATTCAGGGACGTATGCAAAAAATTATTTGATTCTGTTTGAATTTGCGGCTGTTATCGTTTGCCATAGAAAATGCCCTTGTTAAAACATAAAACGTTGCTGGTAAACTACCCCTTTCCCTTAACCGATCTTCACCAAAATCAATAGGTCTTGAGAACTCTACAATTCAGGGCTGTATGCGAAACATTATTTAATTCTGTTTGAATTTGCGGCTGTTATCGTTTGCAAAATAAAATTACCCTTGATAAAAAGAACCGTTGCAGGTAAACTACCCCTTTCCCTCAACCGATCTTCACCAAAAACAATAAGTCGTGTGTACTCTACAAATCAGGGCTGTATGCAAAACATTATTTGATTCTGTTTGAATTTGCGGCTGTTATCGTTTGCCATAGAAAAAATCTACAGATAGACACACAGACACATAGACACACAGACACACAGACACACACAGACACTTTTCGAAAAACGACTTTTTTTCATGTTTTGAGTGTAGTACAATCAGAATCTGCAATAATCTCGAACACGATTTTTTTTGCCATCACCATACTTCCATATCCTTAAGGAACATGGAAGTAAAAAGACTCACTTGTTCTAAAGTGCTGTTGTTTATAACTACTTAGTCTTCACTGGATATTTGCTTTTAAAGGCCATGGTTTTAAGTCTTTCTCACTGAAATTGTCAGTGAGTACTCTCTTGCTACTTCTTATAATTGAAACACAGCTCTTTGTAGTCATCCTCATTTCATGTTCTTTATTGGGTAAAAGCGTGTGTGACAATCAGCTGACAAAGTAATTATTCGGCAAGTGTATATTCCATTATTTTCTAAGTATACGCTACAGCTGTTGTCTTTGATTGGTTTACCGACTGCAATCTGCAGTTTTACTGACGAATAAGCTATTTTCCGCATGCCGCTTACTGCTTTTTGCATTATCTTTGCGACCAGTAGTTATTTGTTTGTTGAAGAAGAGTAGTTTTTTAGTAGTAGAGTAGACGTAAGTAGTAAGCTGATAGACGTCAGTAGATACGATAGGTCATGAGCTGTTCCTTATTGTCGACACATTTTCAAAAAATATCTACTTGTAGCCTACGTGTAAAACTTTCCAAACGAAAAAAGAACAGAGGTAACTTAACACGCAGCATTTGTTTTGCGGGGGTTTAGATGAAAGTGATAGCTTATAAAACACAACACATTACTCACTTGACCTTTGACCTTCACAAACAGTCGAAAACTCAGTCAAGACGGACAGACAGACGTACGAGTGGTCATAAATCACCGTGTGTTGCTGGCAAGCGGTTCTTATTTCTCGAGTAGCAGAAGTTTGCTGTTTTGTAGTGGCATGTGTCGCGTACACTGGACATCTGTCTTGAGTGAAAAATTTTGTGTTGCTGAAATGTGAACACTGCTGCGGCCGCTACTGAGAGATTGAGAAAAAAAGTATTTTAACAAAATATTACAAAACAACAACAGTTCAAAAATACTCATATTTCGCCTTAGTTCAAACTTGGCGATAGGAGTGGTTTTAATATTTTAATAACTAAAATTTTATTGTAATAATAATAATAATAATAATAATAATAATAATAAAAATAATATTAGATGAATTATTGTAATGATGCAAAACAGTCATTACACTCGTGGCTCTAAAAACGTACGAAATATGTCTTGCAACGTATAATATGTTTAATTCCCCAAGTGGTGGGAGAAGAAACACGTTATTTCTCCGCAATTTAGAACGGATACCTTTGTAAGATTTTTTGTATTAAAACTTATTTTGTTTCCTTGAAGACAAGTTAATTTTGTTTGTAACAATTTGAACTAATTTTTTACCAAGCATTGAAAGTTAACGACTACATTTTCACATCAATTATTTAGACGACTACATCAATTCGCATTCTGTAAAACATGTTCTATTAGAGTAAGTAAACAAAATTAAAAAAAATATTGAAATTTTATTTTGGTTTTTAATGTTTTTTAATAAGGCGGAAGGTTCTTGAAATACAATCAATAAAAACACATTGCCTGACATTGTCTTGTCAATCAAATGGACGTGTCGTGCTTACTTGCTGAACTGCTAACTGTCATGCTCCGGACGAGGCTTTTCAGTATCGCCACCATTATCAGACCCTAAACCACGACAATCAAATATACACCTGGAACCCGTATAAACACTTTCACGGCTGGTCAATTCGTAAACAACTCTACTTGTCACTACCCTTTTGGCTCATCTCCATTAAGCTACGTCCCTTCTGCCATCCTATTGGCTACCTATTACGGAGCTTCGTCTCTCCGTAATGGTAAGCCACACCCAGCTTTGTCTAATTTCTTAACTACGTATGCAGTTATATTATTCACATGTCCCACCCTTGCAAAATATTATAAAATATTGCTTTATTACTAAATTCAGACTTTATGTCCATGAGTATAGTACTGTTCTCCTTTTTTACTTTCAAAATTTCTAATCCTACATATCACTTCCTTTTGAATAAATTATTTCCCACATTTATATACCGGAACAAAAATATGTTTTAATGTAGAGGCCAAAACTTCTTCGTTTTATAATCAGTTTTCTTCTTCATCATCAGTGGAAAGAATCATCATTCGTTAAAAACAAACTTTCTGTAGTGACGTCCATAATACTCTCATGTTTATAATAATCTTATCGGTCCTTATCATTTTTGCAAATCATCCTTTAATACAGAAAACAATTTTCATTGCAAATCCGTACAGCATGTTTGCATATTTGTGTAATTTCTTTGGGCAAAGTGGTTTTTTATTATTCTGAAAATTGATTCAATAAGATTGAGGTTAGATGCTACGGAAGTAAGCGAAGAATAAAATTATAAAATTTTTATCTCTTCTCCATACATCACCATATGTGAGTTTACTTTACGACTGTCGAAGCCTCTCGCTTCCTCCCAACCTCTAGCAAAGGCCCTACAGATATTTTGGTTAACTGGGAGTAAAGGCAGACTAGAATAAGCAGTCCCGACTCGAGGCGGCAGCTTCACCACGGCGTGGAGGGATGAGCGTAGTGGCGTTGTCATAATTGGTAAACACCACATATACCTAATGACAAAGAAGCTGTGACATATAGAGAGTAAATGTCGCCATCAAATAAGTACTGCCTGGTGTTAAGGAGGGGTTTCCAAAGGAGAAGGAACTCTGATAGAAAGCCATGGGCAGTTCAAGCTCTGGAAGATGTGGGGGAGATCAGTTAATCTAAGGGAATCTTCTTCTGAATCTGAATCTCCTAGTTCCTATCCGTTTCGGATGTTGGATATCATACGGGCTATTTTAACTTTCTGAACTACTATACGGAATAAGTCAGTTGTATTTATGCCAAACCAGGTCCCCTCATATTTCTCAGCCATGATATGCTCGGTCGCCCAACTCCTCTCTTTCCTGTAGTATGGACTGCAATAAGTAAAATCTCTGTTCATTTCTCATGAGATGTCCCAGATACTGAAGCTTTCTTATCTTTACTGTGTTAATAACTTCACTATCTTTTTTCAACTTTCTAAGAACTTCAACATCTTTTTTCAACTTTCTAAGAACTTCAACATTAGTTATATGCGCTGTCCATGAAATGCTCAGTATTCTACGGTAGAACCACATTTCGAAAGATTCCAATTTCTTAGTTGTAGCTTCAGTCAAAGTTCACGATTCTACACCGTAGAAGAGGACCGAGAATACGTAGCAGCGTAGAAGTCTCATCTTTGAGTTTATTGTTAAATCGTGACTTTTGAATAAACTGCTCATTCTAGTGTACTAGTGTACACTGCTCTTGCCTTTTCAGTGCTGCTATTTATTTCTTGAGAGTGGTCCCATTCTTCATTAACTATAGTACCAAGATATGTAAATTGGCTTACACGTTCAACTGGCCTTTGGTTCATATTAAGGGTGCAGTTTGTGAACTTGTTCTTAGATACAATCATTAGCTTCGTTATCTAGGGAATGGAAACTCCAAAATTAAATGACCTAGGCCTCCAGTTTGGGAATTGGGACGATGGGTTTGCCTTCCATCAATCGGAAAACATTTCTATTGCAAAACGTCCTAGCAAGAAAAAGCCGAACTGATCTCACAGGTAACGGAGACACATTATGCTTTGGCGCATATTTACTTTGCTAGCTGTGCAGACGAAACAATATGGCGCCTATTGTGACGTTACATTGTGAGAATTGTGTAGATTGTGTCTGACTGAAGGAATCTGTGCATGCAGTGAATAAGTGCGCACAATTGTGTTTGTACCTTTTGAATATTTAAGGAGACAGCTAATGCTATCCGCAAACATTACATTGTACAGTTAGAACGAAAGAGACATTTGATACTTTGTACTGAAAGGCTTTCTAACTTTTTGAAAGCACATTTACTAAGGTTACCAAAGTTGAGCAAACTGACAATAAGATCTGAACAAATCGAGCGTACAATACTACCAACGTACGAAATATAAAACTTGACAGTAAATGATATATAAAGTAGGAATAATTTTTGCTAACCGCCATAATTTTAGATGATATTGCTATTTACGACAGACATTAATTATTAATACATTTATGTTGAAAGATTGTCACTGATAAACGTTCCAGTATCAGTTTAATGTGCTTCTTCAAATCTGTCCCTGACTTGTCTACAGGTTATCTGAACAATTGTAAGAACAATTTTATTTCGTAAAATACATATAAAAAACGAAATGTTTACTTCTCAAAGCTCTTCAGAACGGGCATTGAAACTATGCAATATATTAAAAGATCAAGTTTAAGCTTCTATCTCGTAAAACCAAAACGAAAATCTACAAAAGCTTGATCAGACCAGTCGTAACTTACGGAGCTGAAGCTTGGCCACTCACAGCTGTATCAATAAACTCGTTGAAACGTTTTGAAAGAAAAATAGTGAGAGAGATATACGACCCAATAACGAAAGCAGGAGACTGGAGATGCCTTTGAAATGCTCAAATTAATGAAATATTGCAGCGGAAAGATAAAGTGAGCTTCATAAAGGCAAGATGGATAAGCTGGTTGGGACATGTAGAGAGAATGCCACAGGAGAGACTGCCCAAGCAAGTGCTAAATGGAAACATGGAAGGAACAAGAAGAATGGGCAAATCCAGAAGGTGATGGGTACATGAGGTGGAGGAAGACTTGAGAAGAATGGGCGTACAAAACTGGAAGAATGTTGCAACAGAGAGAGAGAACTGGAGGCGAATGGTGGCGGAAGCTAAGGGTCATCCCGGCCTGTAGAGCTTCGGAAGAAGAAGAAGACTATATTTAAAGCAGCCAGTCGATACGTTTCACATTATAAGGTCCACAATGGACCTTATAAAGTTCCTCTCCTGTAGTTTTCGCCCTATAGTACAATCACATAATTACTATGAAACTTATTTAAGTGATCCAACCATCATTATCACCCCTCCTTAAGAGTATTTCCACATTTTCTCTCACACATTCTTCTTCTTTAGCCCCTTGTCTTAAAACCTTTTGCTTATTCTTTTCCTCTCTTTAAAATCGACAACGACCGAGAACCACATTCCGTCGACTGAGAGTTTCTTTTGTTTTGTTAATAACTTAGTATATTGTAGTTAGCAATTTCTCTTATAAGATATTTTTGTATATGTTAGTATAAAGGTGAAGGAGAAAATATTAAATAAAACAAATAAGACTGTGATGAAGCAATCTAACGTACTGTTATCGAACGGACATACCGATGGACGTATGAATCAATTCCCTAAAAGCAGATGCATTAATACACTATTAGTCTGTAACGATGGAGAGCTGTGTAGGACGTAACACACGCATCGAAAGCGCGGATGATTAATGTTTATCCACAGAAGCGTGAATCCAGCTGATACATTTGCTGCCGTGGGAATATATTGACACTGTGTAATGAAATGGAAATACAATGTAATACATTCAGGAAAGGAGAATGGGGGACAAGTCAGTATACTGAAGGTAGAGGCACGGGTAAAGTTTATGGTAACAAAGAATGATTGATTGAAATAGAGGTGCTGTGCCGGACAGTTATACACAGCCCTCCATTTTGTCATTTATCTGTTGTGCCTAATTATATGTGACAATGTTATTTCCTTTTCACTGAAACTCTTCTACAATCCTTAGTTCTCATGCATGCTTTTCCAAAGCTTCATCATTACCAACTCTATCATCATCATCTTTGTGGACAAACTAACTTTTTCAATCCACCTTGTGACTTCTTTTATGTGTGTGTGTGTGTGTGTGTGTGTGTGTGTGTGTGTGTGTGTGTGTGTGTGTGTGTGTGTGTGTGTGTGTGTGTGTGTGTGTGTGTGTGTGTGTGTGTGTGTGTGTGTGTGTGTGTGTGTGTGTGTGTGTGTGTGTGTGTGTGTGTGTGTGTGTGATAAGCATATGCTTTATCATCAGATCATAAAGTATCGCTCGTAGGAGGTCGTCATTAGTTTAAAAGCCAATATTATTATGTACTGTAAACGCGTCAGCACAATAGTACACATTGCTACTAATACACTTATATTACTACTGTATATTACTTAAACATTTATGGTACGTTATAATTTCAAAAATAATTTCGTAAATGTTAAATATCATTATAAATTACTACAATTTAACCAATTAGATTTTACAGTTATTATTTACACTCTTAAAGTTTATCATTGTCTCCTTACTCTTTTCTTTTTAATGTCTTTTATGACTCGTTGGTTGACGAGTAAAAATAGTTTGATGTCACCTTATTGCTGTGCGGTGATACTCAGTGATTCCTCGTCATGATCCTGAGTCCTGTGTCCTGTGTCGATCCTTCATTGTCGTCTGATCCTTCTGGAGTCCGTCGTCCGGTCCTCCTGGTCCACTCAGTATTCAGATAACTGGCACGGTGCTATCTCCATACTGCTGGGCTATCGACCTTAGATGCTACACCGGCGGGCATAGCCTTCTGTTGCAGATGTGTTTCAATGAATTCCTTTAGTGTTTGTTTCCAACAAAAAAGAAACTGACTTTCTAATTGTAACAGTATATACTGAATTGATTTTGCACATTGCATACATTATAACCTATTTTGTTATGAATGACTTGATCTGCAGTGGTTTGACAAGCTCTCTTATCTCTGTTGTAGCGTTATTGTACACTATATAGTATAATACTCATACAGTTTTTAGTAACTTAACAAACTTAGTCTTTTAAACAAACTACAGAAAAATCTTAGCATCACATAATTCAGGACTGGACACTCAATGAAAGAGAACATTTACATTGTTTTTTTTATTAAGCAGGCACTCTTAATAATTTTCTTTTCAGTGTTCCGATGTGCTCAACAAAAATATTGTTTTTGTAGTAATAACATGTGTTGTATGGTCAATATAACAAAAAGTCTGGTTTCCTAATGAAAATACTCATACTACAGACTGAATCAGTTTGTATTCCGTAGTTTATTATTCACAGGGTACAAGCGAATTAATACATGATGCATTTATATTGCTGGTTATACAGAATTAAACAAAATTCATTAATTTATCCTTATGTAGGGTGGACTGAACAAAATATTCCCCCCCCTTACATGTTGAAGTGCTGCGTGGATTCGTTAATATATCCACTTTAACTCTATAGCGTGCGTTCTCCTTTAATTGTAATTGTGACCTACTTACTCACTCATAAAATTTCCTTAGAGAGCTCGCATGATATTTGCCTATCTCTCTCTGTCGTGTGTCATCATGTACAATAAACGTTTGCTTGCCAACTTGTCTTACCAAAGCATAAGGTCCATCAGCTAAAGAATTTTTTAGCAGTATTGTCTATGCGTTTGCCAACTGGATTTGTTTTTAATAACACTCTCTCTCCAACATTAAAATTCTGTAACTTATGAGTTCCGTTAAATCTTTCCATTCTCTTATTATCTCTTTCAATTATTCTACTTTTAGCATGATCAATTTTAATTCTTAAAGTACAGGTAAGTTCTGGTTAGCAGGTTTGAGAACGTACCCCTTCCAGAATCTGTCGGGTTGACGTCCTTGCTCAAGCTCTGTCGGTGTGTAGCTTGTTGCATCGCTATAATTATCATCAATGGCTTGTTCAAAGAACGGTAAATGTTCTGCCCATCTATTGTGTTGGTTATGGGAGTAAATACTTAGGTATTTACCCAATTCTTTATTCACTCTCTCGGGTAAATTTCCCTGTGGATGTCAGATGGATGGGCTGAATTCCATTTTTTCTTAACACTCTATTCCATACGACTCTTTGAAACTGTATTCCTTGGTCACTAAGAATTCTCTTCATTTTACTATAAATCGGAATATATTTTTGGAACAGAATTTTTAAGACGGCTTTCGTTGTGGGTCGCATAACAGGATACCGATGAACTGCCTTAGAAAACACGTCTATACAGACCAGTATGTGTCTAACCCCCCGACTTGATCGTGGTAATGGGCCTAAGAAGTCCACTGGAACTATCTACAGTAACTGTGTCCTATCCTTACTCCAAAAACTGAACAAACTATCTCTGTAATGATTGCTGTAAGATTAGTCAATAGATACATGCATCAAAAAAGTTACATCCAAGTCTGACTGACTCCCATGTATTTGTGACTGTAACATAACACGTGTCCCAAACTGCGTCCCGTCTGTGACTCATGAGTTCGATACTCGCCGTACAGGATTATTTTTAAGTCATGAGCTCTATCATCCTCATACTGAATTTATTTTTAACTAAACAATATGTTGGATGCAGCGATGTGGTTTTTCTAGAAAGTTCAATAAATCCGTAAAGTTTATAAATAATCCACGTCTCGTTCAGATGTTTTCATTTTTGAAAGTTTGTTTACTGAATACAAACCACGTAAATACAACTCACGTTTATTTAATAACCGTCGAAATCATTTTTCGCCAAACGATTTGTATGAACATCAAATACCAAAGAGCAAAGCATTTTTTATATCATCTACAGTTCGAAAACCTCTATGTAACAGATCAACAAATGAAGTTATTGCGATACTTAGTTGTAATAAGACCCCTAAAGGTAACACGTTGGAATATACAAAATAAGGAATAAAGCCAAAAATTAAAAATACATGCAAAAATTAAAAAAAAACATGAAAAAATAGAAAGCATGCAACCGAATTAGAGACTGTTCCTTGTGATACTAAGGGACACGTGCTTGTGTCAGAAGAGGTCCTCCCTGGACGGAGTAAGGTGCAAGACGCGAAAGGCGTAACGATTTTCTTTAATTTTGTAGTTCAACCGCTGGGAGCCGCAAGGTTTGAGGCAGCGGGTCTATGGTTTCCCCTGGAGTTATTTGACTAGCGCCGTTCTGACGTTAGATCGTGGCAGC
The DNA here is from genome assembly GCA_034769895.1 of Magicicada septendecula. Taxonomy (NCBI): domain Eukaryota; kingdom Metazoa; phylum Arthropoda; class Insecta; order Hemiptera; family Cicadidae; genus Magicicada; species Magicicada septendecula. The sequence continues at coordinate 86,653,113 of CM068367.1, forward strand.
TGAGTTGCCAGCCGCTTTTGGTGGGGTGTCGAGGCTGAGACCGGCGGCTTTTGCGCCAAGGCCAGCGAATGCCCGAACCTGGACGACAGCGCATCCGCGGTGGTTTTAGCAGATTCTGGTAGTTGCTTCCTCAGCCTACGGTCTTTAGATTCGAGTGTCGCCTATAGTCTGTTGGTGCCACATGTAGTTTATCCTGAGACGTTCTTCCTTCCAGATTGGTCACACCAGCTTCTTTCCTACACCCAGTTCTTATGCGCGGTTATTCGTTTTTTCCGTTTTCATTGTGTCATGTCAAAAGGCATAACTTAGATAATTTAGGCCTACTCCACAGTTTCATGGAGATATGGGGACGTGTAACGGGGAATAGAGAATAATGGGGCACTGCCGAGTTTAAACTCACGTGCATAAACACTTTCGAAGTAATGGGACTCACCGCTGTATTCACGGACATGTACTCAGTAGCGAATCTAGAATTTGGTCTGAGGGGGGGGGGGTTGAGTCGGCTTCAAACAAAAGAAAAAACAAGTTAAAACTAATCAATATTTGAGTTTTTAAAATGGGTTAAAAACGTGTAATAACATACTGAATTCAGTCCCATTAAAGTAATAACACAATAAAAATAAGCGCTATTGCAACATTCTTTATAAGATACTTATTGACTTATTTGAATTTCCTATATTTCATATTCCAAACGTACACGCATATTCTGTGTAATAAATTTGTTTTTAGACCTCTATTTGAAAAAGGGGTACTACTGTATTAGCGTATACAGCTGTGAAATTAATAAAACAGCTTAAAAATTAGGAGATTAACAAAATTTCTTGTCAACTGTCGACCTTGTGGGGTGGGGTCCGGTCCCATTCGCCCCCCCCCCGTATATGCGCCCCTTCATGCTCTTAATTATTTCAGAGCAAATGTTACAGGTTTCTTACAAATTTCGCCGAACTGTGCGAGCTGATGTTTTCGTGGTTGATAGCTCCAAATTCCAGAAGCTCATCTTTAAACGCGGCAAATGAAGCGTTCAAAATTGGATGGCCATATCGTCGCTTACTTTTATTGTCACTTGCTTCGGTCTTGTAGAATTAAACAACTATAGGATTAAAAGTATTCGAATTTAACGTAAACTCACTTGAATGAAAAAATACTTAGCTGGTGTGTTAAGGAATTATAATTTCTTAAAGTAAATTATATGCAATCAGAAAGACAAGACTAATAGCAAAAATATTTTTGCAGTATGCAATAAACGTTATGTTTCGGCTTGCACAGAGTGGAGTATTTCGGGGATTCTCAGTACAAAATTAGTTTCTATCTGTTTCATGAAACTAAATTTATGTAACTTTCTAAGTTGCCACAATAATTAATCTTTTTAAAATTCGTTTTAACGAATTGTGTAAAGCTGTATCAATTATATATTCATGTTTATCGGTGTCCAAGCCACTTATTTATATATTGATAGAATAAAGTATTTACCTTATTTTGTTTGTCCGTCTGGTGGCTTTATTTCTTCTTCGTTATTACGACGCGTTTCGGGACATATGCCCCATCCTCAGGTATTGTCACTCAGCAGAGGTCGTCATTTAAGTAAAAATATCAACACATAAAACATATAACAACTTACACATAATCAACAATAAAAACGTTTAAACTTTGGAGCACGTACAAGTCGAGATGCGACCGTTGTAGTCCGGGATGCGCATCTCGACTTGTACGTGCTCCAAAGTTTAAACGTTTTTATTGTTGATTATGTGTAAGTTATGTTATATGTTTTGTGTTGATATTTTTACTTAAATGACGACCTCTGCTGAATGACAATACCTGAGGATGGGGCATATGTCCCGAAACGCGTCGTAATAACGAAGAAGAAATAAAGCCACCAGACGGACAAACAAAATAAGGTAAATACTTTATTCTATCAACTGTATCAATTAATTAATTTTAAACAATAAAAACAAAATTATTAATTATTTACACTATAAAAAGATGTCTTTAGTTTTGATTACACTTTATATACAGTAAGAGATAAAATAATAGTATAGTAACCTACTTATTTTTCTGTAGACACGTAGGTATTGCTTAAACTACACCCATTCCATGAACTGAAATAACAACTTCATAATGACAACCACTTTCATTTGTAATGTATATATTTTTTTGTCTTGTACTTTCACTTTTTTTTAAATTTGCTGAACCACCTGATGTAAATAACTGCCAGTGCCACTTCTCTCCGTTTCTTGAGTTTATCTTTGTGTACACAAAAATGTTGTATTCAAAAGTGATGCAGTTCCAAATATCTCAATTTCAGTTGCCCATGTGCCTTCTTTTATCATATTTTTTAGTGACGTCCTACCTTTAAATAAATCATTGGCTCGGTTGTTGTTCAACTCATTGTCCATATAATTGACAACTATGTTTCTAACGTCCATGTGATAACCTTCACTGGCAGTAATTACGTAGGAAACTGCCCTAAACCAACAACTTCCGTCACCCACAATTTTCTTCACACCGTGTGGTTTCGCAAGTGCTAATTTATGACCGATTCTAATACATGTGCATTGCCCTTCAAAGGACAGACCCAACACTTTACACGTTTCCATTTACCACTCTACGTCAACCGGATCATAAAAAAATTCACTTCACACCACTCACCAGAAACCTCCACATCAGATTTATCATCATTTAGATTGTAGAAAATTTTCAAGTTTTTCACATGTTCTTTCTTTTTCCTCAATTTGCCACTTTCATCTTGTAATATACAATACTCGTTACTTAAAACATTGTTAACTGTAAATGGTCCACTCCATGGAAGTTCAGTAAACATTAATTTATTTTTGAATTTTGTCACATTTTTTACCAAAACTCTACTCCCAGGTTTTATTTCAGTTTTCTTTGTTATTGTGTGTCTTTCGTCAAATTGCCTTTTCTGATTAATCTGAGCTCTTCTAATATTTTTTAACGATGCTTCATCAATTACTTTTTTCATTTCTTATATTTTTTGTAATTTTCTTTCCATTTCTTTATTTTCTTCAACAATATCTTCCTCTACTTCTTGAACATCCGTTGTTTTTTCAGCTACCTGAAGAGGCTCCTCGTCTTCATCGGTCAAATTATCTTCATCAACAAGGTATAATGGTAAAACTGGTACTCTGTTGTACAACATAAAAAAAGGTGAAAATCCTGTTGTTTTGTATCTAGATGTTCTGTACGCAAATAATACACTCTCGAGAACATCAGGCCAGTTATTAATGTTTTCCATTAAAGGTCTTTTCAGTTTATCTTTTATTGTCCTCTTTTGACGTTCTACTAATCCATTAGCCTGTGGATGGTAGGGTGATGTTAATCTTTGTTTTGTCCCCGTCAGTCTATGGAATTCTTTAGAAACTTGATTTACAAACTCGCGACCATTATCGTTAATTTGTATGTTAGGGCAACCATGTCTACATATAATTTCATAAATAAATTTAGCTACTTCAATGCCAGTCTTATTTTTAAGGGCTTTGGCCTCAGCCCACTTTGAAAAGTAGTCTACTGCCACCACTATGTATTTTTTGCCCTGCACTTCTGGTAACTGCATAACGTCTATTCCAATTTGTTCCATGACTCTCTTAGGAACAGGAATTGGCTTCATTTCGGGTACACAAGACACCCATGGAGGTGTAATTTTCTGACACACTTCACAATTTTTTACAAAATCTGTCACCTTTAATTTTATATTTTTAAAGTAGTATCGTTGTGAAAGTATGTCCACAGTGCTATTTATTCCTCGATGTGGAGACATACCAATCGCTTGTTTGCTAGTATCAGCACCTTTGTGGGCTACGTCCATTCATTTTTGTATTTTATTATCGTCGTGAACAATTTGTATTAATTTTTCTGTACCTCTTAGCCTGTCAGATTTACGATAAAACAGTTTATTGTCACGAATAACATAAAGTTTACATTGTCTCTTAAAGTTTCTACTTTCATACGATTTTGTACACTTTTCAGGAATTGCTCCAGTAATTAAAAACTTTTGTATATCCAGCGATGTCATTCCTCCTTCGAAAACCTTCATTTTAATTATCCCAACTGAGATCTGAATATGCAAAGAAAACACGAACAACTATCGAATATTAAGTAAGATACTTAAAACACTGTAAACACAAATACTAATATAACACAACAACAAAAATAATACTATCGTTGATTTATAACAAAACGACGATGTTTAAAGACACATTTAGCCGAACGTAGTCAACCACACTTTAAAAACGTCTCAGAGCAACTGTTTATTTCCAATGCAATGCTTTTCCACAGGTTCCTTTGTTTCCCAATTCTTCAACGTACACAGCGACAACGGAAACCAACTGCCAGCGCCTCCTTACCTCTGACGTCATAAGCCAGTGACGTCATGTGATCATCTCAGCACGGGTGACTTATTCGGACTGCTACAATACACTGTCACCAGGTGTTTCTTGCCTACGTCACAGAGCATATCACAATGTCTCTACAATTCTTTTCACATCACATTGATGTGTGTGTGTGTGTGTGTGTGTGTGTGTGTGTGTGTGTGTGTGTGTGTGTGTGTGTGTGTGTGTGTGTGTGTGTGTGTGTGTGTGTGTGTGTGTGTGTGTGTGTGTGTGTGTGTGTGTGTGTGTGTGATTTGTAGTTTGTTGTATAAGTGTTTTTGTAAATTGCTTCCTTTTTTCAAGTGCCTGTTTAAGTAAAAGATATAACATGAGTAAATGTTCCCTGTGATACTTATTGTATTGAATTACACATAAATTCACTTGCACAATTTTAACTTTTTACTTATTACTGGTTGTAGTCTTTCAGCTATGCATAAAACACTGCCTTTATCACATCTGGTAATAAAGTATATTATAATATTAAAAAAGTTATGATTTGATTTCAATTTTTTAAATCTTTTTTTTCATTTTTACGCGTCATTAGTGCATAATATTATTATGTAAAAATGACGACCTCCTACGAGGGTACTTTGTGATCTGATTATAAAGCACGTGGTATGAAACGTGTCACTTATATATAACAAAGAAGAATTGAAAAAGGTCAGTTTGTCTATTATTTGTCTATTAATACAAGTGACAGGTACCGTTGTAAACATGAATGCTAAACTTCTTTGTGGAGTTGCAACCGCTCTTCCGGCTCTTCAACGTACGTGGCAGCGATGAGTCACGTCATTCCACTCTCCTCTTCTCTTCACAGGTTAGGTTTACGGCATGCTTGCTGATGACGTTCTCAGCCGCACTTCTCCAATTATACCTCTCATTTATCCAGCCGAATTTGTCCAGCTAAACACTATGACTTTCGTCGACTCGTTCGTTCATGAGCCTTCCACCTCAAATTCGTCTTCCCCTGTAACTGCCTTCTTGGAACTACAGCTTCATAAATTTTCTAAAAATCTGAATCCACTAATTTTTTACTTGACCAAACTACCGTAAACTCTGACTAATCTCTGATGCAGTTTTTTTTTAAATACGAGTTTCAAAATATTTATCGTGTACTGTAAATAGATTGTCACGGCAATTACAGACTGTTCGAGAGGGTACTTCCACCCGTTTCTCGGCTAGCTGAGCAAGTACAATGTCTGTGTCAAGGCTGTGTAGTAAAATACTCTCTAGACTGTTCAAGTGCTTGTTAACTGCGCGATTTATGCTGGCACGCCGACAAAAGAATGAAACATTATTCTACAACATCTGCAGGCTACATAAGCAACAACGGCCGGCTTAGAAGCAGTCACAGTTGGCGATTTATTCAGTGCGGATCAAGTGGTTGTGGAAAGTGATTACTATGTTATAGTTAGTGCGGAACTAGTTTATAGTTGACATTTTTACTGTAAGAGAGTATCTTATTGATTTCAAAATGTCATACCGCCTCTTTTTACTTTTCTCTTTTTTCTGACTGGCAAGATGTGTACGAATAAGAGCTACCGAAGGTGTAGTGAAACGTCTGGCTAAAGAATGCCTCCAGCAATGGATTACAAGTTTAAATTGTGTTTGTTTTACACAGACGCTGAAAAAAATATATACTACACATTTCTTTCAAAGTCTTGTGAGAGAAAATAAATGAATTGTGAATGAGAGACGTAGAAGATTACTTTGTAACGACTAGTGGGTGCTTGCCGTAACACAGCAAAAGAGAATGTTAGTCAGAAACGGACGAAAGTGAGAACAGAGCACAGCCAAGAGATATTTCATTAGTGCAACGTGTTTATATCAAACCAGGGGGGGAGTGGGCGCTCCGTTAGACTCTCACTCTATCGAGCGCATTCCTGGCAGCGCTACATAAACTATTTACTGAAGGTCTGGTATTCGCAATGTTTGCGCAGAGAAGACCGTTTGTTTTGTGCGTATGTGTGTGCCCTATAGTCAAGAAATCAACCCGCCTCTGATAAAATAGGTAGTATTTAAAATTATTTTCTATTAAAATAACTTGTTTCGGTACTTTTTTTTTTTGTAATCAACAGAATTATAGTTCCAATTCCTTAACTGCTGGCTAAATTCATAGCGGCTTGAAAGTTCAAAACGATTGAACAGTTGTTTAATATTAATAAGATTTACCGATCTTTAGTTGGTCAGCGGTCTTCAGTTTTCCATAATTCATAACTTCATGGTTTGACCAATCCCCCCCCCCCCCACAGAGAGCGTCTGGCCAACAAACATAACTTGCCACGGCCTCGCTTCCCATACTCTACAACTGTACAGCCTTGATTAAACTTCCAAAACAACTGATGTTCGTATTGGCCTTACGCACTATGGAATACCACAAACTTATATCTATACTGCCTACGCACAAATGGAATACTACGGCCCAAATAAGTAACATAACGTACCCTGATACACACGTACGGCTACAAAAAAATTTTCTTCTTCTTCTAGTCTTCAAGGATTAGGTTATATAAACCTGTTCCAGCACCCATCTCACCCTCGGACGCCCCATGTCTCTTCTATCACTGGCTTTATAGTTCAGTGCCGCTTTCAGGAATCCTTTGCAGATGATCCCACTATTGTCTTCTGTAAGCTAAAATAATTTCATTTATGTCCTCTACCTCGAGTTATGCTCTGATATACTCATTCCTTTCTATCTTTCAACGTGCAGTTTAAATAAGAAACTCCACTTCAGCACTCTGAATCTTGCCGCACTTCTTTTTTGGCATGACCCACGCCTCACTCGCATGTGTCAATGTGGGTATAACAATTGTAACATAAAATTTAATCCTTGTGCCGTGTTTTGCTTTTATTCTAAGATTTCTATGAATCTACCACAAACATTCCTAAATGTATTTATCTTCTTTTTAAATATCATATTCAGATTTATAGCTTAGAGCAGATACGAGATATTTAGAACGGCTCACTTGTTCTAAAGTGTTGTTGTTTATACAGTAATTATCTTTGTCCCCACTGGACATTTACCTTTAAAGACCATGGTTTTAGCCTTTCTCACTGAAATTGTCACTGAGTACTCTCTTGCTACTTCTTGTAATTAAAACACGTCTCTTTGTAAACCATCCTCATTTTCTTGAATAAGAATTATGCCATCTGCATATAGCAGGGAACCCATACAAATTGATTCGTTAAGCTGTATTCCCAAAGTGACTCTGGATTTCCATGCTCTCAACATGTAAAAAAAAATTATACAATATATTTTGTTTAATAATAATCTGTTTAAAATTCGAATTTCACTTTCTGACAAATTGGAATACACGTTTAAAATCATGCTTATAGCTTACACAACACATACATTACACAAGTTTTAAGACATCGTAAGACTAAAGATGTGTCTTCATACTAAAACTAGTCATAGAGGGGAAAATAAATTAATGAAAACTGTAAGAAGACTGGAGGTTTCTTGAATAAGGACTGTTGCCTGACTGACCCATCTGAATACCAAGAATAAAAGTGATTCTGAAAGATTGTTTATTTATTGGAATACACTCATACTATTATGTTGATTATTATTGAACAATAACCAGTTACTAGCTAATAGCTAACTGAGTGTGTATTTTGACGTTTAAATTCCCTCTTCAAACAACATTTATAAACCACTTACCTTTAGAATGTTTGTAGCATAATATGAAGTTAGAAGCGACGTCGAAAATGTATTTTAGAGTAGAAAAGAGCTTTTAGCACACAGCATCGAATATCGCCCCTACCTTGTTATAAAATGTTTACGGCAGTGTAAACTACTCGTGGGTCGTTCGCTAACGACCTAGCCAAAAAGAACTGCTCCGTCAAGTGAACTACTGACTAAAGTCGTTCGCGGCGCAGGGCAGTAGTTCGTTCGTAGTTGTAGACAAGTTACAACGTTCAATGCATACAACACATGGCTCAAAAGTCAAGTAATTATATTTTTGGTTACGCTTCACATTCGGTAACATGGAAAAATATGCGCAGCGAATAAATTCTTTATAATTTCAATTACGTCTCGTTCTCTCTCTGGTGGAAGCAGTTAACAGATCCCTTTACTTTACTGTAATTAAAATATTAGTTTAATAAAATTACTTGAGTACACGTTTAGTGTAAACGATTATGAAGTCTTTGTTGCATTGTGTACAAGAGAGGTGTTGAAGTCTCGTTAAGTAGGAAGCAAACTCAATTTCTTACAGCAAACATTACTGGCGCAGTCTAGCCGAGCCAAAGCAAACTCGGAACCTTCCTCACTTGTTACTTAGTTCCTACAAAGTTTGTTTTTTAACATTATGCTACTTTTGACTGATTGTATTACTGTTAACACACCCACAGTTTTCAGTTTCACAGCATATTTATGTTTACCTCCAATACCTCCATTCATTTTAAACTCACCAATAAAATATTGAAAATATGACTTTCAATTATAGGTGCTAAATGGAGATAAATTACTTCAAATAGTAGCGATAATAAACATGGATATGTTTGTTACAAAATAGAAATATCTTTGTAATATTCTTAGAAATATAAGTTAAAAGATTGTAGCGGTCGCAGGACCGCTACGTAAAATTTAAGACTAGGTTAATGAACCTAGAGGAAGCGAAAAGTGTGCCAGAGCCTAAAAGAGTGACAGGATTTGCAATGAACACATTTTTAAGAAAAAACAAGATTTATTACATTTCAAGTTGGTGACACAATGTTCCAGTATTATATTGTTCTTTACATATATTCATGAATTTATATAGTGTTCAGAAAATAGACATAAGATATATATATATTTATTTACAGACTAGCATACCCCATGAGGGAGAACAACGCGAACATCAATACAGTAGAAACAACGGACCACACCAAGTTAACCCCACCACTTAATAAAAACGCTAATAACCATTCAAGAATAATTATAATAAAAAGACTGTTAATACAGATAATCGGAGACCAAATCTATGTACCAAACCATACTTTACTAAAACAGATTAACCACCCCCTCATGGTGTACGTTAGACAAGTTACAAAGTAGCCAGTTACAATTTTTTAACAAACTTGAGTTCTCGTGACTTTGAAATATTTTCAGTTCTTAATACAGATATTTAATGTTGTATTTAAACAGATATTTAATGTTGAGAACGAGGGTAGCCAGTCTATGAAGTTGATGTAGATTGAAGAGGGATAAATGAAACGTTCCCTCATGAAACGTTCATGAATTGTGTAGAGACGAATTCATGTAGAGACATGATAAACTGTGGACGAGCAGAGGGTGCAAAATTTGTCCCTGGACTACGGTGAATGTTTACTGGAACTCATTCCTGGGACTTCTGGGTCCTTCGGTGTATTTTGTTCCTTCAGCATTCCTCGGTCTGACGGCTTCGGGGAGCTTACTGTGGAGCTGCTCTGCTGGTAGTCACCGATGTTCGCGTGACCACCGCTCTTCTACCTTTCTCCTGGCTGGTGTAGGGACCCTATAACATTTTTATTTGGGGATTAGCCGCCAGTTAATACACCCAGACATTACACTCTCTCGCCTCGGAACACAAACGCCGCAATCACTTTGACAATTAAGTTCATTAACCTCTTATACACTTCAATAAATCCAAATTGCTTAATTTCATTAAATGATAATAATTAATTTTCAATAAGCTTTAACTAAGTAGGAGCTAACAAGCAATAATTTCGTCTTTAGAGAGGAAGTAACTAGTAAATTAAAATTTTACAAAGCATAAGTTTTACAATAACGAATAACCCGGGGCACACACACGCTTACACAATCGTAACACACATAATCCATAATTAAATAAAAATGAAATAAAATAATTAAGTGTACACACCTGGACGTCTTTACGAGTTTACAGACGAATGCAAAGAAAGCCGACACACATCCTAGGCCGTCAGACCAGCGGGAATGTCCAGATCGAAGGCTTGCTGAGAAATGAGGCCGAAGCCTGGTCTTGTTGGTCGCACATGCCTGCATAAAACAAACCTGTCCCAATTTGCCAAAATAAGCCTTCGGCTAACCTAATTGCGAAAAAACACAGCCAACAACTGACCAAAGCGACTGGTCACTAAATTACGTCGCCGTAGCGTCGACAAGGCATTGGCAGGCACTGCTGCCAACCGCGTTGGTAGCACTGAACAACTCTAACTGCGCCGGGAATTTTCAAAGTCCCGGCACAAGATTCTTTACATAATATTTTTAGAACCTACTTACTTACTTACTAGCCAACGCCCACCCTTGGCTGTTAAGCCATTAGGCGACGCGCTGACCAGTAGCGTCGGGCTTCGGTGATCTCGGTGTTTAGCACACGTGAATAATTCCTTCTGGCTTAATCAAAAGTGGATTAAAAATAATTTTTTTGAACAATATCACCCTAAGTGTTTTTTATAATTTATGCTAAATTTGCTTTCATCATGAACAGTGTAAACCAAATAGGTAGCTACAGGCTGTTGCTTATAATGTGTAGCCTTTGCCTTAAAACAAAATATAAAAAAAAGGAAATTGTGGTTAAACAAAATCATAATGATCAGGGAAAATGACTCTCAGTGAAAGAGATAGATAAAGGGGGATGGGCAGACAGAGAGAAAGAGAGATAGAGAGAGGGAGAGAGAGAGAGGGGCAGAGACAGAGAGAGAGAGAGAGGGAGAGGAGAGAGAGAGAAAAATAGACAGACAGACAGATAGAGAGTAGGAAGAAAAAAGGGGAGAGAGAGATACAATTTTTATAAAGGACGTAATTCAATTTGCCTGGTAATTACCAGTATCAAACGTATTCTCCCTGGCCATTTACTGTTGTCATTGACTAACAAAGTACTGTACATTCGTGCGCCAATATTCAATTACTAGGCTGAAATTGGAATTTGAAGTGTGATAACATGAAATCTACGTTCATTAAAACTTCTGTATCTGTTACTGTCCTGTACGTTGAATCTACACTTCATTCAGTTAGTTCCTACTGAACGGACCAAAGTGCACACCTAATCCCATAGAGATTGGAAAGTGTGACATGGGTGTGGGTTACATGAAATTAAATTTTGGCCTACATTACGATTTTTACGTTACGATTTTTGTAACCTACATTGTAATATCAGCAAACGTGATAGTGAAAACCCGTGCACTAGCCTTATATGTACACTAAATAGAAAAACTGTCACATATTCCTTTACGGAATGATACAATTGACGTATGAACGAATGTTTATAATCAGTATTATCGTCATAACTTTCTTCGTTTTATTTTCTTCTTCTTCTTCTAGTCACCAGACTTAATACTGGTTTTATGCGACCTCTAGTCACCTCTAAACCTAGTCAACAGTTACCGCAATCCACGTCAGCAACAATCTGATTCACTAACGCCAATCGTAAGTTTCCTCACTCAATACTGTTTTCCTACCCACCATCCCTTCCATCAGTGCGTTAACTTGTCAACTAAGGTCGGGCGCCTTAGAATATGTTCTGTCAACCAGTCGCTTCTCCTGACAAGAGCCTTCCATAAATGTCTCTTTACACCTTTCTCATCATTTATGAGAAAAGTTTTCACCTCTTTAAAACTTCATCATTCCTCACTCTATCTGTCTGTCCACCTGCTCCTCAACATCTTTCTGTAGAATCATATTTAAAAAGTATTAATTTTCAGCCTGTCTGGTTTTCCAAGGTTCACGACTTGTTGTAGATACATGTAACTTCATACAACAGGAGGAAGTGATAAGTGGAGGACGAGGGAGAAATAAATGAGAAGTTGTATGAGGACGTGGTAGCAAAATGGGAGTAAAAGGGGAAGAACGAGCTATAGTGAAGAGGAAGAGGAGATAGGAAGGAGAATATTAAACTGTAGATGGAGAGGAGAAGGAAGTGATGATATGAAAGGAGAGACGGAGGTGAAGGAAGTCATGGGAAGTACAAGAGAAATTGCTAGAAGATTGTGACGGAGGATGTGGAGGAGAGATGATGATGACGGCGATGACAATGACGTCGATAATGAAACGTACCGGTATAGTTAAATAGCGGTGCCATAACAATAACAAATTTGAAAAAATAACACCCAATTGATTATATCATTTAGTAATAAATGTGAATTAATGGATGAATTTCAATTAGTGGACTACGATGAACAAACGACAAAAGACATAGTGAATAAAACTTGGAGTAGCTGGACGTAATAAAAGTAAGGTGAAGAGTGATTGAATGTGATTGAAGTATATGTGTGTGATGTGAGGTGTGTGTGTGTGTGTGTGTGTGTGTGTGTGTGTGTGTGTGTGTGTGTGTGTGTGTGTGTGTGTGTGTGTGTGTGTGTGTGTGTTTTCAACGTGACGGAATTAATTATTGTGTGGTCTTAAGTAAACAGTGTTGAAGAACAACGAAGCATCACCATCAGCTCTGTTAATCTGAAACAATATAAAACATTATCTCTTCTCTAAAGTCAAAACTTCTCACCTACAGGCGACAAACGTTTTAATTGAAGATCAAAGAGGCTCTCTAATTGTTTCTGCAGTCTACTGTTCCCCAAAACACAGAATCAATGAAACTGACTTCAGCTCCTTTCTTAGAACTCTTGGTGGACGTTTTATGGTGGGAGGTGACTTCAATGAAATACACCCGCAATGGGGTTCGAGATTAGCTAATCCAAGAGGTAGAATTTTATATAACGTCATTAGACAAGAATCCCTGTCCTATCTGTCCACTGGTCAACCAACCTATTGGCCTTCTGATACAAATAAAATACCTGACCTCATTGATTTATTTTTAATACGAGGCTTGTCTCATAAATACTACAAAGTTGAATCTTGCCTTGATTTGTCCTCTGACCACACTCCAAATATTGCCACTATTAGCAATACTATAATTTAGTCTGAAAGTCTACCAACACTCACAAATCGTAATACTGACTGGGACTACTTTAGAGAGCCTATAAATGATAATATCTCTCTAGAACTTCCACTCCACACGCCTGCTGAATTGGATGCGGCTGTAAATTATCTCATCAGTACTTTTCAAAAATCAGCCTGGGAAGCTACACCTTGCAATACAGCGAAGAGTTAAGAACTTAAATCTTCCTCTGGTTGTCCGAAAGAAATTAGCTGAGAAGCGTACATTGCGACGAATTTGGCAGCATATTCATCATCCGGATGATAAAAGAAAGTGGAATTCCGCGGCCAAAAAACTAAAACAATTGTTAGAAAATTTAAAGAGTGAAGGGATTCAGGATTATCTAGTAAATCTGTCACCTAATAAAAGTACTGATTATTCCTTGTGGAAGGCTACTAAACGATTAAAAAGGCCACTATTACAAATACCACCAATAAACCAGATGGCAGCTGGGCGCGAAGCAATACAGAGAAATCCCAGACTTTTGCCGAACATTTGGTCAACGTTTTTCAACCTGAAGCCAGCAAGAACGTCTCTTTCGATGAAGAGGTACAAAGATATTTATACTCCCCGCTCCAACTGACTCTACCTATTAAGCCTTTTAAAGTTAAGGAAATAATCCTGTCTAATTTGAAAAGTAAAAAGGCTCCCGGCATTGATTTGCTATCGGGTAAAGTTCTAAAGGAACCTCACAATGGCGTTGTACCAATAACATACATTTTCAACGCCATACTTGAACACTTTCCTCTTCTCTGGAAATCGACTCAAGTAATCATGGTCTTAAAACCTGGTAAAAACCCTCAAGAGCCCTCTTCTTATCGACCCATAAGCCTTCTACCGATACTTGGTAAGATCTATGAGAAGCTGTTTGTAAAACGACTTATGCCAACAATTGTAGAAAACAACCTAATTCCGGATCACCAATTTGGCTTTCGAGAAAAGCACTCTACGGTAGATCAAATACACAGACTAACAAATGTTATCAATAAATCGTTGGAATCGAAGATGTTCTGCTCAGGTGTGTTTCTCGACTTTTCCCAGGCATTTGACAAAGTCTGGCATCTTGGACTCTTATACAAAATAAAGAAAAATCTGCCACCTAATTGTTTCCATATTCTATATTCCTACTTAGTGGGCAGAGTGTTTCAAGTCAAGTACTCGGATGCTACTTCTCCTCTATTACCAGTGGGGTCAGGTGTTCCCCAGGGTAGTGTCCTGGGTCCTCTGCTCTACCTCCTGTTCACCTCGGACTTACCGTCAGCAAGTGAAACCACTGTTGCTACCTACCCTGATGACACAGCAATCCTAGCGACACACTCCGACCCCTCAATAGCATCTCTTATACTACAAGAATCATTAAACAGCGTTCAATTATGGATTGATGAATGGGGCATAAATCAATTCATCCAAGTCAGTCCACGTTACCTTCACCACACGTAAGGCAAACTGTCCTCCAGTAACAATTAACGGTCAACCAGTACCGCAAGCTGAAAGTGCTGGTACCTTGGGATGCATATGGACAGGAGACTAACATGGAAAAAACATATAACATCTAAGAAGATTGAACGTAATCACAAGGTCAGAAACATCTACTGGCTAATAGGCAGAAAATCACGGTTAAGTCTCGTCAACAAACTGTTGATCTATAAAGCAGTTCTTAAACCGGTATGGACTTATGGTATTCAACTTTGGGGTTCTGCTATTACAAGTAATATTGAGATTATCCAGCGCTTTCAGTCCAAAACTTTAAGATCAATAGTCGACGCTCCATGGTTTGTCTCTAACAAATCTATACACCGCGACCTCAAAGTTCCAACCGTGAGAGAAGAAATCATGCGCCTCTGCAGGACTCACATCTTCAAATTAGAACAGCGTCCTAACCACCTGGCAATTAATTTGTTAGACAACAGTGAAGATATTTATAGACTAAAAAGGCACAAACTATTAGACTTACCATTCAGGTTTAACTAATAATGTATTCTCTGTATTTTCTGTATTGTACTGTCTGCGATATCTGTTCTGTATGTTTTTGTATTCGTGTCATTAATAAGTGTTAATGTCAACCTGTAATGTGCGTTATGAGCCCAGTCTTTAACATTTGAACTTATTGTATCATGCCAGCAGGAAGGGGAAGTGATTTTTGTTCATTTGTTTACATGTTTTATCATTTAGTTTTGTATTTTGTGTACCTCTTTAATCTATTATCAAAAACAAGTAGAGCTGTCAATGATCAGCTCTTCATAATCCTGTATGTGTGTTGTCAGCCAATTTGTTAAATGTTCGCTTAGTCGAACAGATTACAGATCTCCAATAAATTAAAAAAAAAAAAAAAATCAGGTACTTTCAGCAAAACAACGAAGTTAACGATTCGTAACAAAAATTATGACACATTTTATTTTGGTCTCTCGGAAATCAACTATTTTACTGTTAATTCAGGGCCTATTCTTCGCAGACTACTATATCAACAACAGCCAACAGTTACAATAAACTTTACTACTACTACTACTACTACTACTACTACGATCATTCCTATCATTACACTATCACTACCACCATCTCTACCACATCACCATCATCATCTCCACCACCACCACTTCTTGTTGTCCTTATGCTACTACTTTTTTTGACTTTTCCCTTAGAGGTCAGTCATTCTTTCCATACATAAGCGTCGCACGTTCAGTCTACTCCTTCTTCGCATTTCTCTTCAACTGACTGGTAGTAGCATATGGTCCTCATAATAGAGAAGACTTTCTCTTGTAGTTCTTCTGAATACAGAAACATTCTCATTCTAAAAAATATAGTGTTACGACGGAACTCTGTATCTCCGCTAGTCGAGCAGGTGTAGCGCTTCTCAACTAGCCTAGCGTGCCTCCTCTGTATCACTGACGTCCACTCACATAACACTAAAGTACCTTCCAGAATGTTCTGGAGAGCACTTGTAATACGCATTATGCTGGAACGCCGCCGTAAGGATGGAAAGCAATTCTGGAACACGTGCCCGTACCTATATAAAGGTCACAGGCTGGCTTTGTCAGTTATTTACGTTGAGCGATTTCCTTAGTGCAGATCGAGTGGTGGTTGAAGATTTGTGGAAAGTATTTAATGTGTTGTAATTAGTGTGAAACTCTATTACTTGACATTATTATTGTGCGTGTGGACAAATTTAACTTGAATTATTGTACGATGGTACCTCGTTGGTTAGAAACTGTTATTTTTTTATTAATTAAAGCCGGTAATTAGTGACTTCATTGGTGTCTGTTTTGTTTTCCATTGTAACGCGTAAATTTAATCAAAATAATCCCTTCACAGAGGTACAGATAACAGGGACACTGAAGAAACTACATTTTTTCTTCATTCCACTCTAAGAATTCAAAAGAAAACTCATGTATTATCAGTTTCTTAGAAACGCATGCTCATGAAAGAAAAAAATATTTTCAGAAGTGAATCAAGATGTGTTAATGCAAGAATGAATATCGAAGAAAAAAGTGTAAACAATTAACAAAAACACAGTGAGCAAACAAACTGTAAGAGGCAGTAGCTATCCGGCTGGCAGTGCGGTAACGGTGCAAAAGATATAAACGTGTTAAACTCGGCTTAACAAAAATATTAGTCAGTTAGCTGTAAACCGTAGAGATACTAAATTTGCTTCACTGACCTGACTGACATTGTTTGTTTTATAAACTACTTTAACTCGTGTCTAATCTCCGACATTAAGTAAGATTTGTTAGTCAATTAGGCTTATACACAAAGCATGATAAACAAACTTTAACGGAAGTGCCATTTTAACGGAAAAAGTAAACAAACTGTAATATCTACACCTACTTACCCTGCTGTCAGAACGCGCTACACAAACTGCTAACTACAGCTTAGCTACAGAGATGAAGGCCCTTTCTAAATAATGCTGAAGAAGTCGTATAGAAAACACATACATACATACAGACATAAGCTCGTATGCTTCTGAGCGCCTTAAGAATTTTTTTCATAAATGTTCGTTCATAAATTCGTTTTCATAAATGTTTTTCCATACAATTTTTTATAACGAAGCATGTACTTATGCGTATAGTTTTTATTCTCTGGTGAAATTTTAATTCAATTAGTACCGAACGTGATTATTTTTACAACCAGAATGTTAGCCCAACCCTCCAGAGCGAGGTCCCCGGCGATTGCCATGTCCGCCGATAGGGAAATACGACACTGAGAGGTTAACACGTCAGCCAACAATTTCTTCTTTTTCCGCATTACTCGTATTACGAGTATCGCGTGGACCGCGATCGTAAAGTAGTGGCATAAATTATTAAACTCCATATAAATTGATACTCGCCACTTTCATTAACTTTTCGTGAAACAAAGACACGCCAATTACAACATTCTCCCAGTTATGAAAATTATTATCTTGATTGTAAGGCCGTGGCCTTCCAAAATCTTCATGAAGATAGATGTTAATCGCTTGATCAGATGTTTCGTCGTCTCCTCTAAAGGCCATCTTCAGTGAAATGCTTTAAAAACTGACAAGACGTACGTCAGTAGCCTACCACCACAGTACTGTGGTTGTAATGACGTACATTTTCTCAGTTTTCAAGTTCTTTCACTGAAGATGGCCGAAACATCTGATCAAGCGATTAACATCTATCATCATGAAGATTTTGGAAGATCACGGCTTTACAGCCCGGAAATTAATTTTAATAATTATGACGCCGACCGTGAAAGCCTAAGACACAGATCCTCCAAGTTATACAATTGTCTAGTACGCACTTTACACAACCAGCATCAAAAGTCACCAAACTAAATACTGTACTTACAATGTTTCGCAATACAAACAAACAATTATACACTTGACACCGATTCATTAAATATACCGCTGTTTAATGTCTAATTATATAACGTCCTGTTATCAGCTGACAAACTACTTCGTGGAACTCACTGGCCTTCTACTCTCGTGGTCAGTGTATTTATCTCTTGTATGGAGGGTGACAAATAAAAAAACGTTTTAACATTTTGAATTGTGTTTTCAGTGAGTAGATTGATACTTTGTTGAAAGTGGTTTCAAAATGCCAAAGTGTGCACGATTTCAAATTTTCATAATTTTGCAAAATTGACAATTTTCTTGATTTTTTTTATTAAAATTGATTTTACATTTTCATCAATGGATTATTGTATTGTTGTCATCTGAGATACATAAGTGTGCAAAATTTTAAAATTTCACAATTTTGCAAAATTCACAATTTTCACATTTTTTTCAATGGATTATTGTATTGTCATCGCAGATACATACGTGTGCCAAATTTCAAAGCTCTAGCTAGTCTGGAAGGTAGTTAAAAATCAATCGCAAGATTCCACCCGGACAGACAGACACCACAGCGAATGGAGAAAAACGTTTTAAAATAGCCACAATTTTTTACGTCGGTCGGGCGATTCGAAGAACTTGCAAGCCCAACTAGACTTTTCCAGACACTTGTGCGCGGCTGCCGAACATTAAGTCATCCTACATATGACGCAACACGTGGCAAACATCACGTAGGCTACTGTCGCGGGGATTATTTATGTCGTAGGCGTTACAGTGTACAATATGTACAGTATACAATTACGTCATCTGAAATTATTTCAAACATATTTCTCCCACTAACACCAACCCACAGTTTTCAAGATGTAAGCGTTAAACAAGTCCTTCTTTATTTCGTTCTGGAAACGTACGATCAAGCGTGTAATTCGAATTCGAATACTGGGATTAAAACAGTCTCAAAATAGCCAAAAAACGAAAAATTAGTATACAATATTAGAAAATGTATGGTTTAATTGTAGTATTCACATCAGTTGTCGGCCAGAAAAATGGGTGTAGGTTTGTAAAAAGTGATAAACATTGACACCGAGTAAAACAGAATATCACATATATAATTGGACAGACCTTATTCTATTTTTTTTCCTACTCGATGAAACCGAAAAAAAGTTAAACTTAGCATAACAATTCTCATTAAGATTTTAGGAATACTGTATTATATTGCATAACACTTTCTTAGTGTTCTTCTTCTTCATTTCACGGAGTAGGCATATCGCCTGTTTTGTCTTTACAGTATACATCGCCATCTTACTCTTGGTCTTCCTACATTCCTTGTTCCAAAGGGTCTATACCTATATGGTACTTTAGGTAGCTGTCTATCCTCAATTCTGTCCAGATGTTGCGAATGTTCTAGGCGACATTTCTGGATTTTATGGCTTAAGAAAATATGGACACAATACCTGTCGTTAATTCCTAATGACCTTATTATAATTAATGCGCGCGCGCGCGCGCGTGTGTGTGTGTGTGTGTGTGTGTGTGTGTGTTCAGACGGCTGCAAACAAGTAGGTACATATGTAGCGAAGTTTTCACCGGCACTCGCATCCCCAACTCTATCGATCATTCTCTGTCATCATGTATCTTGTCGTTGCTTCTCTTTCTCTCTTTCAGAATCCAATTTTTCTCCATTCCCTTGTTCTCATACATCGATTACATTAACATTTTATTCTATTCTACCATTAAGTATTTGTTTATAGACCGCGTTAGACTTTATTTTATTACATTTACCTCCTATATCAAACTTTATGAATATTGTTTACAAAGGTTAATTTTCACTAAATAATTTTTTTAATAATATTTTCAACGTAAAATGCGTGAGGTGTTGACTGTGTAAAGCATCTTGATCCCTTGTTGCGCTTGTTGACCGACTGTGCCAATAAACTGATCAACTACTCCAGCTGAACACTTAAAAGTTTAAAGTAGTTGTAAAAATAAGCAGAAAAACGTAACTCCATATTTAGGTGGCAGGGAAAGCAACCACTCACCGATGATTCGATAGCGTTGGGGATTCGGTAATTAGTTGCACAATCCGGTGTATTTGTGTGCGTGTGTCAATATAATGAGCGATTATACAACAGCCTATTCAGATGTTCTCTCGGGGGGTCTGCACAAATTACAGTACTTATGTAAATTCTCTGTTGTAATGCAAATATTGTTACAACTAAGTGGTGTCTCATTCCCATGGCCTAGGCGCGACGTTAGTAGATATTCCGCTAGAGTATTATTTTGGCACATCTATTGTTCGTATGATCTTGCAATTATATTGTTACGTAGACAAAAGTGACGAAGGATGATCTTTGAAGTGAAACCAAATCCAAATCAATACAGTAAAAACACCCACAAAATATGTGACACATATGATATGATGATGATGGACAAGGAAGAGAATAAGAAGGATAAAGAGGAGGATTAGGAGGAGGATGAGCAGGAGAAAAAGAATTGCTGTCTATGGTGACAGTATTGTCCTGGATCAGCGTAGTACGGTCTTAATGATCATGTAAACATTTGTCAAGTGAGATTTATTATAATTAACACCACTAATTTTTCTTAGACTCGTGCCAAAATGATATGTTACGTTAACCTTTTATTGTTTTCTTTTTGTCGTAATAATAGTAGTGTATCAAAAAGTAGCAGGTTGTGAGTGTGAAACACAAACAGGACGTTGGTGGTGGTCGTCGTCATCCTTTGCGGCTTAGGCTAGTAGCCTGTTCCAGTCTCAATGGAATTCATCCAACCATCGTTTACGCGGTCTTCCCCACTTCTCTTCCCTTTGGATGATAGTCAAGGTCTCTTCTGAATATCTAGTTGGATCCATTCTCTCTACGTGTAATCGCCACTCCGTTTTGTACCGGTAGGTTTTTCTCATTTAAGCTTTCAGCTGTGCCTAGATTCATTCTAATATGATCAGTGGCGTAGCTAGGCTTTTTGGCGCCCGGAGCAAGAAAATCGTCGGCCGCCTCGTCTTCACAATTAAAAGGGGACAAAAGAGCAAAAATGAAGGCCCATCCACTGAACAAAGTACTTAACAAATGCCAATGTATAGATTTTTATATGAAAGCACGTCCAGAAAACGTCTTAAGAATATTTGTTAAGACAAAATTAAGAAATCACATCTTATAAGTTTAATATTAGGCCTACCTTTATTCAGTTTGTATATGCTTATATTTATTAGTAATAAATGTAGACTACAAAAAATGTATAGTAATATAACAAATTTATAACATATAAGTGTTATGGTAAATATGAAAATTCCTTGTAGGTCTAAAGCGCATTGTCAAAAGAATATCCTAAAGCAACATAAAGTTAAACAAAGAACTACATTAAAAGTAATAAAATAAATCACTTACCATTACTTCCGTTAATAGTTCCGTCTTCTATTAATAAACACTTAATATTTATTTTTAATATTTAATAAAGTCGGTTATTAAATCGTATAATCTAAAGACGAAGCAATGTCGTTTTCAATTGAGAGTATCGCTAGATTTGATACCCTGCCCTGAGATATTGTTGATCGTAAGTACGGTTTAATCAATTTAAGTTTACTAAACGATCTTCCACAAGAAGACACAGACACTGGTAAAGTAAGAAAATTTTTAAAGGAGTTGCTAGTGTTTCGTAGGCTCCTAATCCCATTCAAGAAATGTATTGTAGCGGTCCCTGAGGTGTAAAGTCCATTTGTTCTCCGTTAACTTTTGCCCTTTTTAATAAAAGTACGACGTCTTTCAAGTCACTGAACAATTCTTCACTGTTTAGGTCATGTGGAAACAGTTTTTCAAGCACGGTGCACTTAATATTGATTTGCGAAAACTGTTCCTGCCTCAAATTTGCAGAGGAATCCAAAACGATTTTCTAACTCTTTTGTGTTAGAGAAATGGCTTGAAATTTCAACTGACATTTTATCCAAAATTTCTATTAGGGAACGTCGCATTTCTTGCTGAACGGTTAATGCAGAGTCGTCTGAATACTCCCCTGGCATCGTGCGCTTCTTTCTTATCCTTTTTGTGATACTGACGTCCCCCTCTTTAAAGAACGTTCCAATTCCTTCCATTCCAAAAACGCAGACCGATGAGCAGGACTGTTTTCATGATCCTGAATACGGGGATCTATCTGTCGCCAAACGAAAGCCCATTTTCACTATTACACTGGCTTCTTTGATAGTTTTTTTGTGGAAATAAAGTGCAACGAAAACAAAATAGAGATGTTTAGTTGGAGAAAAATACATCCAAGTGCGATTTATTTTTTCGCCATTTTGCACTTGTTTAAGGATCGTCAGTCTTCATATTCAGGAAAATGGCTGTCCTTATTCTGCAACTGACATGTTCCTCTATTCATCATTATATCTCGGAAGGATTGAGATATCTCGCTTGGCCAAACTCCCATATCTTGTAGAGCAGCACCGAGAACACGGTCTACATTGTTGCTAGTAATATTCTGTCCTTCATCGCCTGTAATTTCAAGATGCAACATCAACTAGAATCAACTGAATCTTGTAACCATACTTTGACACTTTCACAGTTTGAAGTATTCACGTCGTTAACTTTATTGTATTTATCAAAAGCCTCGTCGGTAACAACATCCATTTTATGATCGTAAGTTGATTCTTTGTTAATTGTAATATTTTGACACCCATGGTTCAATTTTCCTTGAATAAAAGACTTCATAAACTCTTTCGAACTTCTTGTAGCTCTTAATCTTTCTTCCCTCCTCTTCCGAACTGGGCGCCACTGAGTTTACGTTTCATATCAGCTTCAAATAAAATTCAAAAAATTGATTTTCAATAATAGTATTAGTATGATGACATACACGTGAAGTATTATAGGCCTATAGATACATATAGCCACAAAACCCACCACGGTTGCTGCGTCGAACCGGGAAGAACTGCACATACGTAGCCCATGTAACCTTTTATTTTATACGGTTTTAAATAATATATTCGTCTGTAAAATGAATAACAATTAAGAATATCTATACAAAGCTAATACTGTATGATTATCAGTTTTCCTTTGCGGCACAACTCACTACAAAGTAGCAAAAAATATTGGAGATAGCAAATGAAGACAAAGAGCATGAACACTGATAAAAAACCGTACTGACTAAACGTCTACTCATCACTCGCACGCAAGATAACAAAACTCATTTAAAACTGCATGCACTCTTCAAAAACACCGAAATCAGAAACAGCATAGACTAAACATCCGAGAATGAAATATTGTATTGTACAGAGAGGGACAAAGAGCCTCTGTTACAGCGTAATTTGTTGTCATAATGAACCGCAATTACGATTCTTGAGTACAAAATAGACTAATACTGTTTATTACGCAAGGTATGACAATAGCAAGCTGGCTGGTTATGCTTCTTTTATGAAATGAATAGTGATATCAAAGAAACAAGTTGTTTGTACTTTTATAAACTGAAAACAATTTTTTCAAGTCTGTGCTCACTTTGCCGGGGCGGCTGCCCCTTTGGCCCCCCCCCCTAGCTACGCCTCTGAATATGATAATTCCTGATAAGATCTCTCCTTGTACAACCCTTTACAGCCCTCAAGAACCTCACTTCCGCTCCTTGTATTGTAGATATATCTTTGGCCTTCCTAATCGAAGTCTCACTACCATACAGTAGTTGAGATATAGCCATTACATTATAATATTTCAGTTGCGTTTCTTTCTTTATTATCTTCTTTAAGTGTTTAATGATACAGCCACAAAGCGACTGGAAGAGACTAATTTTGCTTTCAACCTCCTTATTTTCTTGGTATGTTATTAGAACAATCTTTGTTCTAATATAATTTGCCCAAGAAAAAGCCATAACTTTTGTTTTAGATATTGAAATAGTTTGATTGTAATCTGTTAAAATGTTAGTAAGATAAAACGACTTTTGGAGGTCATTTTCATTAAAATAGCAGTGTATCAGAAAGAGCTGTGAATGTGAAACACAAAGAGTGGATTGTTGGTCGTTCGGCCGTAAAACTCGTTAGTGTTCCACCCAACTGTGGACGCTGACCAACATTTACAAACACGCGTACGTGCGCGCTTTCAAGTAAGTCCATTATGCAATTTACCACTTTAATAAACATTAGAGACGGTAAGTTATTAATGTAGGACAGGGAAAGATATTTAGTAGATGTTTAGTAGAGGGGAGAAAGACAGAAGTAAGTACTTATGTACTTAAGGAGATCTTACAACGTAAGGAGATCTTATGTACTTACTTTAGTAGTAAGCGCAGAAACACATGTTATAATTTCTAATTAGACAGATGCGTCAAGGGCAATCAGAGAATGAAATGTTAGTAATGGTAACCTAGCATGTCGCTCTCTGTCTCTAATTTCAAGTTAACCTCTTTCTAATTTCAAGTTTATTAAAGCATTTTATAGTCGATGTAAAGAAGTATACTATTTTCGTTCTTACTTCAATCCTGATGTAAACAAACAGGCGTGTTACATCTGAAACGCTATTTGCTGCTTGAATTAGAGGCGTCCACCCTGACAGAAGGAGTACAGACATGGTGCATATAATATCGGTACTGTATACACACATGTAAATTGTAATAATTTGTCCTGACCAAAGTAAAATTTGTTTGATTGTGTTAGACCGACATCGAAATATTTTATAACACCAGTTAATGGGTGTTTTTTATTAGCCCTTCAAAAATCGCAACAAAACAAAAAAGTAAAGTTTATTTAAAACAAAAATAGAAGCTGTCATAATTACCAATGTACTGTATATTACCAATTGCTGTCAGAGATTAATTCAATCACTTCCATAATTGTGTCGGAACTTGTATCGTCACTTGAGTCAGCGTTACTATTCACAACGACGTCGGTAAAGTGGGCCAGTTACCAGAGCTTATCTTTTGTCTTAAATTTATGCTCGGTACAGTGGCACCACTTGTCCGCCGTTGTTCATTTACCGCCTTCTCTATCAATTGTTTTATATCGGGTAGCTTATTATTGTTGTGTTGTGACAGGCAACATATCCTTTCAACTAGCACTATATTAATTCAATAGGATTCAGGATACAGTGATAAGGAGAAAGTCTGAAAACATGTGCCTGATTTAAGTGGTAAGATAAATCTCACATACTATACATGCGCGTCATGCATTACTGTGTGAACAGTGTCAACGCCCCTGACCAATAGCGTTTCAGATTTGTCACGTGGGTTTGTTTACATTAGGATTGAACTAAGAACGGAAATAGTATATATACTTAAAATACACACACACACACACACACACACACACACATTTTTATTACCTTAGCAGTACCTAATTTAAAGTTTAAGTCTCGATTAATGTTTATAGAGAAATTCGTCAGTTCTTGGGTAGAGAAAGAAGCTCTCTTTACAACTTAGTTACTTAAATAAATATTGAAACAGTTTTCCGCGAAACACAACAGCGCGGCGAAAACATGTAAACAAAAATGGATTCGGCTGAAAAACGAAAAAATAATGAAAATAAAGTTTTAGACAACTTTTAATAATGAGGCAGTGAGCTTGTATAATAAATTTCTCTTTTGGTAACTATTGTTTCTTAAGGTGTAGCCTATAATTAAAACAAATGTAACAAAATGTTTTAAAACCTTTAGTCTGTTTTTAATTGTTTATATTGACTGTGCTTTCCAATAGAAAGCTCGCACAGAAGTACAAAGATACACAGAAACAGAAAACAGTTTCACGTTTAATAAACTGTTTAAAAACCAAACAAAAATAAAATCAAGATGATTACTAACAGTGACTTAATATACAAATATTTTGTAATAATTCAGCCCTTACAGGGTATATTGCCAAAGTAGTTTAGGATGAATTACTTTAGCTATATCAGAACCAACTATAAAATAGGGTAAAACTGTGGTCGGAATATTTTATGACTTTGAGAGCGGATGGGAATTAGTTGGAGCATTGTTATAACCAATCTTCTTTTTGGTCTCCCTCCTGCTCTTCTTCCTCCTGATCCTCCAATGAATACTTTTTTCACTGCTCTATTCTGTGTCAATTTTTCTACGTGACGTGCCTACCTAATTCTACCTTGTTTTATTCTTAAAGAAAAGTGCAACTAATTTCTTCTTTGCTTTGTAGATAAAATAATTTTTATCCGCTTTGCAATCCACCATATACTTTTACATAAAAGTAAACTGTCAACGAAACCTAATATAACGCGTGCACACGAACGCGCGCGCGCGCGTGTGTGTGTAAAAAACTGAGAGATTCTGGTCACGGCGTTGGTTCATCGCTATGGGAATGAAATTTAACGCTGACCCACATGACATATACAGAGAATAATTTGACAGTTTGAGGTAGGCCGGATAAGGCCTTGATTATAACGTGTACCAAGGGAGAGAGAGAGACAGAGAGAGAGAGAGAGAGAGAGACACACACACACATACGTGTTAAATTTAATCAGTGTAAGCCTACTACAGTAAATCTGTCGGACGGGTTTGTATTTAACGAAGATTGCCCCCTCGAGTATCGCTCGCAAGAGAATTTAATCTGAACATTGCGACACACCATACTATAGCAGGAAAAAATGTATCTTCTTTCTATTTTTTTTGTTAAAACTACACTGGAAACAAAAGTGTCTGATCTGATATAAAATAAAATATAGCCTAATTATCTGTGTTAAAATATAACATATTTTCCGTACTCTTTAAAATAAAAATATTATATATATTATATGTTATATATTTGTGTTACATGGAACATATTTTTACAATGGTCACACATGTCACACCACCATGTCACATATCACCACAGTTTTATTCAGTGGCGAAGTTACATGGAGGCAATGCCTACCCTAAAAAATTCTGTAGAATAAAAATTATAAATACGTATGAACTACATGACGTAAAGATTATACATTGTTACCGCGACTGTCGAATTTATTAGGCCGAAACGTGCTTTACTGAGCGACCGCTAAATGGTGACAGGGAGACTCGGCATAGCTCGTTTAAAGCGAATGAGGCAACCTGAACTTGCCTCAGCGTTTTTTGTATACATCGTATGTAAGCAATGTGCCGGAGTGATAGGGAAGTGAAGGGAGGGGGAATTGTCCCGTGCTGTACACATAGAGCGTTGAGGCATGCCTCACTTCTGTGGTCCAAACATTCAAGTTAAAGCGCGCTGTGTTGTTTATAAGTGTGTTTATTTTATGCGGTTATTAAAAGTGTCCCTGTTATTCCGCTGAACTAACAGATGATCAAGATTGTTATTTGAATTATTTGTAACATTAAACATATATATATAGAAACTAATCAAGTTTAAAAATTTGAAGTTCAATCAGTTGTATTATTGTGTATGACTAATACAAGGATTGTTCAATAGAAACACGTATAGAGCTGTAAAGCATTTTTTATTCAACGATTTAAAAAGAAGTCTCCATTAGCATTAAGACATGAGTTCCACTGTTGCACAAACCTGTAGATTCCCTGCTAGTAAAATTCTTACGGCTGTTTGTGAAACCATTCGCTTACAGCAAACTCTACCTCAGCGTCCGATGTGAACCACCATCCTTTTAGTGATTCCTTAAAAAAAATTTAAGATAAGATTTTTGCCTACCCATTCATTAACTACTAGCTTCGCCACTGGTTTTATTACAGAAGGATAACTTATTGCGCGGCGGAAACTTGCATACAATTTGTATTTACACATTAAACAAAAAGTATCGTATGAGTCAGCTCTCTCAGTTATAAGATGAACCGTTACGTTCTTGTATAACAGATAATAAATGTCACCAAGTGAATAAAATTCACTTCGCAAAGAGACAATACCTCACTTGTCACTAAATATCGTACTGATGTCACCGAACAACCTCGTTCGCCGAACTCACAAACTCAATTGTTTGCAGACGCTTACATGCGTCAGTAACAATATACAGATAAAACATATATACCATTTAAACACACTAAAAACAAAATTCTAATCAATAATTTTTAAAACAAAAACAAGCTCAACCAAAACAACAAAATGTTAAATACCCATCTATTTGAAAGCTACTAACAAAAGACTTATTTGTTATACGTTATAGTATTAGATATAGTATTAGTATAATACTAAACTAACATTGAAATAATACCAACATTTAAAAAATAATGAAAAGAATATTAATTAACTCTATAATCGCATTAAAAACAAAACATTAGGAATCCAGTTTGGAAATAAACGCCATAAATATGCAATAATCAAAAATAATAATATAGCCTATTGATAAAACATATACACCACACAAGCTCACCATTATGGACACCTACACATACAGATTAAATACAAAACAAATTAATAACAAATTCTAATCAATAATTTTTAAAACAAAACAAAGTTTTAGAAGAACACAGCAAAACTTTAATTACTATTAGAAGGCTTTAAATAAAAAACATAAAAACATCTGAAACCAATTTACTAATACTACAACAAATATCTAACGCCAAATTAAAATAGTTCAAATTCTTATATATTTACGTCACCAAACAAAGTAACCGTGGTTATGAAACGTTTTTCATAACTAAGTATTAATACATTTACGGCCGTATATAATTACGTATTTTACCCACCCACTTACAAGTTGCGTAAAAATTGTAAAAAGATGAATAATAATTCAAAATTGTTAGAAATTAGAGGAACGTAACCTTACGTCAAAAGTTTACTTGCGACTAAAGTAAAAAATGACACGATGTTAAAGTTCAATAAAGTGTGGCTGTATCCTGTACTCTATGTGGAAGCGAAATGTGGATCTTAAATACTGGAACTTGTAGTAGATCCAGATGAGATGAGGTCTCTAATATCAGTCATCGGGTACAAAAATTCATTGCCTTGAAAATCTAGGAAAGCCAAAGATTTTACAATTTAAACAAAACACATTGAAAATATAGAGAGAGTGAACACGTGTTACACGTGAAAGACGAAAGCTTTCTTAAAAAATTCTATTTTGTAGGGCCACAGGAACAAAAATACTGGCAGACCGGAAAGACGATAGTTCTGCCAATGAAATTTAACGGACCAAACGGTCTATTGTTTGTGAAATAAGAAGAAGAAGAAGAACGAACGAACGAAAGAACAAAAATTATTGTTTCACAATTACAAGGCAGGGGGAACGAGACCACTCAAATTTAATTACGCCACGGGATACCACTATGAATAGTTATATCAGCTGATGTGAGTCTGTGTGCGTTTGTCAATATAATGGGAGATTACGCATGATGAATCCCTCTCGGGTGGCTGCACAAATTAAGGAATTACGTAATAAACCTAGGATTGTAATACAAATATTAGTACAGCTACCTGTTGTCTCATTCCCATGGCCCAAGCTTGACGTTAATTGAATAGTACGTATTCACGTAATATTGTTCACTTTGTGCAACGTTTATCTGATCTTGCTGACATATTGTTGCGAGCATAAACTGTAGAGTATACAATAACATTCAAAGTGAAAACAGAATACATCCATCTGCAATCTATTTGGTTTTTTAACATTTTCTTTTTTTCTAATGAATGGGGAGTTGGCCCATAGAAATATCAGAAGGTCATATAGGGGACTAAAGGTAAAGATGAATAAAATAAAATACATGGCAATAGATGACTTTTATATTGGAGGAAAATATGGGGAAATTTCATATACAGAGGAATACCTACAAGTATTTAGGGGTGAAAATTACGGCCAATGGGAAGCAAGACAAAGAAATAAAATCCAGAATTAATTTAGAAAAGATGTCTATATCTACATTAAATGGAATCCTGTGGGATACATAAATTACAGCAGAAACTAAAACCGAAATATTTAAAACCATTGTTAGAAGTATCATGACTTACGAATCAGAAGTTTCGACTACTAATAAACACACAAGAACAAAATTATTGACAGCAGAGATGGACTTTGGAGACATTCGGCAAGATTATCCAGACGTGAGAAAATTATAAATGAAGTCATTAAATACAGAATAAATGTAAACAATTTATTTGTTGATTTTATCCAAACAAAAAATTACAATGGTATGGCCACACAAAAAGAATGGCACAGGAAAGATTGCCAAGGTGAGTTATGGAATGGACCCCACCAAGAAGAAGGAAAAGAGGGAGACCACCTATCACCTGGATAGAAGACATTCAGACAAGACTGAGGGAACGAGAAATTGAAGATCTTTGGATGGACAAGAATAAGACAATAATCACTTTCCATTAATCAGCAACAATCAATTGATAAGAACTTTAGCGGCCGTTGTTGCTTGTATAGGTCCCGAAGATGTTCCAGAATAATTTTCCATTCCAATTTAGCAGCATGCCAGCATAATTTGCGTAGTTGAAAGTACTCGAACAGTCTGGAGAGCTACGTTAGTAGACGGCCTTGATACAGACGCTGCATCTGCTAGGATAGCCGAGAAGCGTATAAAAGGACGCTCTCGTAAAGTCGAGAGCGTTAAGTAGTTATCGTAACAATATTCTTCTTCACCTACACCCAACTAAGTACTCCAACGTCTCAATCTTTTCCATCTTCTCTTCTCGAACAGTTGGCTAATTTTATTTATCCGGCAATCCTCACTGCTAGCAGCCGTTGTGTCTTATTAATTCTCAAGTTTCACAGCCTGTGTAGAATTGTTTCAACTTCGACTTTATACAGTACGTATATGTCCCTTTTCGTTTTGCCAGTGGCATACAGAAACACTGCTACACAAGACGAAATAACGTCAACTCAGAGTAACACTTATCACGACGAACAGGGAAATTTAATGTACGCTAATTTCCCCGCACATTAAATAACCATATTTTAAATTTGTGAAACGTTTTTGTCCAAGGAGTTGCTCTACTTTATCAAAACGCTATTACACAAAGTTTAATGCTATTGTACAGTAAATTGTAGATACTAATGAGACGGTTGCCTGGCAACGGGAATTTGCAATTTATTGTTTACACAAGTACAAGCTTTTATTTTTTTATTCCCACGTGTGTTGTGCAGTTTTCTTTAAAACGTCGTTAATGACTATCAAAATAGCAAACGTAAAACATACAAACCTAAATACGTATAAGTACTATTTTAAGAAATACTCGTGTCAAATAAACGATAAAAAGAGAGACATTTACCACTTGTGTTAGTTGCTAGTGATGATAAACAATTCGTTGAATATCGATAAGCGAATTCAGCGCCATTTGTTACTTGCTTTGATAGTATTGTAAACGTTTGAAAATACCTTTTGGATTATGTATTGAAGTTGTGAACCGCCCGTGTGGGGCTGCTCTGCGAGTGTCCGGGGCACGTTAATTTGTTACGCTAATTAAAACAAACTGCCGTTTTTTTTCCGTTATTAGCACTAGTCTTTGATCTATATCAGATTGAGTGGGGACGTGCTCACGCTGGCCGTCGGATTAGTGACAAAGTGATTAAGAAAGGCTTAATAACAGCGAATAAAGACTTAATAAAGACTTCGAATAACATCGTATACGTATGAAACTTTGCGGCAGAACAAGGTTATACTTTACAGAGACATTGTAGTTGTGCAATTATGTCATACGCGGTGGCCTGCATGAGCCGAACGATTGTTTTAAGTATTTTTAAAGAGGGCAAAAACAATGGTCGGTGCTGGTCAAAGCGATGTCGAAGATCATGGCGAGAGGGTAATTATAGGGTAATCGTGGTGTGGTAATTGAATCATCGTTTCACTGCCGAGACTTCCTGAGAGATCGCATCCATGTAAGATCGTAAAATTAAATTTTGTAGAAAAACTTGAGTGTATCGTATCACTAAAACATTCTTGCTGCCTTTGTTGACTGACGATCAGAAAGAAACCCATTTTGAAACCTGTCAGAAAATTTAATGGCAATGTCAACTTTGGAGTGCAATGGAAATTGCTCTATAACGATTAAAGATTTTACGAAGTTAGCAGCACAATTTTATACACACACGTTGTGTTAGGATCTTCATTCTGACTTGGTTATAAATTCGGCGGACTGTATGTGCTCGTTACCACTACCGCGTGTGTAGCTCGAAGACTGGTGATCATGATGGCGTGGAGACAACAGCATTCCAACATCAAAACCTGTCGCTGGCAGTACTTAATTGTGCAGCTCGCTCTACGCTCAGGTTGACGTGCTACGAAAATAGTTCGGTCTTTTTTTGAACACACCTTGTATAAACTGTATAGCCTAATATATGTAAAATGTAAGTGCAATAAATATTTACATAAATCAATCTATATTTTTTCGGTATGTACTGCCAAATCAGCCTGCTACGTAACAGGATCACAAAAGAATAGCACTGCAAAGGTACATACTTTTGTCATACATGCATACTAGTGATTTAGGTTTCAACCTACGCCAGTAGATAAATTACAACTTCACATATCTTGCAAGTTATAGTAACTGCGAGTTCATTAATGATATTTTCATATGCTAACACAACTTCAATAATTATGTCCCCCAAAAAATACAAAATTATTAGAAAAAGGAGGTGTTGCTACGCCTACAATAAAATTAAAATTTTAATTAAGAAAGTTGTGTTAATGGTTATAATCACAAACAGAATTATCACTGTTGCACACCACTATAGAAAAATTATTCCGATTAGCGCTTTCAAGCTTCTCAGCTCATCGTCATTTTGGAAAAATTCGATATGATGATGAGCTGAGGAGCTTGAAAGCGCTAATCGAAATAATTTTTCTACAGTGGTGTGCAACAGTGATAATTTTGTTTGTGTTAGAAATTAAAATTACATGGCTTTTTTAATTATAAAACTCCCAGGTAAACATAAATTCTTGTAATATATGGAAGGCATAATGTTTGAAAAAATATGTCTATAACGTTTGGTAGATTCACCTGTTATGAATTTATTTGCTTCATTTGTTCTAAACTTGCTGGGATATTACGTGTGAAACAAGGTTTAAGACACATTAAGTTTTAAGTGGTAAATATCAAGACTCATTTTTTTCTTTTGCTGTGTATCAAGACTCAAATAGTTGCTGTGTCTACTTTTTTATATTCATGCTTGGTTTCATTTTAACCACAGCACACCAAAAATTAAGTTGTACTTTACGTACTTTTAAGAGTTAGCATAGAAGCTAATTTTTACACAGAGTGAGTAATAATTATAGTCCAGTTTGCTCTGCAGTACAGTGTTTAGCATGGGTCGTTCCTTCATCCTGCAAGTAGCATTGGCCTCCATCTCCAACTGTAACAAAACCACAACCAACATCAACATCAGCATAATGGCGAGACTGCCATTATACACTATACCCATTACCATCCAACAGTAATGTTTATAACTTAACTAATAACATTTCAAATAAATAACTAATATTACTGCCACCATTATAGGCCCAATGACGAGACTACCACACCATTATCACAGTCATTCTGCAGTCGTTATTTTCTTGAAGAATTCTTTTCCACTTCATTAAGGAAGAAAACGGAACGTGGTTGTTCCTGTATCTTGCGAAAGGGAATGTTACGTGTCTTACAGGCCGAGCTACGCAGGAGTCCAAAACTCAGGATATAGTTTTGGGCGGTGTCGAAACAGGTGATTGATTTATTGTGTTTGACAAAATCCTCCTTTCCGTTTCCGGGATATTGGCGGTAATGTAAAAAACTGGACACGTTGTGTGGGTACCAAGTAATTAAATTTATTTGTTGTTGCAAAGAACTCGCGCGCAGACGGGTTGCATGCAATCGGTTGCATACTGTAATAGGCTACATTTGAAACAATGCCCCATATCGAGCGCGTGAAACTAATAGTTGCACGAACAGTTGCATAGCTTGCAATCGATTGCACATCGTGCAACCGAATGCAGTGTAATAGATCTCATTTAAACCAATGCCCCGACAACGTTTTCTGCAATTAGTTGCATGAAATATAATACACCTAGTGTAATAGAGGCCTTAGTTACGGTACCTCTCCTCTTTCCCCACTCCCATTGTAGAGAAGAATTCAGCGACTTACACAAACTTGCGACAGTAACACAGCAGAACGTTACCATCTGGCAAGCATCGCAGACACCCGGATGATGGCTGCTGGACACACCACCTGTCTATTTGACTGGGACTGAAATACAACTCAGTCTATATCGAGCCTCTGGAGAACAAAAGGACAAATGAAACCTTCTTCTTCCTCTTTTTTTTACCTTCCTTATTAGGACTCTGTCCCGCTGTATAACAACGGTCCTACATGCTGTCATTCCACCTCTTCCTTGGCTGACCAATGCTTCTCTTCGTGTTTGGTTGGGTATCTCTTGCCTTTTTTACTAGCCTTTTGTCATCCATTCTTGATATGTGTTCATTCCATATCCTTCTTCTTTCCGCAATCCAATAATTAATATCTGTTACAATACATGTTTCTCTTATACTATTTTTTGGCAACCTACCTTACCTTGTCTCTCCTAGTATCCTCCGTAATATAGTAATTCCTATAGTTTGTCGTTTTCTTTGAGTTGTTGCTGCATGCTTGTTCTTTGATGCAAAGGATATTACTGGGCGTATTGTGCTTTTGTAAACCTTAGGTTTTGCTTCTTGTATGAGGTATCTATTATTCCATATAAGGTCATTCATGCATCCAGCAATCCAGCAAGGCTTGTAAGCCTTGTTCCTAAGTAGTCTGTTTGCAGTATTTGTTCTATTATTCTGTAATTTATCACAAGCTTAATGGGTTATGTGAAATTGTAATTGATTTTGTTTTCTCTTCCGCTATCTTCATGTTATATTTCTGGAATGCTTTGTAATTTTAACAAAGTTAAAATTATTAAAATTAATTGTAGACAAGTCTTTGTAAGTCATTTTAATTTTCCGTTATTAAAATAATGTCGTCTGCATAACATATAATATTAAACACACTTCTACCCACCCTATATCCTCTTATGCTTTACCTGCTTAATAATTTCATCCATAAATACATTGAAGAGTATGAGACTTAGGGAGTCTCCCTGAAATGAAACCTGTATTGAACAAAAAACTGCAGTGTTTTGTTCCTAAATCCCACAAGAGTGTGCCAGTGAGAGCACTTTTAGAAAATAGTTGAACTACGTCACATAGCGATCGTTATATGCATGGCGAGACTCTGCAATCCTCAACACGTGAAGGAGATGAATGTTCTTGTGCAGACGTAACAACTAATATAGACAACGTTTATATCACACGACGAGTCCGATTGTCCAATTGTCACTGGGGAAAACGAAGCTACTGTGTAACTATGACAATTATACAACTCCAGTGTGATTTTATAAGTCCATCCCTCTGCTGGTCCCTTGTTGTTTTCGCCTGCGTCATAATTTACCTGTACGCTGAAATCCACCCCTGTCGTACGTCCATAAATTACTGTCGCTAATGTTAATTAAAGGTCCGACGAATAAGTTGAATCTGTGTACAAGTGTGTGTGTGTGTGAATGAGTCGAAAATGTAGTCAGTTTGTGCCGTGTAGTGGGGTGGAACACTAACGAGATTTGTAGTATGTTTTACAGCCGGACCACCAACCCCCATTACCAAACCCTCTCCAGTACCGTTTGTTTTTCACATTCACAACGTTCACTAGTACGTTGCCGTTATAGGGAGACAACAACAGAATAAAACGTTGAAAATATATTTTTCCACGAATATCCCTAATTAGTGGAATTCGAGGCAATTAATCTCACCACAAGCACTTTGCTACTCTGCTGACTGTACAGTAATGTTATTACATACAAAAGTGTTTTATTTTAATTTATTTTTCTTAGTCCAGCAGCACAGACTAAAGGATGTATGCCTTTACAACATTACTGCATTCTGTCCTGTTATAGGTGCCTCCGGTCATTCACTTCGAGTAATCTTAGTCTTCTTCTTTGTTATGACCTTGTGATGTCTTTGTTCTTTGTATTTTGGCAAACCTTAATTTTCTAGGCAACTGGCTAACCTTGGACACTGTCCTGAAAGGGGACCAAGGAAATCGCGTCATATTGTGCTCGATTGGTAGTTTATGCGAACCAATCATATACGAACTGCAGCCTAGAAAGTTGAACAAGAACAACCCTATTTGGAACAACCTTTTTACCCCTGTTAGGACAATGTTGCACGTAGTTCCCTGCTCTGAAGACGGCTGCCACGCGATCTGCCGAAACACAAGAAATAGGAATATTAATAATAATCATAATAATATTTGTAATTACTGACTACGGCCAAGAAGATTTGAAATTTTACACATTTGCTCGGCCTGTGAAAGCATACGTCATTTAAATTCTACATTTTGATTCTCACGTTAGACAGACTTCCATATTTGCCCACTTGTGCTGTCTACCTTTCCTGTTGCTTTCCAATATTGTTCTTAAAAATGTCACCCTTTTTGGCTTTATTAGGCCTATATTTAATTTTTCTATTTTGTCTTCTTCTTCTTCTTCTTCTTCTTCTTCTTCTTCTTCTTCTTCTTCTTCTTCTTCTTCTTCTTCTTCTTCTTCTTCTTCTGCTTCCGACACCTCAAGTTACTTCTCAAATACTTTTCCTTAAAAAAGCGCGGACAGCTTGTCTTTATATGTGTTGTGTAGAGGCGAAGTGCCTTCACAGGCGAAATATAAAAGTGCCAATTGCGAAGCAACTAATATCAGTTTTTGTATACGTCGGTTCAGAATGTGATCAGTGTAAAGTGATTACAGTGAATTCTCGTGTGCGGACATCTGTAATCGGTGACTTGGATTATTTAGAGTGGCTACCGTTTAGCCACTGTAATAACTAACATTGATTGTGCGTCACACTAATGTGTGTGTTGGACAATCGTAAGCTTGAAGAAGTGTTTGTATACAAGTATTGTCGTCTTGTTCACTTAAATTGTCATTAAAGTAATTGAATGGTTATTTCTCTGTGTTCAATTATTTATTTCCACTGATTAACATGACAGTCGTGCGATCGACGTAACAATGTTTTTAATATTTTAATTAAATATAAGTATAAAACGCACGGCAGAGGTCTAGCGATAAGTCAGAATGAAGCCTAAATAGGAGAGTGAAAATGAAGTTGAGACGCTGTGATGGAAGAATTGGGGAATACAGATCTAATAATATAGAAAATTTTAAAAATATAAGAAGCAATGGTAAATAATCAAAATTTGACGCGTTTGGAAATTGCAAAGACAATTTCTCTACACAGGATATTGCAGTTTCCCTACAGGATATAATTGCACGCAGAAAAATCAGTGTTGACACATGTAAAGATAGGATGAAAATTAAACACTTAGTACATGTCCTAAAATGAGATTGTACAATATTAACCCAACAGCACAGAAACAATGTGTTTCAACATAAACAAGCTGAGACAATTTGAGAGAATGGTAACAGGAACCGAACTTGAAGAAAAGATAATATTAGAAGGATTTTAGAGAATGTAGGTGAAAATTAGGACGACGGCGACGTTGTAAGAATTGAAGCATAAAATGGTTTTGACCCTATAAATAGGCAAGAAGGAAGTCAGTGCT
Source organism: Magicicada septendecula (assembly GCA_034769895.1). Lineage (NCBI taxonomy): Eukaryota > Metazoa > Arthropoda > Insecta > Hemiptera > Cicadidae > Magicicada > Magicicada septendecula. Next base: position 86,690,595 of record CM068367.1, read on the forward strand.
GAAATAGATTATTGAGTGGAAACGAAAAGATGGAATACCAAGGAAGACCGAAGGAAGAGGAAGACAAAAGATTAGATAGATGTAAGAGGTAATTAAGGAGAGGACAGGCTGGCGAGCAAGATAAGGTAGGAAGAAGAGAAGGGGCGTATTTACGGGGGAGGGGGAACCTGACCACTCAGAGGGGCAAAAACGTTAACGAATTTTGTTAATTTTTTAATTTTTAGGCTATTCATGCTAAAACAGTTTTACAGCTGTTAATGCTAATATAGTGATAACTCTTTTTAAATGTATAAACAAGTTTTCTTTAAACAGCATTTACGCGTATAAACGGATCTGATATTCTCGTTTCCTTCGTACTTTGTAAAGTGCCGTTTTCTCAATCCTGTCTCTAGTTTTAAATATTCTTTCCTTTTGTTCTTTCCTCAAGAATAAGCTTTATTCTTAGGAACATGCTAGTAGTGTGCTCAGCTTCTTTCTTCTGTGCTTATATACAACTAAAACAAGCTTACGCCCCAAGTGTAATCGGTATTGTTAAGTAATTCGTCGTTATAATCAGTGTTGTAATAAACATGAACGTATTTACAGCGGGGGGGGGGGGACGAACGGGATCGGACCCCCTTCCCAGAGGATCGAATAAGTTGAGGAATTTTGTTAATCTTATGTTTTGTGTAGCTTATTTTCTTATTTTTTCACCTGTGGAACGCTAAAATAGCAACTCTTTTTGAAGCGTACAAACAGGTTTATAACACAGCGTTTGCGCATATGTTTGAAATTTGGAATATATAGGAAAATCAATTCAGCCAATAAGTATCTCCTAAACAATGTTTTGAATAACGCGTATTTTGATTTTGTTATTACCGTTTAGGATAATGGTTTGATTTCAAGATGATGTCACGCGTTTTTCAATCACTTATAGAGTGGAAACGAAAAGATGAACTGCCAAAGAAGACCTAAGCAAGAGCTAGAGGAAGACGGAAGATAAGATGGAAGGAACAGGTAGTTGAGGGGAGGACAGGCTGGCGAGCAAGATAGGGTGGGAAGAAGTGAAGAGGGGTGGTTTACAGAGGAGTATTTACGGGGGGAGGGTCGAAAGAAGTTGACGAATTTTATTAATCTTTTAATTTTTAGGCTATTTTATTAGTTTTACAGCTATAGTAGTAACTCTTTTTAAATGTATAAACAGATAAAGAAGGTAAGAAGATAAAGAAATGTGGCGGAAGAAATCAACATCAAGTTGGATTAAAGAAGTCCAAAAGGATTTAGAAAAAAATAATATAAACGCGGAAGAAGCATTTGAAAGAGAAGATTTCTGGCAAAAGTGTTAAAAATGGAAGGAGTCCAGGGTAGGAGAGAGAAAAACGCAGGTTCAAAGTGAACTGAAGACAGGAAGAAGAGGCACAGTGAAAAGATGAAAGAATATTGGATAAAAAGAAAATATCAAAGAACAAAGAATTGAAATTTGCATGTGGTCCTTAGATGGCTGATACAAAAAAAATGTTAGAAAAACGGAGCAGCAGTGTGTGTGTGTGTGTGTGTGTGTGTGTGTGTGTGTGTGTGTGTGTGTTAAAGGTGATAGTGGTCGCAGCGTTGGGTTATCGCTGTGAAAATGAAATTTAAAGCTATCCCACGTGACAGATACAAAGAATAATTTGACGTTTGAAATAAGTCGGACACGGCCTTAAACACAGTGTGTACCAAGGGGTAGATAGTGTGGGGAAGACCGAGAGAGAGAGAGAGAGAGAGAGAGAGAGAGAATGTTACACACGCGTGTTAAATTTAATCGGGCGTAAGCCTAGAGTACATCTGTCGGACGGACTTGTAACAAGACCGCCCCCACGCGTGTTGCCCGCATGAGAATTTAATCTGGTCATGGAAACACACCACTATAGCAGGAAAATGTATCTTTTTTATTTTAATTTTTACTACAGCCAAGTTGTAGGCAGAAACGTTTCAACTGTAACACAAAATAAAATTATATTATTTTTCATAGAAAAAATGTGTATTGCATAAATCTAAAACAAACTAATATTTTTTATAAATAAATCAAGTTGATAATAAATGTTGACAAATAATACATATAATAATGTTTGTACAGCATTAAAAGAGAAACATTTAGAAATCCAATTTAAAACTACAAGCATTAATAACATGGGGCACATAAATAAATACTAAAATTCCTCAATGGTGTTGTTTCTAGTTAAATTTGTGTACCACAGTGCATAAGTAACAAATAATTTAATACTAGCTTTTAGTTTATGTATGTTTCTATAAGTATCTGTAGGTCTACACGTAATACTTTTTCAAACGTATATGAAACTGATAATAGGTACTTGCAAATATGCTATATATGCTACATACGTATAGATTTTTGCAAAGAAAGCTTATAAACTTTTTCAAGGTGGTCCAAAGTATGCCAGGGGTATACTTTTCATATTGTTTTGTTTACAAATATGAAGCTTAAAAACAGACTTTTGCAAAACAAGATTCTGTGTTTTGAAGTACAAGCAAGTAGTCAGCAAACAACAGCACATTCAAATATCTGTGTCGTGATAAGTTAATACCAGGGTCCACTAGATGTTTCCATTTCCTTACCAGACCGTCAATATACAAAAATGTTAAAAAGAGTAGGTGATACACTGCACCATTGTCTAACTCCTTTATTGACAGATATTTTTTGAGATATCTTACAATTATTTTTAACAACTATAATTATTTTTAACAGCTATTCTTGTTCCGTCATATAGGCGTTGTAAGTTCTTAATTGTGACACATTAATTATGTCACAATTACGTATTAAAGATACCGAGTTCCTATTCTGAATAACATTCCTCATAGTTTGACGCCTCACATAGGATTTTACAATTTTTTCAAAATTGTGACTTCTATTTTTGGATCGTCGTGTTCCTACTGGTAAAATATTTTCAGTATTGGGCCGCCATTGCCCACTTTAATTGGTTAATTGGTCACGATGAATTTTTGGCATTTACATTTTTAAAGAAGTAAAATAATTAATTTGCAGTGTAAATTATAATGGTAACATGTTATAATCTTTTCATCTAATACTGCTAAAACTAAAAGAAGCTACTATAAAATTTACTTCTTAGTCTGAATACTGGAATACAACGTTTGTATCTGATAACATCTGATTTGGTCTCGTCGTGTTGACAGCAGATGTATCAGTATATCTGTTTGGAAACTACGGGACATGTAACTTAACTTAAATTGCATATATTGAAGGTTGTGAACTATAATTACAATATTGTAACTGTAGCCTTCTAATCTATATATATAAAACTCAAAGTCTAAGGATTTATGGGTACTGAATACAAATCCACACCGTTTACACCGATTGCCACCAAAATTTTGTACAGGGAACCTTTGACACAAGGCAAAAAATACTGTCTAACTTCGAATTTGATATTTTGCCCCGTTCGCACGATTTAGCCCCTTTTAATTATGCCTTTTCGTTGACGCGTAAAGATGTAACTAACACCATGGAGACCAAAATTAATTACAATAGTAACAAGTAAATAAACAAATGATATTTATCGGCATCGGAACTGCAGTTTTATCCAGTCCTGTAGTTTTTAACGTTTTTTATAGGCGATTGTATCGATATATTTTGTAATTTTGTGTACAGATACGTCTATATATTTTGTAATTGTCTTAAACCATTAAACAATTTATGTTTATACGTATTTCTGATGATGCAATGAATAATTAATAAAATATATTAAATACTACTACTAAAGATGTCAACATTACCATGGAGACCAGAATTAATTACCATAGTAACAAGTAAATAAACAAAAGCTATTTAGCGGTATCGGAACTGTACATTTATCCATTGCTGCAGTACATTTTCGCTGTTTTATATAGTATGCGATTGTATCGATGTATTACGATGTGGAAAAGAAGTGTACTAATTGTAAATTGTCCTATTACATAATGCAAAGCGAAAATACGTGTTGTTTTCATTTTTGAGGTTAGGTGACAACGGTTTTTGGTTTTTAGTTTACTGCTGAAATAAATAAAAGCCACGGTTGAGAAAAACATAACGTTTAATGTGTTATACAATGCTTCTAACACAGTAACACTTAAAATAAAGAATTTACCGTTTTGGTTTTGGGAGATACTTTATAAATATCTCCTAAGACTTTATAAACGAGTACTTTTAAATATCCAAAGGCTGTTGCACCAACATAATAATTTAGTACAAGTTAAAATAGTATAAGTTTTGAAAACAGCTTTGAAGAGAATTTGACTAATTGTTATACAAGCTGACAGAACGCCTATAGACATAGCCAATAAAAATTATATTAATATCTTCTTCTTTATACATTAATACGTGAAGAGAAAACTTTGTACCCCTTTTTAAGCATATTGCGCGCACGGAGGAGTGTGAGATTTGCCATAGTTAAAGTTTATATGGAGAAGGAGTGCAGAAAGCTAAAATTTATATATAGGCCTAATATGTGTTACAAATACATTAAATAAAATAAAATAAAACATTAATTTGCACTTGAACATTCATTTAAACTTTTTCAAACAATGGTAATTGTTAAAAATAAAATAATTTTGTTGCCAGGCAATAAAATTATAATTTTTTCATTTTAGTGTACGTTCATACTGCCAATGTCAAACACATAATAGTCTGTCGTTTGTTTACGTTCATACCGCCAATGTCAAACACATAATAGTCTGTGGTCAAACAGTCGCACAGAGTAGAGATTGTCGCCAAAGAATTTTAAAATGTTGCCAACAAATAATTACTGACAGATTGACTGAATGAGCTGTGAATTTTGTGTGATTTCAAATGTTCCTTTTTCAATAGTCTGTGGAGTGTAAGTCCAGGCAAAAAAGCGTTTATTTTATATTTTGTATATTAGATATCTGTGTTTTATATATTAATGTGCAGTTGAAAGTGAAATACAGCTTGCTTAATATACACCTGTTGCAAAAGGAAAATTTTGTAGCAGCAATTTGAATTGACTTACTCTCGCCTAATTATTATTGGTGGTTTCAAAAAAGTGAGTACATTTTATTATTTAAATTAAACCCTGTCTAATCTTAGTTTCAGTAATTTTATTACATTTTTTTTTACATTCAGATATTCGCACCTACTTCCATTATGCCTCGACATAGAACATTGACGGGTCGGAGTGAGAGACAAAGAAGAAGGAATATATATTCGCGTGAAAGTCAAAATGATAATAGACCAAATGCAAATTTAAATAGTGTAAATAGTATAACATTGACTGGTCGGAGTGAGAGACAAAGAAGAAGGAATATATATTCGCGTGAAAGTCAAAATGATAATAGACCAAATGCAAATTTAAATAGTGTAAATAGTATACAAAATGATGAAATTATTTTGAGGGATACATTTAAATGCGCACTGAATGTCATTCCAAGAAATTTTAATACTTTTGATTGTGGATTAATGCATTTATAATGCAGGTTTTGCAATGCAAAACATTTCGAATCTGAGGTCACTTTAGGTGAAAGGACTGCATTCACTTCATGTTGTCATAAGGGTAAAGCAATATTACCGGCATTAAGTCAAAATGAATACTTTAAATCATTGTATGATGGACTTACTTCAAATGAACCTTCAATAAAAAGAAAGTCAAAAAATTATTTTGAAAACATTCGTAAATACAATTCATCATTTGCTATGGTTACCTCAGAAGCTAAAATTTCGGATACAGTTACGCGTGGAGTGTATCATTTTAAAATACATGATGTTTTTTATCACAGATCAGGTCCAATGACTGCTGGATATGGTCGCTCACCATGTTATGCGCAATTATATTTTTATGATGTTGACACTGCTGTCAATTATAGATTATGTGAACACTATAATCAAACATGCAATAACAATATAATGCGCGAAATCTCTCTTGAATTGGAACGCATTAAACCTTTCGTTCGGTCATTCATTGCAATGAAAGATCATTGTCAGAGAGTTGAAAATCAAAACAAATAAATTTGTATGCTCATTAAAGTAAATCGTGATTTAGATCTACGCCGTTATAATGATGCAGTTGAAACTGATGTAGCAGTAATATTTAGTACAGTTAATGGTGAGCCACCCTTTGAACGAAATATGGTTTCGTTTTCAAAAGTTAATGGTACCATTAAAAATATCTCTGTTTTGGATTCATCATTGGACCCTTTAGCGTATCCATTACTTTTTCCAAATGGTGATACTGGGTGGCATATCAATATTTCTCATAATGTACCAACTACATCTAATTTAAGAGCGCCCAGAAATAAATTAACCATGCTTCAGTATGCAGCCAAGTCGATAGACTTGCAATTAGAGAAGATTTTAGCATGTTGCACCATTCACAAAAATTATTTCTGCAGTGGATAGTTGATATGTATGTGAGAATAGAGGGCACAAGGTTACATTTCATTCGACAAAATCAAACAAGTCTTAGGTCTGAAGTTTACAACAATTTAACAGATTATTTAGAATTGAACCCCAATGCCAATAATGTTGGCCGTAGAGTAATTTTACCATCTTCATTCAATGGATCTCCAAGAAATATGTATCAGAATTATTTAGATGCAATGTCAATTGTACAAAATTTCGGAAAGCCTTCTTTGTTTATTACAATGACTTGCAATCCAAGTTGGCCTGAAATAGTTAGCAATATTGGTGTAGGTGAGTCAGCTAATTTTCGACCTGATATTGTTGTGTGTGTATTCAAGTCCAAACTGAAAGCATTAATTGAGGGCCTTACACTAAAAAAAATCTTCGGTAAAGTTGAAGCACTCATTTATACAATTGAGTTTCAAAAAAGAGGATTGCCTCATGCTCACATTTTACTCTCTTTAAATGAGCAAGATAAAATGTTAACGCTACCGATATTGAGAAAGTTGTATCTGCGGAGATTCCTAACATTCAAACACATCCTACATTACATGAATATGTTGTAAAACACATGATGCATGGTCCATGCGGTGTACTTAATCCAAATTCTGTATGTATGAGAGATGGAAAATGCACAAAAGATTATCCAAAACGATTTAATGAATTTACATGTGAATCATTAAATGGATATCCATTATACAGAAGGCGTGATAATGGTATTAATGCTGAAGTTCGCGGTAGTTGCCTCGACAATCGTTATGTTGTACCATACAATCCGTACTTACTTGCCAAATTTAATTGCCATATGAATGTTGAAGTATGCACTACAGTTAAAAGTGTTAAATACATTTATAAATACGTGTATAAAGGCTATGACAGTGCATCTGTTGAATTAGGTTCAGAGAGAAATGAACCAGGTCAAGAAATACAAATTGTTGAAGTTAAAAATTTTTTAAATGGCCGTTATGTCGGATAAACTGAAGCTGTATGGCGCATCTATGAATTACCAATGCATTTTCAATCACATGTCATCGTTAGACTTGACATTCATTTACCGCGTAGACAGAATGTTTACTTTCGAGAAGGGCAAGAACGTCAAGCAATTGAAAATGCAAGACAAACAAAATTATTAGCATTTTTTGAATTGAATCGATCAGATCCATCAGCGCATGAATATAAGTATATTGAAATTCCTTTGCATTATGTGTGGGAAGATTCCCGAAAAAAATGGAAGAAGAGAAGGCGTGGACGTGATAAAATCATTACACGCATATATGTAGTATCACCAAAAGACATCGAACTTTTCAATTTACGATTGCTTTTATTACATGTCTGTGGTCCAAAATCATTTGAGGATGTTAGAACATACAATGGAATTATACACACTTCTTTTGTTGAAGCGTGCCATGCTCGCGGCATTGCTTCAAATGATAATGAATGGCGCGAATGTTTAAATGAAGCAAAAGAATTACATTAACCAAAACAAATGCGAAATTTATTTGCTTACATTTGTGCATTAAATTTGCCAGCCAATACATTGGCGTTATGGAATGAATTTAAAGTATATCTTAGTGAAGGTTTTTTGAGAGATTGCAACGAACAAGTATCCTTTAACACAGCTCTATTAGAAATTGAAGATATTTTGAATGTTCATAATTTGTCATGTCAAGAACTTGGTTTACCAGTTCCCACGTATTCGCAGAGAACAGACGAAGCAAATGCTATTGATCCAATAGAACAAGAGTTTCTGTTTTCTGAGCATTATGAAACTGCAAATATTGAACAGCGTAATCTAATTGATCGTGTGATTAGTGAAGTTTTGCACCCATGATATTGGATCTAATGTTTTTTGTTTAACCGCTCATGCAGGTTGTGGAAAAACATTCACACAAACAGCAATCATTCACAAATTAAATTCGCTTAATCTTAGTTGCATTGCAACAGCGTTCAGTGGCATAGCTTCAACTCTATTACTTGGAGGTAGAACTTTACACAATGTGTTTAAATTGCCTATACCCATTTTGGAAAATTCTGTAGCGAATATTACCGCAAATAGTAGCTATGGACGTTACATAAATTCATCATCATTGATAATTATTGATAAAATTTCTATGTGCCCACTGCAAGTGTTGAAAATCATAGATAGATTATTGCAGGATCTATGCGATGAAAATGAGAAACATAAACCATTTGGAGTGAAAACGATACTTCTGTGCGGTGATTTTCGGCAAATATTACCAGTTGTCCCACATGGATCACGTGCAACTTTAATTGAAAATTGTGTCACGAGTTGCCATAAATTTGTTTATTTTCATAAAGTAACGTTTACTCAAAATATGAGAGCCTTACCAAGTGAAATAGAATTTGTCGAATTCTTGAAAAAAATTAGTAATGATGAAGCCAATTCCCTCAGTTTGGTGAAAATATTATTGAAATACCTCAGCAATTAATAGGAGATGAAAATAATATTATTAATGAGGTGTATGGAAATATTTCCGAAAACATACTCTCAGAGAACATATTGAAGTCAGTTATTTTAGCACCTAAAAATTATGATTGTACTTTTATTAATACTGATATACTTAATCGAATACCAGGTGAACAGAAAACATATCATAGCTACGATAAAATAATTTGTGATGATGACAATGAAATCAAATCCAGTAGAGTTTTTGAATTCTTTGACTATTAGTGGTTTGCCGCCACATAAGTTAGTATTGAAAGTTAATTGCATCGTTTTACTGATCAGAAACTTAAATACAAAGGAAGCATTAGTCAATGGAACAAGAATGCGCATCAAGTGTATGCATCGTAATGCTATTGATTGCGAAGTTTTAACTGGAACCGCACGCAATAAGAGAATTTTGATTCCACGTATAAATTTAACATATTCCGGTACTGTTTTACCATTTAACTTTCAAAGAACTCAATTTCCAATTATACCTGCATTTGCGATGACAATAAATAAGTCTCAAGGACAAACATTCGAAAAAATTGGAATTTTATTGAGGCAGCCAGTTTTTACACATGGTCAATTGTACGTCGCAGCAAGTAGAGTTCGATCATTCGATGGTTTAAGATTTTATATTTCCGAATATAATGGCCAAGAGCATTTAGCAAATGATGAAAGAGTTTTTACAAAAAACATCGTTTACACAGAAGTTCTGAATCATTAAATTCACTTTCAAACTATTTTAAGTTCAATGGGCAACATTTATTTTTTTAACCGCCCGGTTTTTTGATTTAATGAAAAATATATGAAAAAATACGAGGCACGTATTTTTTATTTCATTTTTTATTTTGTATTAATTTTTTATTTAAATTTTATATAACTCGAAAAAGATAGGCAAAGTAACTGTGTAGCCTTGGCGAAACCTGGTCAGTATGGCAATAAAAAAAAACCCAAGGAAATGTCAAAAAACTCGTTATTGCTTTTTAAATATGGCTTAGCCAAGCTAAACCTCATTTTTCCTATCTTTCATATTTTCCAAATAACTCGAAAATTAATGCATAGAAAAAAAATTAAAAAATTATATAAGCTTTGTAGCAGATAATCTTGAAACTGTTTTCGAATTTTGTACCTTACCAAAAATGAAATGTAATCCACTGGAATTGAAAACAATGTATCTTATACTTCTATGAATGTCAAGTCTCATTTTTATTAGCGTTTATTTGATTCAATAATAACATGAAAAAATTAAAACTGACAATGAATTATATCAAAAAATAAATACGAATACAAGCTGTAATTGTGTTTCTTTCAACTGTTACTAACATTAAATTTTAAATTTCGTAGGTATTGCAGGGAATTAAGGCAAACAACACACGCTAATGACGTATTTGTACACGCTCGCAGCTGACGTAATAGAACAAAATTCAAAAAAATTATATGCAATGATTATAGAGGTATACTCTTTGACAAAAGAACCTCAATAACGTTCAAACTTAAAAATTTAATTAATTACGGTCGAATTTCGACCACTGGGCGACCACTAGTACTTATTAAAACTCAAATATTTCCGTGCGAAGCCGCGGGTAACAGCTAGTAGGTTTATAAAAACCGTCAAGAAATAGACCAATATTGACAACGGAACTCTAAGTCACTTGTTAGAGAGAGTAGTTTATCATTTCATAGTGAGCGAGAACCCGATATAACCTAGGAAAAGACGTACATTGTATAATAAAGGTGACAATAAAATATTTATAATTCTGGGATTATACTGAAGCCTTTCAAACGGATAAAAATGTAAAACAGCCTGAGAGAGAGGTCTTCTCTACGTGTGTGTTTTATGTTCGCGCGTGTGGGCGTTAGTATACTTCTCATACTGAATTGCGTGTAAAATATTCCGTGTATAAATTTTTCACGTGAAATAAAAAATGAGAAGTTATAAACTTAACTGTATCGGTCCGTGACGGTTTGAGTTAACAAAAGTTACAAAATAAGCGAGGAGTACACATAAGAGACGTTTACAACGGTATCCAAGTCACTCGTATGAAAAGACAAACTGATCTTTTTCAATTGGGGTCCAAAGGGGGTGTAACGCGAACACATGCTTTCATAGAAGAGAAATGTACCAGCCTCTACATCCCAACTCCACTCTCTCCTACACGTCGGTGGACCCTGTTACGCCGAGCAATCCACTCCCAAGGTTGTGGTAACCAATCCCTTCGGCGGAGTGGATCGGTAAGCAAACGAGAGGTAAGGGTTCTGTCAGGGCAGTCTGGAGGTATCCTGAGCCCTGGCCTGACAGGATAGTGCACATCGACAGCAGAATGTGCATCTAGTGTGGCGGTTGTGGTAGCCCAACGGCAGCACACATGGGCTGAGTCAGTTAGCCTACAGCGACCGGGCAGAGAGAAGTCATCAGTTGAGGTGAAAGCAACTCTCTATGGAAAGACCACCTCGAAATCAACGTTTCTGGTCCTCCACGTTGTGGTGGATCGGAGAGTTCACACATCCCATCTGTGAAACTCTTTTATGTGCAGAAACCTATCAGTTTCTCAGCCAGTCAGTTGTCTGCACTTGACCGGGACAACTGGCGGAGGCTGATAAAGGAGGCTTTGATTCAGTAATGGGTTGTTGCGCCGTTGAAGAAGAAAAAGAAAAAGAAGAAGAAGAAGAAGAAGAAGAAGAAGAAGAAGAAGAAGAAGAAGAAGAAGAAGAAGAAGAAGAAGAAGAAGAAGAAGAAGAAGAAGAACCTTTTTCAATCCGCCTTGTGAGTTCTTTTTTACATACAGATAACGCGTTGCAAAGCAAATGCTTTATCATCAAATCATGATTTGATGATCCTCCTACGAGAGATATTTTATGATCTGATAATAAAGAATATGCTTTTTAACGCGCGATCTGTGTATAAAAAGAAGTCACAAGGCGGACTGAAAAAGGTTAGTTTACCTAAGTTACGTTTTGTTTCGTAATCCTTGAGGCATACGTCTGTTAACACTTTACAGAAAATCTATTTGTTCTATAGCCCTTTGTGTAAACGCTCCCTGTGGTTAGAATGGGGTGGTTTCAATCAGTTAACGGAGTGTTGAATGTATTATACCCTGAGTAAATCAGGTTTCCCTTGCTTACGCCACACCAATATATTCTCTCTTAAATGCCCTTTTATCTACTTAACACTGAGAAAAAACTTATTCTTTGTTTCACACTCATTCTCTCCTCCACTCATCACTCTCTCTCTCTCTCTCTCTCTCTCTCTCTCTCTCTCTCTACCTCCCTCCCTCCCTTACTCCCTCCTCTTTTTAAATATATATCTGTCATTTTCTTATCTTCTTCTCTTTTTATGGTAGGGATTAACTGGTTAATCGCCGTCAGAAGGTAAAATTACTTTTTTGTGGGGGTCCTATTTTTTCGGTTTACAGTCAAACGTTGAGATCAGATGATGCATAATGTCAGTTGTCACTTACCCGTAATGTTTCTGTCACTGATTAAGAATCAGTTAGTTAATTCGTATTGTCTAGCACTGTTAACTCTTTGTTGTTTATTTGGAAGTTTTTCTGTGTCCTATTTGTGTTCATATTTGTTTAATACTTTACCTCGGTACCATACCTCAGAATGGTTCGTGTATCAAATGTTTAAAATTGTTTTGATATGTATGTTACAGATATCTGTGGTCGCTGTTTTATCCATGTCCTTGAAATCCTGCTCTGGTATCTTGTCCGTTGTGGTTGTATTTTTGATTTTATGAAACGCAGGTGATTAAGAAAAATATGGTAAGTTAACATAACGTGTTTCTGAAAGATGAATAAGGTAATCTGTGGAGTAACTGTCAAGACAAAGTGAGACACTATACTTTTGTATATCGTGCTAAAGCCCAGAAACTGCCTCGTTTGTCTTATGACAGTTAATCAACACTAGTACGGCATTTACTTATCAGTCTGTCTATCTGTGAATCCATTTTACTTTTAGAGATGCCAAGGAAACCGTTCACTGGCAGTCAGGAGGCACTTGTCTCCCGACGTATGATTTTCCTTCCTATATTTCCGGCTTGCCCACCAAAATCCTACTACTTAGTAAATGTCCTCGACTCTGTCGTGGAGTTGTTAAATAAATTACTTTATGACAGAAAGGTTTTGTTTAGTCTATCATATTAAAATTTCTTTAAAATATTATTTGATTTTCCTTTCTTTTTCGTCTGCTTTCTTCAACTTTTTGATGGTTGTCAAGAATCCTTCGATAATCTTCATTTTATTTTCGTTAATGTTATGTGTCCGGCCACATTTGCTGGGGTTGACATCTTGTGTACCTACAACGTTATTACACTTTGTCACAGGCTGAACAGTGAAAGAAAGCATTAGTTCTATCGTCTAATCGACATTCGCAAAAATCGCATTCTTAGTCTTCTCAAAAATATTTTTAATGTATGTTAAAACTACCATGTCCCATTAGCAACTGATTAAGCAAGTCTTGCTTTTCCATGTCTCTCTCTCTCTCTCTCTCTCTCTCTCTCTCTCTCTCTCTCTCACTCTATTTGTGGGATTAGGTGATGCGTCCATCAACCGATTGGGTAGCTACTCGATCCAAACGTTAAGTTATTTTTCAAGATGATTTCTTTGATAGTTTTTTGTTCACATTTTGAAAGCACTCTCTACTGGTCATATAATTTAAGTTACTTGTTGTCTTATAAGTGTAGATTTTTGTATCATTTTATAAGCTGACGCACAAAAACCTATAAACCCCTAATCACAGTATGACTGTATATTGTAACGAGTGAATTTCTATTCCTCCGTTTAAACTAATGTTGTATGTAAAATTGTATTTAGTTTTAAAAGAATAGTCGATCGGATTAATTCAAGTTAAGTAAAGGGTGAATTGTTTATTTAAAAAAAAATCAAATAATCCGTAATCGCCAAACAGAACTAGGCCTAGCCGTTGCCCTCGAATAGTGGCGGTAGGATCTTATAATTTACCTAACATCTTTTGTTAGAAACGATGTTAAATTTTCCTATGTTTCGTTCAACTTTATTGCTATTATGGAAATGGGTTAAATACCTTTAGTTAACCCTTTAGGTAATATGATCTTGCTATAGACGAGTTCTTCTTTTGAGGTTAGTCGACTTACCGTAATTTTCTTGGAGTTACGTTTTATTTAAGTTGTCGTAATTGTGCAAATCTTCCTTTACTGTAATTAAAATTCTTTTTATTTTAATTTTATTTCAATAAAAGGCAATTTAACGTGAATTAGGAAAATTGTTTTCATTTATTTTCAATAATTACAATTCTGTTTATGTAAGGATCGATGTTACATAACACCGGTATTCCATTCTTGCTTTCAATTCTGATTATATTTTATGTTAATATAATATCTCAGTTCGGGGTTCTTGAGACTGATAGTAAAGTTCAAAATGTCCACAACGAAGTACTACACATTACAATTCTTTAATCCTTATAGATTAATAATAACAAATTTAAATTTAATACAGTATGACAAAATAATAATTCATTTCATTTTTCCATAACAAGGTGTCATGGCGTCTACCCAGAGTTCAAATTAACAAAAAAAAAAAAACAAGATGGCCGCTTGTTGTTCAACTAACTCTATGTGAAAATGTCTTCACCATCAGTTTTTACAAATAAAATAAATTACACTAAATGTTCACTGTGTTTATATTAGATATTGTTTTCTTTTCACTAGTGTTATTGAAGAAAAGTGTTAGTTGATGTACCTTGGTGTTGTGAAGTTGTAACTGTGATATTATAAAAGGTTAAACTTCACCCAATTAGAGAATCATTTATTCACTTTTGGTTTCTTCTTTAATATATTATTATTTTTTCTTCTTTTAAATTAATATTATTTTATTATATCTTCATTTCTTCCACACTATTTAGATTTTAGGTTTTATAATTTTTTCACTTTTTTTCTTCCACTCAGATCTGATTCTTTGTCATACTTTGTTACTCTGGACAGCACAGAGATGACCTGGATACTTTAGTGTCTAATAATAGAATAATCGTTTTTTCTTTTTCCTTCAACTGGCTTGACCAAAAATGCAAAATTCCCATTGGTCAATACAGTTGAGTTCAAGTGTCATGTGACCCTTATTATTTAAAATTTACAATTTTTACTTTTCTTCTCCAACTTACTCCCTACTTAATATTTACTAAGCCTTAAATTAGTTAACACCATGATATTCCTAATAAAAATACAAATATTTTAACAACTCACAAGATACATGTGAGTGCCCTAATAGTTAATTTAGAAATTTACAAAATTCTATCTCATGATATTAGTTCTGGCACTTCCCAAATTATATTACAATTCTATTAAACTATTAAAAGGTTGTAGTTAACATTTCATTAAGGCATATTTTATAGTATTTCTATCATCTATTATTAATTTACATAAATGTGATTGTTTACTTTTGATTTACAATAATTTTTTGTGTAGTAATTGGACTATTACTTAATACTTCATCATAGTATAATGTTTGAATTTCTAATATTATGTAGCCTTTTAGCCTTTCACATTTTTGGCTAATTATAATTATTTCCTGATATTACATACAAACATTAACATGAGACAAATATTAAAACCATCTTATGCCTATATGGCTAAAACTCTAATTCACTAAACCATAACAAATTATTGTATAAAAACATTTTACTTAACTTATACAGCAATAACAATTTGTTTTGTATAACTTGTTGAACTACTTTGATTAATTACTTCTTACTACTATCAACAAGTTGGGACATATTATTTGTAATGGAAACAAATGCTAGCATTTTCCCTTTAATTATCATTAGTAACAAAATAGGGAATTCTTTGTAACAAAAGGTTCAAACTTAAAAGTATTCTTTGAACATTAAACATTTTACTTACATTACTATTAATGCTGCCTTTATTTATTTTCATTTTACAACCTTTAAATGAGTAGTTATTTCTAAGATATATTGAATACCAGTCCCTTCACACTTTACCTTGTCTTTTCCTTTAATCACACATTGTTTTTGATTTCTGACTATATTTTGGTTCACTGGCACTGACACTAATACTCACAGTCCTATCTGTATATTTAGTGACTATTATTTCACCATTATCTCTGTATTTCATTACAGATTTTCTTTATCACATTTAATCATTACTAATATAATTAGTTATTTCTTACAAGGTTAACTTACATTTTATTTTATCCTACCTTGTATTGCACTCATTGTGATCATTTGTCATTTTAAGTTTAATAACTACGTGGATTAGTTTATTCAGGGTTTTTTATGTTGGTTTTAAATTGTAATTTGGGGTCTTCATTTCGTCGCGTTACAATATACACCTATACGCATGTCTGACTGTTTACTTCTCTCTTCCTTTACTGTCACTTCCTCCGTCTAAAGCACTCACTTGTTACCCGCACGTGTGTACTAGGCAGAAGCTGCAGAAGATCAGTTTCAGGAGTGGGCAGAAAACCTTGTCTCAGACGGCAATAACAACATCATCTCTTCCCTGCACTATACGTCATCCAGGAGTTTCAGTCTTTCCCTTCCAGACTTCAGGTCTCTCCTTCATTCTCACCCTATTTCTCTCTCCCTCTCTCTCTCATTTTACTGTTCTCTTAAAAACTCTTGGTAGTGTTGCATTCGCCCTCACTATTGTTAGCAACACAATCGAGTTTCCCTTTTTTCTCATTACAATCTGCATCCGTCTGAAAACCCTCGGCAATGTGGGCCATAAAATTAAAGGCAAGAAATTTAATTAAAAATCTGTATGTGGTGTACAGTTTTAAATATTTCAAAATTATATGGCTACCGAGACTCAAAAACTGCGCAACAAATTTTGATAAAATTTTAAAAATTCAAATGTGTATCAAATTAAAGAGACTTTTAGGAAAAATCTGAATATAGTTTACATTTTTTTAATTTTATAATTTTAGGATACCAGAGTCCAAAAAAAAGAATTTAAAATTTCAGGTAATTGTAAAAATCCAGCCGGATGACAGACTAAAGAGAGTTTTAACGCACATACCGATGTAACGTGTTTACAACGAAATTTTTTTAATTTTATGTGCACCATGAGCTCAAACTTCAATGGAACTCAAAAGTTTAAAGAAAACTGTTAAGTAAAGTAAACTTTTAAGAAAAGTAAACTGTAAAAGTCTATGTAGGGGATGTCATGCTATTAGGAATTTTATTCATAATAGAAACTCACTGTCTGTAATAATTTCACAGAATCTATATCTAAAAAAGCCTTACAATTTTAAGTCGCCTTCTAAACGTTTGTAATCTATGGTTACAAAGAAACTTTATATACTGTGATCAGTTTTGTATATTTGTAAAATGTATTAGATTCAGGCGCAAAGGTACCTGTGAAAACATACATAAACTTAAAACCTAGCGTTAAATTATTTGACATTCAGTTGTCATTTAGGCATTCGTTACAATATTTACGAAAAAAAAAACAAATTGAGTACCGGTAATTTAGAATTTTTAGTCTTTATTGTATAATTGCCTTCACGAAATTATTTTAATAAAATAAATAAAGCAGTCTGGTTTTCGTAAATTTTTAATAATTGTAAAATTATCTAATATTAAAATTTACCTAATAATAAAGATAATTGTATTTCGTTCAAAAGAGTGTCCGAGTTCTATAAAGCAGGAAGCTTACTAGTATATCAGTCATACCATATTGATAGCATATTATTCCAACTAAATCTATATTTCTCATATAGCTACACTCTTATAACCTAGTATTGAATCGTAGAAGTATAAATCTTTACGTTTAAATATACAGTAAAATTTTATAATTTTATCTCTGCGCAAGGGACGAAATAGCTGAATCTGCTTACTAGGTTGATGCTCTATTTACTAGGTTGCGCTCCGTCTCAAGACTACCTTAGAGCATGTAGTTTTTTTTCAATTACATTAGTCTCCCAAATTTTAGACGCGATTTTCCATTTAGGAAGTAAACAAAATTCTTGGAAGCCAGATCTTAATAACAATATGCAGGCGAGAACTGAAATTGAGCTACACTACTGTTTTGCATATTGTATATACTGCGAGGCGTTATGTGTAATATTCTAGTGTACACAGAGTTAACTGTCCGGGGCACCGCCTCTTTTCACGCCTCAGTGCAAAACATTTCGTTATTAAATTCAATGTAAATCTATAAAACGAATGTTCTTAAAAATTTTACACGCTCTACGTTCTTAAAAATTTTTGTTATATATCGAGAGGAAGGAAGGTAATTAAAACGATACCAAGTTTGACAAGATCCGAATTATCCGTGGTAACGAAACATTTTTTACAAAAATCGAGAGGAAGGAAGGTAATTAAAACGATACCAAGTTTGACAAGATTCGAATTATCCGTGGTAACGAAACATTTTTTACAAAAATGATGTAGTAACAACATCAGGTAAAGGTGATGATGACAGTATACGGGATACATATATTAAAGGAAGTGCTTCGTAAAGAATTATTAAAGAAATTCTGACATGCAGAATAAATTTAAAACAAAATTAATTGCTGAACATTTCATATTGGAAGAGAATTAGATTAGATTAGACAATTTCACAGAATCTTAGAAACGTTTTCTGCTCCAAATGCAATTAATATAATATTATATTTCCTTTCGCTATTAATAAAACTCCTTGTCGAGTAGTAGGTCATTTACCGCTTAAATATATATATTGTAGCATGACAGATTATCCACATTATAATGAACGAAATAATGATCATAAATAAATTAAAAATAAATTAAAATCAAAGAAAAATACATTAAAAATTAATTAAGAACCACCGTAAAGTGCCATTCATAGTCTGAAGAAAGTATCTCAATTAAAACCAATTATGCAACATATGATGAGTGATAAAAAATAATACAAAAGCTAAGATAAAGTAAGGAAATACCCAGGTAGGATAGGAGTAAGTAAGGCCATACCCAGAACAAACCGACATCCCTAATAACAGGACTGAAATTGGAAGAAACCACGTAGTAGAATAAAATAAAGTAGGGAAATACCCAAATCAAACCCAGTAATAAGAAAAAACGAAACCCCAAAAGAGAGTATAATTACCTAATGAAAGTATAACACCAAAAAATAAAAATAATGTAAAGTAGATATAAACAAAAGTGTCTAACGGTAGAATTAAAAGTGAACCAGTGGAAATTATTTATATAATGGAAAAAACAAATCTTCATAATCCTCTATAAATAAGATTCTGGATCTTATAAGACTATAAAACTGATTAGAGATAAGATCAAAGAACACCAGTGCAAGTTATTTTGTTATGTTAAATAGAATTCATGTGTCAATGTTTAAATTCATAAACTAAGTGAATTAGTGCCTTTATACAACTTTAAAGTTTTGTATTGAATACAGAAATAATATTTGGTAGAATATTATTATTATGAGAAAATAGACTACAAATGTTTCTAAGTGAGTGCCACTCTTTATCTAACAACATTTATTAAAATGACAAAGATAAAATAAGAGCAGGCAATAAATAAGTGAAGTGACAAAGGGTACATCCCCAAAATAAAATAAAAACAGCCAAGACTGCACACATTTAGTTTTAAGAAATACTTGAAATAATGAAGGGACAGATGTGTTGTTTATATTAAGGTCAATGCACTCTATACTTAAATGTTGGAAATAGAGTATTATGTTTTTTGTTATTCTTAAATATTTATTATGTTTAATAGTATCAATCAAGGCTAAATGTCTGAGTTTGAATACAATTCTTTTATTATAAGATATTTATTATGTGTTACTAGTATTAATCAAAACTAAAATGTCCGAGTTTGAGTACAACTCTTTTGTTTTAACATATTTGTTATGTATTAATAGAATTAAATCAAAGCTAAATGTTAATGTAGTTAAGTAAGAGAATTTTAATTAAGATTGTTTAATAATAGAAAGTCAGAAGGGGTATAAGCAAGCTGTAATAGTCATAAAACATTATATGTGAACAAAATTAAAATCTGGACAAATGGCAAATCTCAACAACCTTATCAATGATAAATAAGTAAAATAAATTAATGAAATTTGTATAATGTAAATCCAACACAGTATATTCTAACAGTAGCAATACTTTGGAAAGAAATTGTAGAAATATATAAAGAATTATTAGAAAAAATGCAAGTGTAATAACACTGTAACCTAAGGGGAAGATTTAAATTAAAGATATAATTTAAAAGGGATAACTAATTCATAAAATTTGAAGGAATTAAGGAAAAATAAACATTTTATTTCAATCAGAGATCTTGTTTAATAATAATTATAAATTCGTAAAGATTGTAAACCATTTAATGTGACAGGAAGTAAAATTTTAGGCCTACATGTAAAAATACTGTAAATAAGGCATTTTGAGATGGAAAACATTGTAAAAGTATCATATTTAGTATTAAATCACGTAGAATTAACTAAAGAAAGAGAATATGTGTTAGGTATTTGATAAAATTAAATAATAATAAAAATGTATTCATTCATATAATGTAAAAGTCAACCATGTAAGCGGAAATGCTAGAGATTTAAAACAATATCTTCTTAATATTAAATTGGCTAAGACGTTTCGGATGAAGAAGAAAATAGAACAGTTGATTATTAGACGTTGAATAGTTCACATCAGAACGAGAGCTCGCGAAATATTCACTTAAAGCGAAGGAAGAAGAAAGATGGCGAATATCAACCAAGCATATTCTAGGTAAAATCGCGAATTTCGACAAACTTTAAATAACTACTAAATTCAGTGAATTAAACCAGTATAATTATAAAGGTGAACTAATATTGAACAGTAAAAGGTGCAATAACCGAATTAACACACATAACTATAATTCCGAACATCAAGACAAAATCTGCCATTATCGACCTTATGGTATGAAGTGAAATAAAACATTTTTCAACACAAATTACCGAAACAAATCACTGAACACTGATCCAGGACAACTACACTATCACCAGAGGGATTAATCACTATTGCTGGGACGAGGAAAACTTTAAAAAGCCACATTTATTTGAAGAGAATTCCTTGACATGCAGCCTTCGACAACATATGCAACACGAAGCAGCCATCTTTGAAATCCCATGATCCTATGCAGTCCACCGCTAGCTTCGTCATCACAACGATTGGTTCGAAACATTACTTTACTAACCATTATATATTAAATAACATCTTTGTATTTTTAGATCATTAAGCTTGTAATTATATCATTGTATCATTATAATCATTATAAGTGTTATACTTTCCTGACTTTGCCCTTTCTCTGACTATTCTAACATAACAGTTTAAAGAACCTGAGAATTTATATTAATAATTTTTATAAAAGAATTCGCTCGCCCTGAGAGAGTCGATACATCAATCGATATAAAATCGATTATTTTATATTTTGTCAATAAAAACCATTGAATGTTATAATATTGAATTCTATTTATTTCTAAACTTATAAATAGAATAATATAAAACAATATCAGATACATAACTACCAGAACAGCGGAAATCAACAACTTTAAAGGAGGACACACTTCGAATAAAGAAAGATCACAATCCATTTAACGCAGAATCAGAATTCCAATTACACAAGCTGATATACATTGAAAAAAATTAAATAAACGAATTAAAATTTACACGAATACAATACCAAAATTAATTAATAAATAATAAATAAAGAAAACAAAAATAAATAAAAAATATAATTATATTTTTTTTTATAAATTTTTATTTTGTTACAAATTGGCTTTTCCAAGTGGAGCTTTATCATAAACATTCAACCACAAGAATTTATTTTGTTACAATATATATATATATATACATATATATATATATTTACTTTCACGCGTGTAATTTTAAACTGTACAACCAAAAAAACTGTAATTAGCATAAAAAACCACATGTACCGGTCTTTCTGGTTAGGTAAAACCTTTTTTTTAGTATATGTAGAGATACAATACCATCAAAATAAGAGACTCTATACTCACTCTTCAACGTCACTGACCAACACTGCTCTTTCCGTAGAGTTCGCCAGTTCTAATAATTGTTCTAACAATTACTAATTCTCATTTCCTGCCTCTCTTCTTCCTCGCCCTGCAGTCACCTTCTTCTTAATCTTTTCTTTTTTTTTCAGTCCATTCTGATCTGAAAGACATTCTTGAGTAGTATATAACACCCAATCCGGCATTCCGACATTACGGTACTCTTTGACATTCCACCACTATGAAACTGTTCGATAAAGAGCATTATGTCCATTATTTCTACTCTTCCACAGACCACCCTCTCCCACTGGTCCCAAACAACTATGGAACTATACGCCGAGGGGACGGAGAGGTGTGGGACGTCCGAGGAAGCGCTGGAGTGACCAGCTCTAATCTTTGCTTATTTGAGACAGGAACAAACCATCCTTGGTTTAATCCTTGAAGATGATGATGATGACTAATGATTCAAAATATTAATAATTGTGCGGGTACGCGGGCGAGCGGTTTGAACAAATTATAGATTGAAAAATCAACATAAATACTCGTATCTAAAACTATATTTAAAAATTATATATAATTATTATTTAACGAGGTCCCGAGGTTTCAGTTTAGTTCATAATAGATAAATAGAAGCAATTGCATTCATGATATACCAATTAGAACAGTCAACGGCTTAAATTTACTTAAATACGTAGAAAAGTAAAACACATTTATTAAAATCGAATATTATATGCAAACAAATATGTAGTAAATTGCTATGTTCTGTTATATTCACTAATTCTGAAGTGAATCATAATTTTTTTGTTTGAAAGCTAAGTAATATTACATTTTGTATCCTCAAAAACCTTACTATCTCTTGCATAACACTACTGACCGTATATTAAATAACGAGATTGGAAACTAAACTATCTCGCCTCGTGGTTTGGACTAGAATACAATTTTAGAGAAAAGCGAGGCGACAATTTACCCCACTCTACGTTCAGTCTGCTTTACTTTCTTTGAATCCCCGAGATAAATGTGTGTTAACAAGTTGCCTAACCACTGTTTGTTTTACAACCCCTGTGTGTTCATAACACCCTGCAGTAAAAATATGATTTCAATCAATTAACGCTCCCGCGTTTGTCGCCAGTTTTTACTTTTAGTAAATCGAATTACACTTGAAACGATATGATAATTAATTATGCTTTATGTCAGGATAAAAGGCAGTGGAAACTAGGATGCGAAAGATGGTCGTGGGCTGTACATTATCCCGCTGGTACATATGTTTTGTTTTGTATAGTTACGAGAATCGCGATCTTACAGCATTGGAATAAATTAATTAATTCCAGAGTAATCTATACTCACAATGTGTACACACACACACACATATAAATGCGTGTGTGTGTTTGTAATTCTATAAAAACAATCTTTACATTACAACATATTCCCAAAAGATAGAAGAACATTCAAAAAAATGTTCACTTTTTATAATCTATGGGAAACGATCATAGAGAGTTACTAGTTGTTTGTTTTTGAAGTAAACCCAATCACAGGTAAATTAAGCGAACAACATCCTAATGGTTTGGACATTCTATCAACTTGAATTATGATTTAGTTTTTGTCATTTTAGTGATTTAATTGGTTACATAAAATATACATTTTTAGTTAGTGTTTTTGTTTTTATCAGGAGTGTTTTAGCATCGTTGGTTTATATTTTCCATAAAGGGTTTTACTGTTCAATTTCTACAAATTTTTAGTAATATCTAAAAAAGTAATTTTGAGTCATTTTGAGAAGTATGAGATGTTTTGTTGACAAAACATTCAGGCATTTCGCTGCAATGATTAATGTGAAAATTGTGACGTTTCACAACGGAATGTACGCGTAGTCAGACGTAGATGGTGCTGTAGATTGATGTGAACCTCCTCCTCCTCCTCCTCCTCCTCATCCCCCTCGAAAAATATTTCTCTAATGAACTCCACATTTTTATGTTCGGTCCGTGATTGCTCGCCTCTCATATTAGGGCCGAACTCTTGCACACCCATATTTCTCTTCAACATTACATGAATGTTGTTTATTTTGAAACGGAATAGCTTCAAGAATATGTTCTCTCTGCCTTTGAGTCCCTCCCTTTTCTGTTCTATCCCTTCTCTTTACAAACTTTACACGCAATTTAACAATGAGTTGTTGACAAACTAGCAATCTTTTGTTTACAATTATTTCTAAATACTCAGCTGCAATAAATTTTGTCTTTATAAATTCTTTAACGTACAATTGTACTTATATTGCACTTACGTTGTCTTCTGTAACCTCTATCTGGAAGTTGATTACGTTTGGCCTATGCTGAATTCCTGTTGATTATGATATTCAAGAAGCAATAGTAAGCAAAGAGCTTTCACAAAAATTATCAGCATGACATAACAATGTGGCGCAAGAGAAGCGACATACAGCTTGAACTGTCAAAACTTTGCGTAATATAGTTCAATATAGTGTACAGTTTTTCATTCAAGTTTATGATTGTGTTTATTGTAATATGTTTGAATTGCTGTTTGGATGTTTGAAACCTCAGGTAAACACTATACAGAACGGAACAATCTAACGTGAACAGCACCGTGGGAGATGAGGCCAATATGGGATAGTTATACGACTATTTACATTACAACAAATCAATATACATAATAACATAAGGGGCTGTGGAGCCTCACGAAAGAGACTCATCAGACTGGTTCTTGTGCATTCCCTCACTATATTGACTCACACACAGACACATAAGTATTTATCGTGGCCTCACGCGCCTTAATTAAAATTTGAGTGGTAGCGATCGCTGGCTTCTAAATTTGGAAAAATTATTATCCTAGCTTATGTCATTGTTCAAACTACACGGACAGAACTGTTAATAAGTTTATTGTTCTTCTTCTTCTTCTTCTTCTTCTTCTTCTTCTTCTTCTTCTTCTTCTTCTTCTTCTTCTTCTTCTTCTTCTTCTTCTTCTTCTTCTTCTTCTCTTCTTCTTTTCCTCACCTACCCCTCCCCTCCATCACCCTTCCCACCACCCCTCCTCCTCCACCTCTTCCACCACCACCGCCTCTTCCTCCTCCTCCTCCTCCTCCTCCTCCTCCTCCTCCTCCTCCTCCTCCTCCACCTCACCTGTCCACCTCTTCCTCCTCCTCGTCCTCCTCATTCTTCTCCTGCTGGTGCTCCTTCATCATCATCATCATCTTCTTCTTCTCCTCCCTGTTCTTCTTCTCTATTTAGGAATTAGGTGGCATCGCTATTTATCTTTCTCAAAGTCTAACCTACTTCTACGTGATCCATCAACCTCTCTCAAAAGTGTAGTGCAAATGCAGTAACTGTTGCATTACAGTTAGTTGCATGAAGCACACATACACACAATTACAGTAAGCGCGTGCACTATGCAGTAGTACAAAACGCCATACATGTTGGATTTGTGTAACCAATCTGCATATCCAATGTCGTGTTGAATCACAACTCGGTTGAGTCAGTGTTTGTGGCCGGCCGCGATCGCTGCCACTTAAATCACCTATTCGCATGCGTTTAAAGCACTGAATTATTCATACTTACCATATAATTGTATTCATATCTGGAAATGAAATTACACACTGTAGGACAGAGACACATTGTATCTGCAATGACACCCTGCAGGCGTCAGCATAAAACCAATTCTACAAATCAATTATTGTAATCCTACTAATCCTACTTCAGTTTTAGGCGTTATATAATCTCTTTAGTTTTGTCATCGTCGTCATCATCATCATCATCATCATCATCATCATCATCATCATCATCATGCTCTTCTTCTTCAAGGATTAAAGCAAGGGTGCTGCGTTCCGGTCTCAAATAGGCAAATATTAGAGCTGGTCACTCCAGCGCTTCCTCGGACGTCCCACACCTCTCCGTCCCTTCGGCTTACAGTTCCATAGTTGTTTGGGGATGCGGCATTCACCCATTCGGCAAAGATTTTCCCAACAATTCACACGATACTGGGCAATCCTGTCGAGTATGCTTATAATATTCATGCCGTATATCTGTGGTTCTTCTATGATCATGGAGTATGGGAAGGGCCATCATCTTGTAGAATTTTAGGCGTGTTTCTTTACTTGCTGACTTAAGAGTTCGCCTGATGGTCCCGCACATAAGGTTGAACTTATGCAACTTAATCACAACGTCGTTGCTTGTATTATAAGACACACTGTAGCCCAGGTATTCAATAGTTTTGTATTTCTTATATTCTGCTTCTGTTGTTTGTAGAGAATTCTTCGTATCATATCTTGTGTCGGCTAAGTAAATTAACGGCTACGCTGAAGAATAATCGAGTGTCGGATGTCGATTCTGACAATTTCGATGAACTTGAGGCTAGGAGAAGCAATCCTCCAATAATGCGGCAATAGATTTTTGGAAGCATTCGCGGCTTGCGTGGTTTGAGACGCTATGAACTAACATCTACAGACTGAGGAACTTGAAATAGTGGGAGAAGATGAGAGTTGAAAAAATGGCTAATATTTATTACCGTCAGCCTAGGGCCTTTGATGGAGTGTATAACGCAGATCAAATCTTGACCGGGAGCGCGATGGTAGTTTATTCAACAAACACATGAAATGAGAATCTCCCTTCCCTGCCAAATAAGAGGGCAGCGGCCGCGTGGAAAGTGCAAGAAACACTTCGAGAGGAAATCTGGAACAACTGTCGAGTAGTCAGATACCAGTACCTCCTCTAGCTTGCGCCGTCGCTGTGGCTGTGATACCAGAGTACCTTTCATCACAGAATGTTTTATGATTGATCCATAAACAGACGGTATCCGAGTTTTTGATCAGTATTTGCCTGCCTATTAAAATGTTTTAAGATTTTATTATTCTAAATTTTGTTTTTACAGAAGACATTAAGCTTACCGTGGATTTTCAGGTAATTGCATAATCAATTGTTAAACTGGCTCCATCAGTTTTGCAAACAATACAATATAAAAGTCTATACTATAAAAATTAAGGTAATGGCATTTCGAGGCAAGAAGCCAATAAGAGCAAAAGTAATGAGTAGCGATCGAATTATAGAACAGGTGAGTCACTTTAATTATTTAGGAAACAATGTTGGTTATGACAGGAATTGTGGTATCGATGTTAAGTTAGGTAAGTTCCAGACGATTTGTGGGACAATCCACGGTTTTTTTTTTTAAACAAGGTACGTTGATATACCAAATTAAATTTCTACAAAGTTATGGTAACCCTGTACTGTCCTATGGGTGTGAATTATGGGCGACAACCAAGACACAAGACAGTAAAATGCAGGCCCCAGCAATGACGTTCTTAAGAGGAGTCAAAAGGTGTTCTAAACTCGACCGTACAAAGAATAAGGCCATAAGAGAAGAGTTACAAGATTTTAACTTGAATGAAAAATTAAAACCTTACAAACAACGGTAGAAAGAACATGTAGATAGAGAGAACGTCAGATTCCAGACTCGCCAAACAAGTCTGGAAATACAAAGTCTGGTTAGGACACAGGTGTGTAGTAGACTCAGGAAGAGATGGCTGGAGTATCATGGAAGGCGGAACAGTCAGCACCTCGCCTATGCGTTGTTGTGACGATGACTATGAATTGTTAAAGTGAATTCTTTGTTTTCCAACAGTATAAACTACATAGATTGTACGACGGTTTTAAATATGGTTACATTTATTATAAATGAATTTATGTACAGCAAAATCTTTATTAACATCTGACATGTAGGACATGTATATTCACAGTGTCAAAGGTGCGAATGGATACACTGTATATTAACTAAGAAAGGTGTTAATCGACCAACATACATGATATAAACACGGTGAGCGTAAGTCGTAAAAAGAGGATGTGGAAATGAAAAGTTAGAGACCCACTGGCTTCATTTAAATGTCTGTTTTATACACGCAGATCGAATCGAATGTTCAGTGAAAAACAAAGCCCACCCACAATAGATTTATCTACAAAATCTAGTTAGCACGGTGTCAAAATTGAAAGTGTCGTTTGATCAGCGTTCGTTACCGCTTCGCTGCTGTCTAAATCGAGCCAATTTTTTCTGCTCTTTCTTTGCAATAACGATTTCCGGGTTCGTAAATAGAATTGTTGGTTAAACGATCACGCGTTTCGTTATTTACTGAAAATGAACGGGATATTTGAAAACATTTTTGTTGAAAAGGTTTAATTCTTTAAAATCTTCTAAATTCATTGGATAATTTGTTTACCAATTTCATGCATTAATAGAGGTATAGGTATGATGCTTTGTCCGCTAACCAGGAAACCCGTATTCGATTCCTAAGAGGGCAATTAAAATAATAATTACTGTTGTTATAATTATAATAATTATTACATAATAATATAATAATAATAATAATAAAGATTTGTTTTTATAACCTTAGGTCTCATGGAGATGACTAACGCTCCCTCTCCTAACCGTTTTCATGGAACAGACAAGAGTTTATTATTTTTATTATTATTATTACTTGTATATGATTTGCATCGGCCTACCGCACGTTTTCCGAGTCACCTGTTTTGGTTGTTGCCGGAGTGATGAAGATTTAGCTTCTCGCCAAGGAACGTAAGATCCTCTATTAAAGGAAGAAAAAGGTAGATGGTAAACTTGCACACCGAGAGGTCCGAAACCACATGCTAGAGAGAGCTGGCAGAAAAAGCTTGGAAACAAGAAGAGCGAGGCTGCTGGACAAGAAGGCTTATCAAGCAGGTGCGGCCGTGGGGGGGGGGGGAAGCATGGAGAGATCGACTATTATCTCACTCAGTTTCCGAAACAGCTATTGTCGATCTTACTCAAAGAAAGTTGAAAAGGCCGAGTCACCAGAGTGCCTGTACTACCCGGCAGCTAAGGATGATGCCAGATGGGAACAACATAGAAGGTCGTTGCAAGGTGATATTAGTCAGGACATCTCCCCGGATTAACCTTTCATAAATATACAATTTCTATTTTAGTTTTCAAAAGTCTCAAAGCTTTATAATCTCAAAATTGTCTTTTTTGTTTTCATTAAATTGGCTAGTACTATAAACTGTTCCGCAAAGAGGTTTGCATCCACTGAAGCATTAAAATATAAATATCATTTTGAAATACAGTCAGAGTAGAAAACTTGTGGCGATCTCAGAAGTGGAACTTATAAGGTTAAATAAGGGAACTTATAAGGGTTATAAGGGGGCAAGAACGTATTGCTTTAAAACACAGATTCTGGAAGTGCTATAGAATTCTACATTTTGGGGTAGAACGTATTTACAGTTACAGTAAATATTTATTAAACAGAAATCTGTTCTTTGTAAATATAAAGGTGTTTATATAAAGAACAACAGAAAACTACACAAAATTTTATAAACGTTTGCAGTTTTTGCACTCGTGTATGGCGGATTTGTGAACAGTGAACACCTGTAATAAAACAAAGTTTCTATTGAGTAGAAAGCATCTGTAGAAGGGATTTGGAATCTCACCGGAATAGAGAATAGGTATCGAACAACATCGTAGGTCAGTCTAAAGATGAAATACATAGTAGTAAATGCGGTTATAATATTAGTTTACAATACCTATTATACATATAATACCTGTTCATATACCTTAGTTTATAATGTAGATTTACAAATTAAAATATATTACTTTTACAATTTATATATTTTGTTAGTTTAAGAGGTGTTGCACGAGACCTTAAGACCTTAAGAGTTTAAATAGTTATTAATTCTTTTTTTTATTTTTAACTACTAATTTTATTATTAAATTTTTTATGAACGGAGTACTCTGTGATAGCTAAAAGGAAGCTTACATTTCATATAAACTTCACACTTCAGAAATTGTATGTGTTAATGCAATTCTAATAAACTAAATGAAATATTATTATAAATATTGTAAACATATCTTAAATAGAAACCATTTCGTTTCATTCTGATGGGGTTTATTATTAATTCTAATAAATAATATACGAATTAAACCGCTGCTCATGTGGTTTAATAAAACCAACTTTTTAAAATATTATCAATATTAAAGAATAATTATATACATCAAACCATTTGATGAAAGTCTGAAATATAGTATAATTATAAAGTTTGTAATTATAAATATAAATACAATTAAAAAGTATCAAATAATTTGAAAAGAGAAACTTTGTTTTTTTTTATATTATTGTGAAATAATACAATTCAGTCTATTCTATAAGACTTTTTAAAATATTTTTGGTTGGGTAAACACATTTGGTCACGTGAGTTTCGGTCCAGTGACGTACAGTCAAATAGGATTCGGTCAAGCCATACAATCCCATTCAGTAGAGTAGCCAAATGCGCTTACTCGGTGGGGTGGGGCTACAAACCCTCAACACCGGATTGGTCGCGAGTAGAGACAGAGGGTAAAAGCTTGAGGTAGGCAATACCAGTTCACATAACGTACACAATATGTTTTCTCCGTGTATCGTCAATCACATGTCACCATAGAATGATCCTGATTCACAATCCCCATGGGAAAATCTTGGTCGATAAACGTCCACAGAAAGATTCTAACTATCCAACTATGCCACTGATCTATCTTAAAAGGGAGAAATTATTTCAGTACTTTTGTGTAACAGTTCAAGTATAAATTTTAGAACAGTTTGAAAATTTTTGCTACCTGTGGGGCACCATCACTTGTGAAAATAGATATGGGACAGAGATTAAGAGAAGAATAGCTCTAGCAAAGCAGGCATTTCAGAACAAAAGGAATTTACTCACAAACGATCACGTAAGTATGGAGGTAACGAAAAGGTTTGCAAAAACATTTGTATGGTGTGTCTTAAATTATGGACGTGAGGCGTGGACCCTCGGCAAAATAGAAAGGATGAAGCTGGAAACAATGAAAATGTAGGTCTGGAGGAGAACGACGAGGACGAGTTGGATGGATAAGAAAAGTAATGAACAAGTCCTCGCAGAAGTGAACGAAGATACATCACTTTCAAAATGATTGGAAGAAGAAGGGCAAAATTGATCGAGCACGTGTTACGACACAATCGATTCTTAAGTAACATTTTTTAAGGAAAGGTGTTGGAGGAAAAAACAAGAGGACGACCAAGAGCAGCGTTCTTCAAAGACATGGGAAAGGAGATGAACTTCCTATCGTACTGCGATTTAAAGAGGATACGGAAGGGGAGAGAAAGAGAGAGAGAGAGAAAGAGAGAGAGAGAGAGAGAGAGAGGGACGTGGCTAACTCGACAAGGCTTCTAGATGATGATGATGATGAATTCAAGTATAAAGATGACTACAGATCAACGTAGTTAAATTTGCTAAAACACGTAAAACAACTACTTTCATCCTAACATCCTTGAACCGGAAAACAACGTATAATCGTTTGCAAAATATCATAGGTATGCAACATAATAAAATACATACAGTGACTGAGGTTCGAATTCAGTTGCAAAAAGCTCTAGTACAGGGTCCGCCAGTGAAGCGGGAAATTTTGAAAGTCCAATAGTTCATTTTCTGCTCACGAGAGGGCGTGGAGGTTTTCGATTGTTGTTTTACATTTAATGCCATTTGTTAAACATGGAGCAGTGGTCCGGTGCACAGCGTGCTTTCTGCGTAAAATCGTTTTATAAGAATGGTGATTGTGTGACTTCTGTACAACGATTGTTTCGTAATCATTTCAATATTCCACGACATGGAAGAGTGCCGTCCGCTCATGCAATTATGTCATGGGTGAAAAAGTTTGAAGAAACTGGTTCCACATTAAACTTAAAACATAGAGGAGCAACAAGGTCTGTAAGAACAGAGGAAAACATTGAAAGAGTTCGAGTAGCATTGACGCGTAGTCCACAACGTTCTGCAATGAAACATGCATCCGCACTAAACATTAGTGACACATCGTTACGACGAATTCTGCATAAAGACTTATCTTTTCATCCTTACAAAATTCAAGTAATCCAGGAGTTGAAAGATGGCGATATGCTGGCTCGCAGGATTTTCAGCGAAGAAATATTGCGACGTGTAAATGATGACAAAAACTGTATTCACCGCATGTTTATGTCAGGTGAAGCACATTTTCATTTGAATGGATATGTAAACAAACAAAATAGTCGATATTGGAATGATGAAAACCCAGGTGAGTTGCATGAAAAGCCATTACATAGTCCGAAAGTTACGGTGTGGTGTGCAGTTTCATCATCTGGCATTATTGGGCCATATTTTTTCCAAGACGATAGAGGAAACACCACAACTGTCAATGCAGACCGTAGCACACACATGGTCAGAACATTTTTGATCCAATAGCTCCCTAGGTTTCCGGAAATTAATTTTTTCCAGCAGGATGGTGCCACAAGTCATACTGCTCGTGTGTCCATGGCTGCTTTAAGAGAACTCTTCCCGGACGGACTCATATCCAGATATGGCGACATCTCGTGGCCTGCAAGATCCCCAGATTTGTCCACATGCGACTTTTTTCTTTGGGGACTTCTGAAGAGCAGGGTGTACATTGATAGACCGCACACCATACCGGAATTAAAAACGAATATCAGACAAGAAATTGCACTGATTCAACCTGACCTGCTTCGTCGAGTGATGGAAAATTTTCGGTCAAGGTTAGAAAAATGTTTACACAGAAATGGCTCTCACTTGAGCGGCGTTATTTTTAAAAAGTAAAATAATGGCATACTTTACTCAACTCAAATCTGTAAAAAAAATTCTGATAATAAATGTTTCATGAAAAAATTGGGTACTTTTAATATTCCCGCTTCACTGGCGGACCCTGTATTTATATTGCCCTTTTGGCCACAGCTGCAGCGGTATGCCTAATTGATTACGTTGCTGTTTCACAAAAAAATTTAATATTCGTTTTTTCGCCGTATGCCAGAAGCCAAAAGCCAAATGCGATTGTCGAGTATACTTTGATCCATTACTGTTACAATGTCACTGCGAATGTCAGCACCGCGGCAATATTGGTTAATACATATTCATACAGAGTGGTCTACGTTGTTGTACAGCTGCATTTGTAAGCAATGTTAAAAAAAAGGTTTGCATCCGCTTTATATTAAATTTTTTTTTTCGTATATGCCACTGTGGACTACATTTGGTTCAACCGGTTCCTCCCTTCTTCTCCTCTCTCTTCCTCATCTTCTATATCTCCTTCATTCTTGATCGATGTCACTCCCTCCTTTCGTCAGTCCAGATGGCACCTGTCCTCTTCTTGGGATTTTCTTGAAAACCTTGAGCATTTTTAAATTTATTTTTGAGTGGTAAAGATTCTTTAATGTCGTCTTGAGTAATCTGAATGTCTTCTATGTCTTTTTCTGTTTCTTTAAACAGCATATTGGGCATTTTCAACTTTCTGAAATAGTTGAAAGTTTCTCTGTTAGTCTGTCAGGATTCATTCTTTGAATATATCCATTGAAAGTTAGTCTTCTTTTTCTAATTACATCTGTGATTTTCTCAACACGTGTGTACAGCTCATTACTGTGGCGTCTTCTGTATTGTTCTCCATCTTTTATTGGTCCCAAGATTTTTCTTAGTATTTTCCTTTCCGTAACTTCCAGTTCTTCCATCACTTTCTTGTTCAGAGTCAGAAATTCAGTTGCATAAAGTGCTTCCGAGCAAATTACTGTTGAGTAATGCATAAGTTTGGCATTAATGGATATTGATTTCTTGTTACATGTATTCTTGGTTAAACTTTGTATTATATTATTATTATTTCACTTTTTATTTTTTATATTTACATTCTACAGTCCAGCTGGATGTAAGTAGCAAATTTTTGGGTTTAATTATAAAAACAGCACTTTGAAAACCTTTCAGGAAAATATAGGTAAAGAGGAATGTGTTAATTGACAAAGCTACAGGTCATTCCGAAGCAACTTAGACAGTACGGACAAGTCCAGCGGCCATATATGACAAAAATGTCCACAAGTATTCTAGAACCGGTGAACCACTTTAATTATTTGAAAAATTATATTGGCAATGATAAAAATTATGATAGTGATGTTCAGTTAGGTACGTTCCAGACGTTTTGTGGAAAAATGAACCTTATTTTTAGAAACAAGGCACCTCAAGATACAAAATTAAAGTTTCACAAAGTTATGGCAGTCCCTGTACTGTCCATGGTCGCGAATTATAGACAACAACCAAAAAACAAGACTGTAAAATACAGGCCTCGGAAATAGAATTCTTAAGAGAAGTTAAAAAATGTTTTAAATTTGATCGTATAAAAAATGAGGTTATAAGAAAAGAGTTACAACATTTAACTTGAATTAAAAATTAAAAATTACAAACAATAGTAGAAAGAACATAGAAAGAATTTCAGATTATAGACTGGCTAGACAAGTCTGGAAATAAAAACCTATAGGACACAGGTGTGTGGGTAGACCCAGAAAGAGATAGGTGGAGGATTTTTAAAGGCGGAACAGGCAGCACTTGCCTATGCCGTGTTGTGAAGATTGATGATGATGAGTCCGCAAGTGGACATGAGAACAAATAATTATGAACGTTTGAAAAGGTTTTTTGGGCGACGACGTCCAAGGAGCAATGACGAAGTAGGATAAAGTGGGAAAGATTTGTATGACCGGCCTGCGGACGCGAGGGAATGGCAACTCGGCTTCTGCTGCAGAAACCTCGCAAAAAGCAAGTGTTTACAGACATCATATTACTACATGGTTAGACTGTAACACGTTATACCTTCTATGCAGAATGGACAGCATTATTACGGGGAGCATTTATCTCTCATTTATCACCGACGGGCGTGTTTGTGTTAATGTAGATTGTAAAACTAACATCTATTGAGTATGGCATATCTTTCTGGGAAACGTAAATACAACGCCACGGCCGATAAAATATAAATTTTACATTACTCTCGATCGTGCAATACTTTGCAGCCGTTACAAACCAAACACTTCGCTACGGGCCGATTTGTCCTGATTTTACTCCTCATTTGTTACCGCTTATAAATTCACTTCTGGTTATATCGTCAAGTGGATTTCATACACAAGCTCGCGCACGCGAGCTTAAGTCCCCTTTCTACGATCCTTACTTCTTGGCAACGCTTTTAACTGAGATCTAACTTTAACTGTAATCAAACTCTGGCGTCATAATCACGTCTCCGTTTCATATGTAAACTAACCGACGACAAGGGTCGCTGGTTCGTTATCATATTTGTGTCATGTTTGATCTGACAATATTACTACCACACAGTTAAATCTGGCTGTTGATTCTGCGACTCAGTATGCAATGTAACAAGTGACACAGTCACTTAAAATGAACAGAGTTTTCTCACTTTAAATATATAAAAAATTAAAGGGCGAATAGTTTGTAGTACG
The DNA here is from genome assembly GCA_034769895.1 of Magicicada septendecula. NCBI lineage: Eukaryota > Metazoa > Arthropoda > Insecta > Hemiptera > Cicadidae > Magicicada > Magicicada septendecula. The sequence continues at coordinate 86,725,645 of CM068367.1, forward strand.
AAATTTATAGATAGTAGTACGAAATAGTATAGAACATTAGATTTATATAAAGAGGAATGTTTAAAGAGGAGGACGCACCGTACACATTTTATTATAATGAAATAAGTTTCATTCCGGTGTTTATTAAGACACTGTAACGAACGTGCTTATGAACTAGAGTCGGTAAGCTGAAACAAAATATAACTACCAGTACAACACACTGAGAACGGAAGATCATAAAAAATGTGTAAAACAATAATATTAAAACTTGCAGCCTATAACGGGAAGATGGCTGGGACTTGAAACTATGTGGTTTGCATTTTAAATGCTCGTAAATTATCGAGTTTTATGATTTCCTTGACAATTTACTAGTAACAAGTGTAAATATCGGCCTTGAACCAAAATGTAGTGGCACGAAATCGATGTGGATTAATTCTGCTTCATAGAGATTTCATCATGTGAATAAGACATAACGCAATCATTATTAATTAATTATTAAATATTGAGTTCTTGTTTGTAAATCAATAAGAAAAGAATTACCAGTATTTAAGTTCTTTAAATAATTACACATAACCCAATTTCTTGGAAGGGGCAAAACTCTTGTGACATACGCAAATTGCAAATGTTACTTCGTCGAACACATTCGCGTACATGATTCTGTAATATGGTATTACATTTACGGTTGCCATATTTTTTTGTATTTGCACAGCGGATGATAATCGCGTTTGGTAATCACCGCCGATTGCGGGTGGTCTTTGGTGAGTCCAAGGCCTCACCCAGACACGCACTTTTTTCGAGCGCAGCAGAACCTCTTCCTTCGCGGGAACGGCGCATATTGTCACCGCACAAAAAATGACTGGATGTTTTACTGACATCCAGTAGCGCTGCGCCAGTTGGAAACTAGGATTCCGTGTCAATAGCTTTGTCGGACGTTTCACGCCAGCAGCTCCGTGATGTCCGTTAAAACACAGGAGAACATTAGTAGAGTCCGAACCGGTTGTTCTCCCTTCTTCGACGGACGGATATTCCTGGAGCTGGTAGAGTTACGTAGTTGGAGGGAAGAGGAGGACACGGCTACCGGCCTGGTGGGGTACCGCGCCGGAAGTTGTACCCTGCGAAGTATCGAAAGTCGTCACGTGCCCACACGACGTACCCAAAAACTGTACCATGGGCTTGTGTCCACGATGTCCACGATGTCCACGATGTATGCAGGGCACAGCTCAGTGCATGCCCCAGTGACGGCAGCGTCCGGGCGAGCCCGATGACTGCCTGATGGTTGGCGAGTGCTTGGTGCGAGACTTGTCGCTGCGAGCATGTAGCATGTAGCATTGTAGTAGCGGGGCGTCTTTGCACCCGGTGCATGACTGCAGCATCTGAGTCGAGCTCAATGGCTGCCTGTGGATATACATAGGTCTGGTTCTTCGACTGGTGCCTAATATCAGGAATGGACAACCGCCAACCAGTTAACTGAGAAGGCGGGGGAGAAAGGTTTTAATTTTTATTTATTTTAAAATATTTGCAATCAGTGGGCACTGCCGCATGAACGGGTTCAGATGACAGATGTCACCCGTTCCCAGTCCCGCGTGCAGACGCCTTGAGGCGTCGGTCGCTCCCCGCGAGGCAGAGAGCCTCCGTGCCAGTGATAGCGCGTAGCAGCAGCATTCAGCGTGGTCGGCATACTAGGAAGGGAGGAAGGAAACAGCTTAGCAGGTAAATTCTGGGGCATGGGCAGATGGTGAATATTCAAATTGAGGTTTAAGCAGGTTACTTAAACTTATGGCGGGTCATCGAGAATCGCCCGAGGGCGTTTGACCCGGACAGGGGGAGGTGGTTGCGTGGTGCTGATGGTTCTGAGGTAAGGGAAGGAAGAGGTCTCAGCTGCGGCAAAGAGAATCGCAGCTAATGACCAGACAAAGGCTGAGAGAGCAGGAACTCGTAGACCTCCTCGAATTACACTGTTTCTAACAAACCAAGGAGATCCCGACAAGGAACGGAGGGTTCTGGATTGGAAACTTTCCAGCCTACGCCTGTTGGTGGCGGAGACAAGTGACCACCATACAGGTGCCGCATAGGTCAATACAGACCGGAGAAACAACAGATAGAGGGTAACTTTCGTGCGCAGCGCCAGGGGGCTGCGGCACGCGAGGTATGGGTAAAGTTTGGCTCGGACGCCGCGAGCCTTGGCAAGGGTGTCCGTCACGTGGGCGTTGAAGCATAGGCGACGATCTAGCCGAACGCCTAGATACTTCACCGACTCTTTGTAGGCGATAGGCCTCCCTTCAAGGGAGAGGGGCTGGCATCGGGAGATGGACTTACGAGTGAAACAGATCGCCTCGGATTTCTCCGTGTTGATCGTCACCCGCCATTTCCGTAGCCAGTCCGGAAGCTGGTCCAACTGACGCTGCAACTGTGTACTCGCAAAACGCGGGGACACAGAGCTGTAATGATACATTGCATCGTCAGCGAACAAAGACAACGTGACTCCGGGCAAAACAGGCAGGTCGTTCGTGTACACGAGGTACAGAACGGGGCCGAGGACAGATCCCTGGGGTACGCCAGCGGCGACAGGACGAACTGCAGAGCAGGTTCCGTCGACGCTAACCCTGAAGGTTCGGTCGCTGAGATACGACCGGAGGAAAAACACTATGGACGATGGTAAGGGGGAGTTAGCAAGTTTGAAGAGAAGACCTTCGTGCCAGACTTTGTCGAAGGCCTTGCTCACGTCCAGCAGTGCGGCGGCCGTAGCCGCTCGCCTGTTGGTGGCGTCAGAGAGTTGCGTTACCACGCGGACTAGTTGAAGCGTGGTCGAGTGCTCTCTGCGAAACCCGAACTGTTCGTTGCGGATAAAATTATCCAACAACGGCGAGATGCGGGCCAGCAGGAGCCGCTCGAACACCTTCGAGATAACTGGCAAGAGAGATATTGGCCGATAGCTTTCAGGAAGCATGCGCGGCTTGCGGGGTTTAGGAACCATAACGATGTTGGCATTTTTCCACAGGCGGGGAAAGTACTGTAGCCGGAGACAAGAGTTGAACAGCTCGAGAACGAGGTCAACGCCTGAGGCCGGGAGATATTGTAATGCAGCGGCCCCGATCCGGTCAGGACCGGGGGCGCGACGGCGGTTTAGTCGACAGACAGACGAAACGAGTTCGTCTCTGTCGAACGGGAGGTCTGGGCCAGCGGGAGGGCGAGAAAAATAACCAGATAGGAAGTCCCGGACTTCTGCCGAGTGGGCAGGGTCCGAAACGCCTCGATGAACGGTAAATTGCGACTCCATGCAGTCGGCGAAGACCTCAGCCTTGCCTTCTGATGAAGACACAACCCCGTTCGGGGTTTCCAGTGGGTTGCGAGTTCTCTTCTCGCGGGTCAGTCTACTCACCGCTCTCCAGACGGAGGCGTGGTCGACTTCAAGAGACTCAAGGTATGAGTCCCATCGATCAGAGTTTACGTCCCGCAGTAGCTGCTGAACGTAAAGGGACTGTTGTTGAAATCGTCGCTTAACGACTGGGTCACGGGTTCTTTGCCATCTGCGGCGGAGCTGGCGCCGTAGCCAGATGGCGTGGAGTACTTCCGCAGGTAAGGCCGATTTACGATGATTCACCTCGAGTGCGTAGGTGTGTCGATCCATGACACCTTGGACCAATTCCTGAAGATTTGTGGCGCGGAGATCCAGATCGTCACGAGTGACGATTGGGTCCGCCGGGAGAGATGGTAACCTTCGAGAGAGCTCGTCATGATAGGATCGCCAGTTGACTCTCCTAACAATCTGAGCGGGAAGTCGGGGTGACGCCGACAGCTCTCGAACAGTTATAACAAGGGGATTGTGATCGGACGAAAGGTCCGACACAGACGAGACCTCGATGTTGCGGGCAACGTTCTTGACAACTACTATGTCAAGAACGTCCGGCCGATGGCCGTGAAAGGGGAAGTAGGTAGGGTCTTCAGGGCCGATGACATTAAGTGCCGGGTCGCCAGAGACGAACCGGAACAGAGAATTTCCATAGGCGTTGACAACGCGGCTGTTCCATGAAGGGTGTTTGGCGTTTAAGTCGCCGGCTACAATGGTTGAGAGGGGGTGGTCGAGGAGGGCGTCCCACTCCTCGGGCGGTGGCGGAGTTCGCCGGCCAGGCCGGAGGTACGCAGAAACAACGCGCAGCTCCGATCCGCCGGCGTCCACCGCCACCGCGCAGCCTTCAATAATAGATGTATCTAGAGGAGGCAAAAGCCTGTGGGATATCCGCCTGTGGACTAAAACAGCTGTGCCCCCCGAGGGGGGACAGCGAGGCCGTAGGGGACGATCCTGACGATAACAGGCATAGGCAGGAAGGGAAAACGAGTGGTAATGAGCCAGATGAGTCTCGGAAAGAAGTATGATATCAACATCATACTCCGTTACGAAAGTCATCAGTTCAGATCGCCTGGGGAGTAGCCCGAAGGCGTTCCACGCAACGATCCTCAGGCTATTAGCCATTTAGGGGAAGTAGAGGAAAGAGGGCAGCTAATGATTGGAACACCAGGGCAAGCACAGTGGTAGTGTCGCGAGCAGTCCTGATGGATGCAACAAGATTATCTGCCCAGGCAGTCAGGGGATCCGCCGAAGCCCGGGAAGATTCCCGGGGTTCAGGAGGACAAGCCTGACTGGCCTCGACAGGGGTAGCAGATGGCGCTGGGCTGGTGGTCTGAGTAGTAGACTGCTCGCTGGAAGGTTGAGGACGATGGCTGGGGGCGGGTCGAGCCCGCGGAGAGGGTTCTGTGTGTCTGTGTGTCTGTCTGTGTGTCTGTGTGTCTGTGTGTCTGTCTGTCTGTAGATTTTTTTTCTATGGCAAACGATAACTGCCGCAAACGAACCTGTGATGATGTTGGTCGGCCGGCGGAGTTCCGGCGACGACGAGAGCGCTTTGATTTGCCCGATCGGGCTGGAGGCGGGGCTGATTTAGCGGCCATGGCCGCGTAGGAAGGTGCGGGCGCTCCGGTAGGCGCCGGGATTGAGGCCGCTGCAGGCGGCGCCGAAGCGACGACTGCAGGCGAGACAGCGGCACCGGAAGCAACCGGAGTTGCTGCCGGGACCTGGGCAGATGCACCAGTGAGAGGCGGGAAAGCCGCTCGCCGGTTAGGGCCAGGACCAGCTACACGGCCTGTCTGCGCGCCAGGGCGCACAGGAGGTCGCTGCGGTTTCATGGCGGCGATAAAGTTAGGGCAGCCTCGGTAATTAGCCGGATGGGCTCCTTTACAGTTGCAGCATTTAGCTGTGTACCCCGTCGTAGGCTTAGTCGCTGCGAGGATGGGTACCCCCTTTTTTATTTTGGCGGAGGTGAAGGAGACGGGCTGTGATTGGCTGAACCGCTGACGCGATCCACCAATGGCCTGAGAGGGAAGTCTACGCGAACGCTTAGCACGGACTGGCGGGATCTGTTCGCCCACAACGGGTCGATACACTTCCGCCAGCCCGGTAAGAGTCCGGTAGACTGCCTTACGGCGATACCGAGGCAGGTGAGAGATTGGAGGGGCGAAGTTGCCGACTGAAGGTGGCGCTAGGCACACCTAAAGCCGGCACAACGCCCAACCCATCTGTCGGCCTGCAACGGACCGGATTTGAATGGAAGGAAGGTGGTGAGATCCGATTGGTCGGCGCGTGGGCAGATGGTGAGAGGGCAATTTGTTATTTTAAAATTACGGTGGGTCGTCGAGCAAAGCTCGAGGGCGGCGGCGTTTGACTGGTGGTGGTCCATCATCGTTATCGAGGTGTTGGAGGTGTGGAAAGTCTGAAATGGATGCCCGATGGAAGAGGTTGAACGTGAGAGTTCGCGCAAATCCATCGAGCGACGGAATCTTCAGCCCTCGCCTGATAGTATCATTTTTTACAAACCAGGGAGAGCCGGAGATAAGGCGAAGGGTAAGGGCTTGGAAGGCTTCCATGCGTTTAATGACGTCGGGGGCGAGTTGGGTCCAAAATGCAGGCGCTGCGTACATAAGGACGGCTCGTAAAAAGAGCAGATAGATCGAGAGCTTCGTGCGCACTGGCAGTGGCCCTCGAGGCGATAAGAATGGGTATAGTTTGGCTTTGACGCCTCGGGCGCGCTGGAGCACTGTGGACACGTGAGCTCTGAAGCTTAGGCGTCGATCAAGAGTGACGCCCAAGTACTTCACAGTACGTTGCCAAGCGATTGGGCTCCCTTCAAGGGAGAGGGTCTGGCATCGGGAAGTGAGCTGACGGGAGAAGGCAATCGCCTCGGATTTCTCCGTATTGATCGCCACCCGCCATTTCCTTAGCCAGGCCGGAAGTAATGCGAGCTGGCGCTGCACCACGTCAGTCGCAAAACGAAGGTTTGCAGAACTGGCGTGGTACATCGCATCGTCCGCATAGAGAGAGAGCGTGACTCCAGGCAATACTGGCAGGTCGTTCGTGTACACTAGGTACAGAACGGGGCCGAGGACAGATCCTTGAGGGACGCCAGCGGCGACGGGGCGGACAGAAGAGTACGTCCCGTCGACGCAGATCCTAAATTTGCGGTCGCAGAGATACGACCGCATCAGATGTACAAATGAGGCAGGGAGAGGGGAGGTGGCTAGTTTATAGAGAAGGCCTTCGTGCCAGACTTTGTCGAAGGCCTTGCTCACGTCCAGAAGGACGGCGACAGTTTGATGGTTCCTGTTGATGGCGTCGGTGAGTTGCGTGACAACTCGGACAAGTTGAAGAGTGGTCGAATGCTGCCTGCGGAAGCCGAACTGTTCCTGCCGGATGAAATTATCCAGCAGGGGAGTAATCCGGCGATGCAGGAGGCGCTCGAACACCTTCGATAAGACTGGCAAAAGAGAGATTGGGCGATGATTCTCCGGGAGTGTACGCAGCTTGCGAACCTTCGGCAAAATGATGACTTTGGCTCGTTTCCAAGGGCTGGGATAGTAATGGAGCCGGAGACATCCATTGAACAGCACGTGGATGAGTGAAACGAGACTTGCTGGGGCGTTAAGTAGGGCCGCTGCACCAATACGGTCCTCGCCGGGCGCCCGCTTGGGGCGCAGTCGACTAATGGCCGTTTCCACTTCAGCCTCGTCGAACGGGTCGATTGGGTCTGCGGGAGGGCGGGAAAAATATCCAGATAGGAAGTCTGCGACCGCTGCCGAGTGGCCGGGGTCACAGACGCCTCTGTGAACGGTAAATTGTTCCTCCATGGTATCGGCAAAGACTTCTGCTTTGTCGGCCGCGGAGTACACAATCCCGTTCGGTGATCGTAGGGGGTAGCGGGTCCTTTTCTCGCCAGTGAGTCGGCGCGCAGCCCGAAAAACGGACTGTGGCGTGACTTCCAGAGACTCAAGATATGAGTCCCATCGATGAGCAGTGGCATCAAGCAGAAGCTGCTTGACAAGGTCTGATTGGGCGTTCAGCCTGCGTTTTACGGCAGGGTCCCGGGTTTGTTGCCATCTCCGACGGAGCTGGCGCCGGTGGCGGATGGCCAGAATCACCTCTTCAGGTAACTGCGACCGTCTGTTGGGCGCAGGGACGTTATAGGTGTGTTTGTCCATAGCGGACGTGACGACTTCTTGAAGATAGTCGGCCAAACGGTCTACATCATCCGGGCTGGAGATGTCGACCGGGGGGTCAGATGGTACTGTTCGACCCAGTTCATCGTGGAACAATCGCCAGTTGACTCTCGTTACACGATGGGGAGGCTGGAGAGGTGTGTCCAGCGTGGGCCGAACAGTGAGTATTACCGGGTCGTGATCAGACGAGAGGTCTGACACGGCTTCTATAGCGATAGGGTAGGCCAAGTCTTTGACAACAGCAATGTCAAGGACGTCTGGAAGTCCCCGTTGATTGGGGATATAGGTCGGTGATCTAGGACCAAGAGCGTTCACATGAGGATGACGTTGAACGTATTGGTACAGAGAGCGGCCGTACGGGTTAGAGACACGGCTGTTCCACAGGGGATGCTTACTATTAAAGTCTCCGGCTGCGATGGTTGGTAGAGGGTCTTCTAAGAGAGCGTCCCATTCATGCTCGTCGGGCGGTGGTCCACCTCGAGGAGGGAGGTAGACTGAGACCAGTCGAACCTCCCGAGCCCCGATGCAGAGAGCAACCGCCGTCGCCTCCAAGCGACGAGTCGCCGGAGGCGGCAGGGGGCGGTGGGCGATGCGCCTGTGAACCAGAATGGCTGTGCCGCCAGATGCGGCACGCCGGTTCTGGCCAGGCCGGTCTGTGCGATACGTCGTGTACGCTGGAAGCTGGAACGAGTGTGCAGGAGTCAGGTGAGTTTCATTAAGGAGTATGACGTCTATGTCATACTCGGTAACGAAGGCGGCCAATTCGGCACGGCGAGATAGAACGCCACATGCGTTCCAAGCCACCAGCCGAAAGGGCCTAGCCATCGAGAGGGATAAGCGAGGTCACGGAGGTGAGAACGATAACGAGTAAGGACTGGACATCCTTGGCAGCAAGAATTTGCGGGATCAAGGCGTTGATCCAAGCACGCACGCGGTCAGCGAAAGTCACGTCCGAGGACGCGGCAGACGCCGGTGCCGCCTGAGGCTTGGGCGCCGGGTGCTGGAACATGATGCCATTCTGGGCGGGGGCCTTTTGTTTCGGCTGCCTAGGATCTCGGACATCTGTAGTAGATGGTGGCTGAGGTGCAGCGGGCGTGTGCTGCGAGGAAGCGGGGGGCGATGGTTTAGTCTTTTTCTTGGACGGCGCAGCAGGTTTTGGCTGCTGGGCCGCGGGCTGTGCGGCAGGCTGAGAAGCAGCTGCAGCCGCATAGCTGGGCGCCCCGGTAGACGCCGGACGAGCTGGGGCAGGCGCAAGTGCCGGTGGCGCAGCGGGGATAGGTGCCGCCGAGGCGGCAGGCCTAGATGCTTGGGGCCTAGCTGGAGGCGCAGGAACGCGCTGCTGCGAGGACTTTGAAAGCTTCTTCAAAGCCGCAGCATAGAATCTGCACGACTTCGATGATGCCGGGTGAGGTTCCCCGCAGTTGGCACAAGTGGCGGCAGCACGAGCGAGAGGACAAGTGTCCTTCCGATGGCTATCGCCACAGCGCAAACAGCGGGTGGGGTGGTGGCAAAATGCCGATGAATGGCCGTACCGCTGGCCGTAACACTGCTTCGGTCCGGCTTGGGCTTCGAAAGCTTCTACCCTAACTTTCAAGTAGAATAACATATGAATATCATAAATGGCCTGGTAATCACCCACCTTTCGGATTTTTACCAGGAACGCATTGCGCGCTAGTTTCTTGCCGGGGGAGAAGAGAGGCGTGACACTATGGACTCTAAAGCCCAGACTGGTGAGTTCATCAGAGATGAATTCAGGCTTGGTATCGGCAGGGATACCGATAATTTGAATCTTTAATTCCTTCTCCTCCGGCAAGGCAAAGGTATGGTAGGTGATACCCGCGTCCGTGAGGAACTTCTGTGCAATACGGAAGCTCTCCACGGTCGTGGGGTTCAGGCGAATGGAATTGTCACCTTGGGCCGAAGCAGTCAAGGTGCCAGAGGGAGTACACCGGTGTATACGCCGCATGAAATTAGCCCATTCCGAAGGCCGGGCGAAAATCAGAGGCGGGATACGCCGGGGCTGGTCGGGTTGTTGTTGGGAGGCCATGGCGGATTGCCCCGCGATTGAGCCACGACGCGAAGTCCGGCCAGAGTCCGTGGAGGTGGCACTGACACGCCGTTTCCGGCTGACAGACTGCCATGCACCATCGGTGTCCATGGCCGAGTCGGCGTCATTAGCTTCCCACGAAGAGGTAGGTGTAGGGTGGTCCTGAGAAGGGCCATCCGGGAGAGGTTGCGCCAGAGCGCGAGCAGGGATTGCGAGGTCCTTAGAAGGACCGACGGAAGCAGGTTGGCCCTGAGAAGGGCCGACGGAAGATGGGTTGCGGGCAGCCATCGGCGAGGCGAAGCCTACGCCTTAGGCGGAACGGACTATTGGACTAACCAAGCACTACGATAAGCAAAATACAAAAGTAGCTCACTTACCAAAGCTCCAGGCAGCAGCGGAACAAACACGAAACACTGCACGGCACAAGAAACACAACACTGCACTGAACACTGCACTGCACTATTTCTTGAGATGTTGAAAAACTGAGCACTGAACTGACTGATTAAACTATTGCACTGAACGGTAAAACTGGTTTAAGCCGGTAACTGATGCACACTTGAAAATGACAACTTCCCATGAAGAGAGAGCTTCCAGGAGATGTTGACTCTTCCAATCGTATGGCTGTTATATATGGGCTTGTGAACACCCAGCACGATTCATGAGTTGGGAATGGTTTCATGGTAGTTGTGGTTTCACTCCAGGGTAGGGTAGAGTCGTCCCGTCGCGTCTTCCTGCGGCTCGGTGGCGATAGTACGGTTTACGGAGTGGGGTATGCCATTCTCTATTGCCCTGTGAGGTAAATATTTTTCGGTTCTTCCGTGCTCGCAGATTTCTAGCTGTCAATAAAAACTCAGAGCTTACTCGTTCCCGATCTACAGTGATTCTACATATTTCAAGTACATTAAAGGATTAAATTTACCTAAATAAATTAATCTTAAATTTACAAATTCGAATTCTTTAAAAGCTTCAGCTTCCTTGTTATTGAGAGGGATTTCTCTCAATATTTTGTCCTGATTCAAGTTTCAGTTAATCTCGTAATCACAATTCATTTCCAAGACAAAACGACATGTAATCGTTATTGATGACTGATTTATTCATAAAACACATATACTGCATAAATGAAATCTGTGTCAAGGGGGTGGCAACCCAGTGACAAACCTACGGATGCATCGCAATCTGCGTTATATCTCTTTGGCACAACTACTGTTATTTATGAGCGTTACATCTTGTAACAGCTGCGTCTACACAAGAGACATATATGTATTCAGGCAGTCTTTGTCTCTGCTAATATTTCACACATATTTTCCTTTCTAATCAGATTTATGTTTGTAAAGTTTTGTTCTACGACTTTTGTTTTGGTAGTAATTTAACTTTTGAAATTTCTTGTTTGTTTTCAGACACGATTCATGTTAGATATTGAACACAATTTGTTGACTTATTGTTAAGTTTAGTTTTCATCGCGTTATTCTTTATGTAGTAATTAAAACAATATTAAAGACGCGCTGGAACCATCCCATATGTAGGTTGAAAACGTTTATCGACGCCTTCCGACTTCTAAAGTTACTCCCCCCTCTTCTCTCACTCACAGCCCTTTAATTATTGTCTTCCCCATGTCCTTTCCCACGTGGTCTTTCTATCTTCTTCATTTTCAATAGCTTCCATTCTTACATTTTACTTGGTTGTCTGTCATCCCCTATGTTACTGGGACTTGTCCATACCACATTACATCGCTCAGCAGTCTATATTATAGTTTCTCCAATATCCAATAATAGAATGTCACACGTTCATTTTCCAGCAGATCTTCTCAAGATATCCATCTTACCGCTTACATTCTCCTCAAGTCTAAGTCAGTCAATCTCTAATCTCTAATCTTTCGTTGAATACACGCCTATACTCTCTATTATGGAAAAACATTTTTACGTTTTCTGATATACGCGCAAAATTGATCGGGCACGTGTTACGACACAATTGATTTTTAAGTAAACTTTTTGCAGGAAAGGTCTCGGGGAAAAACAAAGAGGACAACCAACAGCAGCGTCCTTCAAAGACATGGGAAAGAAATGAACTTCCTGTTATACTGCGATTTAAAGAAGACAGTGATGGAGAGAGGAACGTGGCTAACTCGACAAAGGATGGGTACGGTTTGTACGGTATCATCTTATGCCTTTAGATGATGATGATGATGATAATGATGTACTTTTATTTCACCGTAACCCAATCAGATTTTTAAGGCAATGCTTTCCTTATGTTAAAGGGTAACAGGTAAAAGGTAGTGATTAGAGATGAAAGGATACAGACAGGATTGGATAGACCACGTACCAAAACAATTTTGGTTTATAATCTGAAAGGACGGAGGAATATTGAATGACCAAAGAAAACATGGTCTGACCATGGATTGCGCAACGGATCGTAAGATCCACAACCTGAAGAAGAAGAAGAAGAAGAAGAAGAAGAAGAAGAAGAAGAAGAAGAAGAAGAAGAAGAAGAAGAAGAAGAAGAAGAAGAAGAAGAAGAAGAAGAAGAATTAGTAAAGATAGTCTGACTATTCGACAACTGTGCTCAGTACTTTAGAATAGAAACATTACCTAACAAGACAACTGTGAATCCCGTAGATGAGAGTATAGCTATACTGGGTTCCAGAGGTGTGCGACCGCATAAAACGTAGGCAACAGAAATGGATTCCTGGCGACAGAGTTACGGAATAATAATGTTAGAATGTTCGAGAAAATAAAAAATAATTAAATAAGGACAAGAGCAATAGTCGACGATATTGCTGTGTAACAGAGACTATCAAAACTAAGGTATTGGTATGGAATCTACTTCTTTAATATTCATGTTTAATATGGTAACCAAATCACTTGTACGAATTAATAAATTATTTACCTTAAATTATCCGCCGTGTGATTTCTCACTATCTGTGATCATTATCACGATCTCGCAAGAGTGATAGTTTTAATAATATCTGATGATGGAGCATAAGCTCTGAAACGCGTCATAGACGAAGCACAAGAAATCACACGGCGGATAATTTAAGGTAAATAATTTATGAATCTACTTCTTCTTATCTGGCGTTACAGCCTGCGGTGGGCTTTAGCCTCCTCAACAATATTCCTCCGTGCTTCCCTGTTTTCCCCCCTTCCTCGCCACCCTCTGATTCCCATTTTAGCAAGATCTTCCATTACGTCATCCAACCGTCTCATCCTTGGTCTGCCTCTACGTCTAGTAGTATCTAATCTTTTCTTCAGCATTCTTGTAGCCATTCTTTCCTCAGATATTCTTTCCACATTTCCCAGCCAACGCAACCGCTGTGATTTGATGAATTTCAATATGTCTTTTCCATGTACGACAGCCTGTAATTCATTGTTATTGCCTATTCTCCAAATTCCTTCCTCTCTTACTGGGCCATAAATTTTACGCAATATTTTGCGCTCAAATAATTTTAAAGCAATTTTGTAAATCTCTGTCAAAGTTCACACCTCAAATCCATATGTAACAACTGGTTACACAAGATAATAATTATTTTTAAGTTTTATACCTCTTGTAACAAAATTGTTTTTAAAGATGTTAATATTTGCAAAGTAGTCTCTATTTCCTGCTTGTATCCTTTCTCTTATACCCATCCTAATTTTATTATCATCTTTCTTAATTTTATTGGTATCTTGGTACCAAGGCACCAAGATACGAGTAGCTAAAGTAAGAGACTGGTTTGAAACACTTCCCATTCACATTGAAATCCCTAGAAGCCCTTGTGGTCTCTGAGTTCGACATTGCCATGTATTTTGTCTTGTTTTCATTTACCACAAGACCAAATTTCATTGCTTCTGCTTCCATTAATGCATACATGTCTTTGAAGCTATCAACGTTTCTTGCTAATATTGCAATGTCATCTGCATATTAACATATTTGAGAATATTTCAGGAATATTGTGCCCCTTTTATCGATTTTATTTACTGCATTGTGTAGAGCTATGTTGAACAGAACCGCAGAGAGGCCATCTCCTTGCTGTATGGAATGTATGCACATATTATGCAACGAATGTCAACAGAAACTTGCCTTAAAAATTATAAAGTGGCAGGCAGCAGAACATGGAAATAGGAAGACCTGTTGGTTTTGAATAATGGAGTTGCTAAGGCGATAGGAAATCATAATTTACAGGACAAAAACCTGGACAGAGAAACTAAATTGCAATCCAGCGAGCGACGAATTGTCAGGATGGTGTAATCCCCCTGACGTAGATGTATATGGTATATGGTATACACATAAGTATGAGATTTATTATGTTTTCTGATCTATAATTGCTCTAAGTTTTATTGGGGGTTTTGATATGTTTATTATGTTCTGAAAAAATAATGATAAGGTGGTGCATAAAATCGAAATTGTAATCGAGATTAAGCCACATTTAATAAATTAAAGAAGAGTAAAATATAAATATAAGTTGTTACAAAATAAACCCTAGGTCTAATGTACAACAACCTATAATAACAGTTTTCCAAATTCCCGCTGCCCGTTCTTGCTACTAAATGTATCCGTGAACAGATTAAACTCATAAATAATATTAAAAAAAAGATTGTTTCTATAAAATCCCCTTGTACACATAGTTTTCAACAATGCGCAGAGAATACAAATCGTTTCTGTTGTTTCCCATATTGGCGCCCTTGCACTACGTACAAAACGTCTTTGTTTTCGTCACGAGTAGGGAGAGCAATAGCCGTGTTAATGTACGATGTACGTTAATGTTCTCTACCCGTTCCCGCTGTTCACCGCTACATACATACTCGCCGTATGATGTTTTCATTTCACAAACAGATTTTTACAGTCTTGTCGTTGATCCATTCGAATGTACAGTACACTAAACAATGAACGTAAAAAGCACATAAACGCTCATTCTCATTCCCACTCCTCCCTCTTTTTTATTTTTATTATTCACTACTAGCTTTTCTTCTCCTTTCTATCGGTCAAAAGAAACATATACCTTCTCTCTTTTTGCTACTTCTCACAATTTTTTTTATTCTGTCTGTCTCTCTCTCTCTCTCTCTCTCTCTCTCTCTCTCTCTCTCTCTCTCTCTCTCTCTCTCTCTCTCTCTCTCTCTCTCTCTAACTCGCTCTCTATCTATTTCTCCCTCTTCCTCTCCCTTACGCTCTTATGATTATTGTTTTTCATTCTTTCTCTTCTTGAATTTTTTAAATCTTTCTCCTGGACGAATTACGTAGGTCTAGTTCTTTTCCCTCTGGGTTTGTGTTTCACTTTCTAGTTCCTGATTCATTTCTCGTCTAGTTAACAATTTTTAACGTTTTGTTCATCACTTTGTCATTCACTCTGTGGAACTGTTTCCTCGGTCTCTCTTATTCTTCATCAGTTTCATTCCTCCTTTTTGTCTCTTTCTTTCTTGTTCAATCATTCCTCACTACCATTTTATGATTATCTTAGGTTCATACTATCATTACTGTCTTACTATTACATCACTACTCTCCCCCTCCCCCCTCTCACTCTCTCTTCATCCATTCTCTTTTTCAGTTTCTGCAATAAACTGTTTTACTCTTTTTTTGTTTTTTATTCTTTCTTTACTCTTTTAGACTTTTTTGAACCGACAAACATTTATCTTTGCTATTAAAAAATTTGTTTGACCCTTCCATATTATGTTGTCTTCTTCTTCTTACTATTCCAATCATATTCTACGCAAGGTGTAGAGGTCGTCACCGTGGTCTCTCCATGGCCAGGGCCTTGGCTTCATTCCACTGCACTTCCATCCCCTGCAGAAAGCACCTCGCATTGTCCTCCCAAGTCACTCTTCTCCGGCCCCTGGGTCTTCTCCCATCCACTCTTGCCTCATACAGTTGTTTCCTAAGTCTATCCCCTTCCATCCTCTGAACGTGTCCACACAAGCTCAACTGTTCTTTCTTAATTTGATTTTTCAATATTTCATTGTACTGAACTAAATCTACTATACAATCCTCCCCCTTCTCACTCCCTCTCTGTCTGTCTGTCTGTCTCCCTTCTCTCTCTTATAATTTTATCTTATAATTTTTTAAAAACTGTTTTGCCTATCATTCACAAATACGCGGGAATATTTACAGTTTATTTAAAAGTTTTTGGCTCATTACTCAAATACACTGTTATTTCTGTTTCATTTTGAATGCTGAAAGCAAACAAAGGTCAAACACGTTTGCAGATATTACATGTAGCAATGAAGTCATGATAGCTGCTTGACAGTTTTGACACGTCCGCGTTGTTTTCGTGACATGATGTGTCTGTTAAATAAATAGGGGTAGTAAATGGCTCTCTAAACGCTCGGAGTGACGTTTGTTTTGATAACGTAGGTGAGAATACATTTGAAGAATAACAATATCGTGAAACAAGACATTACGACGATGGCTCTGAGATTTAAAACTCAGAATAAGGACGTTTTCTGCATCTGCCTGTATCGTGCGCTTCCTAATACATATTCCTACACTGAATAGTATTTGACAGTTTTCTCTGTGAGTGTATGAATATTGTCTGTATGTGGGTGGGGGTGACAGAACCGTGTATTACGTTCATGTGTGTCATATGTGATCAGACAATAAATTTGTCAGGAAATGGATTCCTGCTGAGAACATATGCAAGCATTTTAAATCCCATATACTGGTGGCTGTGGAAATTGTACTGCGATCTCAGCGAAATAAAATGCAAAGTAAATATTGTTAAATAAAAAAAACATAGTTACTGTTGCAATTGTTGCACAGAGCGATATATTGACTTCCTGGGTCCTATATCGGACAGGGGCCATTGGAGTACGAAAGACATTCATTTTTGGTGGTGTATTACGAACAAATGTAATTAATTAATGGAAAGTCTGCAATACAGGAGTCTGTTCCGATTTACCATTGATATTAGCAAATCCCTATCTACCAATTTAAGAGACTGTCACAAGATGTCAGAAGGGCTACATATTCACGTGGATATAATTTTACCATTTACCGGCGAGAGTTTGTAACCTCTTTCTTGCGTTCAATTGTAAGCAAAAGTGTCCTTAGAGCAATCCTTATTTATAAAAAAAATTGTGTTTTTGTTGCAAGGAAAAAATTAAAAATAGAAATGAAGGCTAGAAACAAAGAAAGAGATTAAATAAATTTAAACAGATAATTGCACACGTAGATAATTTTAATTAATATGCAGATCATTGATATCAGTAGGAAAAAGCTTGGAGAGGTTAAATAAGGCTTTGGCAGAGATTGGGCTTAAACTTAATGAACATAAGACCAACCTTATATGTCAGACCCGAAAACAGGCAAATGGTTTGGAACAACCTGTTCTAAAGAACGCTTGCAACTTTGAGGTGGTTCATGAATTCTTCTGCTTGGGTTCCATTTAAAAAATGCAATCAAAAAATCTTCATGTTATACAAGGAAACCATAGTCTCGGACCATATAAGGCTGAAGCGTCTCCAGCCGGTGAGGTATGTACTGCAAATGCCGGAAAACAGACAGAGTTTCACAAAAAGTATATAGGTGTCAACCAGGAATAAAACGATCAGTGACAAATTGGGAAATTTGTGAGAGGATGGTGTAGAATTGTGTGCCAGGAAAATGGTAACTGCTCGAGTTTTAGGGAAAGAGACAGGCACTGAAACGGGAAGCCTGCAAGAGGTCGGGAGGCCAGGGCTCGACATGGGCTCTAGAAGGAAAGAAGGGAAGAAATGGAAAAATAGCCCCCCATGCGATGAAATAAATAAAACGAAGAGAGAAAGAGAGAGAGACAGAAGGTAGACAGACAGAGAGACAGACAGAGTTTGCGAAAATAAACGGAAAACAGATGAGTTTAAAATAATAATGATGATGCGAAGAAACTTTTAACGTTGATGTGGTTCGCGACCTTGACCTACCAAACGTGTCTGTAGGATGGATAAGCACGTTGGATGAATGTCAATAATGTACAACAGACTTCGTCACGTCTCAGACCTATTGGTTTCTCATCTCAGAGTGTGCGACATGCGCTGTGCTGTACCTGTTTAATAAATCCTTGCTGAACGTTACACTTTACATTTTGCAAATAAACGTAAATTTTATATTATTGTTTATTCATGAAATTACTCTGACCTCAATCAAAGTTCTTTCTCGTGTGCCTTATGTATGTGTATGTTTGTTTGTAAATAAATGAATCCTTACATTACCAGGAAAACGTCTTAATTAACTTTACAGTAAGAAGAATATATACTACTACAACTACACCTACAACAACAACAACAACAACAACAACTACTACTACTACTACTACTACTACTACTACTACTACTACTACTACTACTACTACTACTACTACTACTACTACTATTACTACTACTGCTGCTACTTCTACTACTACTACTACTACTACTACTACTACTACTACTACTACTACTACTACTACTACTACTACTACTACTACTTCTTGTGATTCACAGTTTCCCGATACATTCGCGATTATCAGCAAACAGAATGCATTAGCAATAAATGGTACAGAAGGTAAATTGAAAGTATTATTTATTCAATTTGCCCCGCGTCCATACACATTTGCGTTTTAGGTGTCTACTTTTATTTATTTATTTTTTAATCGGCTAGAATACTGTTGATTTAACGATCTACGTCAGTATGAACGTTGCCCAGAATACTACGTCTGAACAGCGAATTGATTGGCTACACCGTGTGAAAAATTAAATCTGATTGGTCCTGGTCAAAACGTTGTGAACCAATAATGTAAGAGCTCAGGTCACAGCGCATTGTGGAGACTCCTAAAAAATGCCAGACTTAAAAAATGTAAAATGCTCGAAGATAAAATACAGCACTGTTTTGGACGTGAATCGTGTTTTCAATTTTTATGACCGCCGTAAAACTGGTCTATTTTAGAATTACGATCCTAAACCGATACAAAGACGTTGCCTAACTTTTGCAAATCTGACAAAGCATATAAAACACATAGGTCTCTGAAAATTGTTTAATGATCTTAATTTAAACTGTTTCAGTAAATTAAATTTGCCGCTCCATGTACATACCGAAAACAAGTTATACGAACAACAAATAGACGAGTAAAGATGGCCATAAAGAATCTGGTAAAGAAGGAGAACATGATAATGTCGTCGAGCACGTCCTGAAACGTTGGCTGTCCTGAAAAAGCAATGAACCGCGGACTTGTGGAAAACAATGATTGGCATAGCTGTCTAAAGTGACGCGAGCAATAAGGAATTAGGTCTTGGAATATAGGAACCTCGTAGAACACAAATGGGATTGTTGAACGTTGTTCAGTAAAGTTTACTACAATGTGTGCTGTAATTGAATTTGATTTAGTTTCACCTTGAATACCATCAAACCCACCCAGCGGCCTCGTAACAATTTACTTGCCAGATCCGATGATAAACATTGTTCGCGATGTGAATAATTAACGACACGCTTGGGCCATGGGATTGAGATCGCACAAAGAGTAAATACGCGTCCGTTAGCTGTACCAATATTTGCATAACACCCGGGGATTAACATAATTACAGCAATTTGTGCAGTCGCTTGAGAGAGAGACTCATCAGGCTAACTACTGTGTAGTAACTTATTGTACATACGGTCAGCGACACAGCACCGTGTAATGTGACTATGTAACCCAGCCACAGCTTAGGTTGTACCAGCTTTGTGTAAAACCATCAAGGAGAAGAGCGATTTAAGTTAAGGAACGGTTACACGAGCGTTTTTTCCACGTTGCACGCGCGTGGAGTTTGGAAAAACGCACATTAGTCACACGTGCTTTTGTTTTTCGTTCGTGCGTGGATTGAAGTGTAGTCACATAGGCGGTTTTTAATCGGACGGCAGCGTTGGGACGTCCGGACGCGTATCCCCACAGCTCTGGCTGTAAAGGTTAAACATGTATGTAAAGGTTAAAACCCAACTGTACAGAAACGTCCGTGTTTAGATTAAAGAAAACATTGGTTGTCAGTAGTAAATAAATCTTTGTTAAGAAACTTTTTACCTTACATATTTTTTTTTATGAAGATGTCAACAACACAATAGAGACCGAAATAATTATCATAGTAACAAGTAAACAAAGAAATGCTATTATAAAACACTATCATGTTAAAACGCACTAAAAACGCAGCAGGTTGCGTTTCGATGCGAGAGACCTTGAAAACGTAGCAGAGTTGACGACCCGTGCGTTTTTCACGTGCGTGTGACCAATTTCATTGCCGTCTGTGTGTTAAATTCAATGCGTTTCCCAACCGTACGTGCGCGGCCGGAAAAAAGGCTCGTGTAATCGTACCCTAAGTCCTCACTGATAGTTTAGGAAGAGTCCAAATGAAACAGTATTAACATTTGACATGTTACAAGAAGGGTGAGACGAGAGATATAACAGATGAGCCAGTAATTTGTATCTTAGGCTGCGTCAACTCTGTTGATATTAGTTTGACAATTATCCGGGCTATTAGGCCGCGGTCCAATGATGCTGCATAAAACATACGTTTCGGCCCCACCATTGGAGGACTTCTTCAGTGTAACGACTTGAGCAACGACTGGTATCCTCTTAACCAGTACGCTTTTCCACAGTACTGTGGCAAAAAATTGAACAGTACCGGGAAAATAACGAAAGAGCTGTCAGGAAAAGGAGTTATCAATCAAGCATTCGTTTGCTTATGTTCCGGTGCAGAAGTCCGACGCAGATATGGCTACCTTCTGAAGCCACAGTACTGTGGAAAACTGGTGAAGAGCGGATCAGTTGTTGCTCAAGTCTTTACACTGAAGATGGCCCGAAATAGTGTGGCCGAAACGTCTGTTATATGCAGCATCATTGGAACACAGCGTAATAGCGCGGAGGATTGTCAAACTATTATTAACATACGACTCAGTCTCACG
This sequence comes from Magicicada septendecula, assembly GCA_034769895.1. Classification (NCBI taxonomy): domain Eukaryota; kingdom Metazoa; phylum Arthropoda; class Insecta; order Hemiptera; family Cicadidae; genus Magicicada; species Magicicada septendecula. The sequence continues at coordinate 86,746,058 of CM068367.1, forward strand.
TACGATTGGACTGAAATATAAAAGGACGTGAGTGAAATATAAAAGGAAACAAATAAAAATTAGGAAAAATAGCTGTATATAAAGCAAAAGTTAAACTAATATTTCTAAATTTTATTTAGCCTAGTTACCCTGAAAAGCATTATCCTTCTTGTATACAATTTAGCCAATAGTTTCTATAATTACTTGCTAAAACAATACACATCACAAGGATTTCATTTTATAAGACAATTGCAATACCCACATTGACGTATGCGAGCGAGGCGTGGGTCATGACAAAAAAAGGAATGCGGCAAGATTTTCGAAGTACTTTAAACTATACATTGGAAGATAGAATAAGAAATGAGGATATCAGAGCAGAACTCGAAGTAGAGGACGTAAGTGAATTATTTCAGCCTAAAGAAGACAGTGCAAATTCTGCAAAGGATTGCAGAGGATCGATTTTCGAAGGCGGTATTGAACTATAAACCCATTGGTAGAAGGGACGTGGGTCGTTCGAGGATGAGATGGGTCCGGAACAGGTTTAGCCTATATAACCTAATCCGTGAAGTGAAGAACAAAAAGAAGAAGAATTTGTATAACGCGAAGGTAGTATTACTCGGTAAGCAAAATATCGGTATGGAGAGCCATACATGATTTCCATGTTCTATGATTTATATTTGAAATCATTTACTTGAATTCGGTTCGATAATTTCTAACAAGTTAGGTGTGTTCCTTGTAAATCGAGTTTATGTTTCACAAATTGAAATGAAATGTTTCCCCTACTCCTTCAACTACCCTTTTTATTTATAGATATTTCAGCTACTTTTCTACAGTGGATTATTATGGCCTTATTTTCAGGATACTTTATTTATCAAATACTTTATTTATTAAGTACTTTACTCTTTTTAAAACGTAAACTACCCCTCCCCTTTAACCGATCTTCACAAAAATCAATAGGTCTTGAGTCTTCTACAACTCGAGCACATATGCAAAAGATTGTTTGTTTCCGTTTGAATTTTCAGCAGTTATTGTTCGCCATAGAAAAAAATTGTAGTTTTGATACGTGATTTATCAAAATCAGCGGATCAGTATCAGTGAGCACATAAAGAAGCAAATTCCGTATGATAAACATTACCCTCCTTTGCGTGAGAGCGGTCATGTCACAAAATACGGTGAAACAAACCAAAAAGTTTATCCACCACCGTAATTGATATATCAATACGAAGACCGTTCCACAGAGACGTCATTTGCAGCTGAACTTGAAACTTAAGTCTTATTATCGACCAAGTCTCCGTATTTAGTCAAGTTTGACGTCAAATTACCTCACGACAATTTTTCCTACAGCTGTAATCATTTCCACTTTCAGGACATGCACTATTCAGAGTTTGCACTACTTCTGCAACAATTAAACAAAATATCGCGAAAGTCAACGGTTCATTAGAGTCACTTACCAATCGTCAACTAAATAGCGTCTTCAGCGACTGGCACACACCACGGTAAGTGACCCAGTTCACTGGATTGTTACCAGTATTTATGTAACAATATAAATTTATGACTCTAACGGTTTGATCCCAAAACGAATTGTACAACACGCACATTGGAGGTAACACAACTTTTATCTAATACTTGAATTGAATAAATAAACACTTATCAGTTAAAATCTAACCTCTGAAGCTGCCGTAACTGGTGAAATAGTTGTCAGAAAAATAAAAACTATCTGTAGAACTATACCAAGTGTTTATTTATTCAGTTCAAGTATTAATAAAATGTTCTACCGAGTACCGAGAGACCATTCGATCACTGCAATTTTTTCTGCGTACAAAATAAACTGCATATACACGTTGCCAGGCAACCGTTTCATTAGCAGCTATATTTCCCTGTGCGACAGTATATTATACTTTGTGTCACAGTATTTTGTTAGACATAAATCAACTTCTTGGACAAAAGGTTTAACGTTTTAATAATATACACTGACTTGAATATGCTGCAAAATGTATTACACTAAAATATATTTAATATTAACATAGGTCTATGTATAAAAATACTCGAGAATGAAATACTGAAAAAATCCAACATTCTGATCTTACGGGTAAAGGCGAATATTGTAAAGAGCAATATATACCCAAAACATACGATATGGATGGCTACATCCAACGAATAAGTGTACCGTACATGGAAAACATAACCTGAAAGTGGACACCACAAGGAAAAGAACAAGAGGACTGCAGAGAAGCTTCTGGAACGTTACGTTAAGAAGGGTTAGCAAACAGAGCATTTCATAAGAAAAACTGGCATTGCTGAGGGGATCATAGCGCAAGGAAGACAAGTTTATGTTTATGTCATAATCTTTCACGAAAGCAAATGGATTTTTGAGTATTGTTTGATCTTTACTGAAGTTTCTTATTGTATTCTTGTTGTTCATGTTCTTTTCATGGTCGTCGTCCTCCTCCTCCCTCTCCTCCTCCTCCATCCACTTCTTCTTCGCCGTGTTATCCGCTTCTTCTTCTTCTTCTTCTTCTTCTTCTTCTTCTTCTTCTTCTTCTTCTTCTTCTTCTTCTTCTTCTTCTTCTTCTTCTTTTCTTCTTCTTCTTCTTCTTCCTCCTCCTCCTCCTCCTCCTCCTCCTCCTCTTCCTCTTCATCTTCCTCTTCCTCTTCCTCGATTATAAGCCTATCAAACCAGATGAAAATTTTCCATCTTTCTCTTTATCTCCAGATATCTTTACCCCGTACTATACTTTGTCTGTCCTCCATTCATATCAATATGTTTGTTACTTTACTAATAATGATATTACTACTCCTCTTTACTATGCAGTTTTCACTCTTCACTTTCATCATTCTCTCATATCCCTAAGTTCTTCCACGATCTTGTACTGTCTTTCTGGATATTTTCTTAATATCTTCATTTCCGATACCTCTGATGTTAGTTTTGTTTTGCTGTCTCACTTCTCATCTCTGCCCCATGTGATACTGTTGGTCGTATTATTGACTTTATAAGGTAACAATATTCCACTTCCAAAGAAAGACAAGTATACCATCAAAATTCGTAGTGAAATATGCAGAAACGCAATCTTATTAATATTAAAAGAAATAGAAGAATAAAATAAATTTATTAAATACAGTAATGAAGAGACAATATATTACTTAAAGATAATTAATATTTTCAAGGAATAAAAAGAAATCGAAACAAAAAGGGAAATATTATCATAAATGAATAATTAAGAAATAGAGAAATAGAGAATGCAAATTTAGGAATTAAATAATGCAATTAACATGAAAAAACAATAACTGACGATGCCAAATACTCAGAAGAGACGATGAAATGACAAAAAATGTAAATAGTTATTAGTAAACAATTATAATGTACAAATATTAAACTTAGCATGTAAGAAATAAGACATTGAGTATAGCCTTAGATTAAAACTATGAGGAGGTCTGCGAACCTCAAAACAGCTATTGTGTATAAGTGAACTACAGACTGTAATTAATACAAAATTACAAATATAATAATATTGCACAATAATTATAAAAGTTAGGGAGTGTAACAGTGTAAGAAGGTGAGAACAACGGTGATAGACTTTAAGAAGTAAAAACAGTGTATCGTGTAAGTTAATAAACATATTTACAATATGAACATTGCATGACACATATAATTTATATGAAACAACAAGGTAACTAATATTGTGCAATAAAACCAAGGGGAAATAATTAAAAAATAAAGAATCTTCCGTTACAAATTTATAATGTAATAGTGACGAAGATAGAATAAATTATCGATGGTAGAGAAAACTAGAAGTCCAGACGCAAAGGATCAAGAAAGAATATCGTAAATAAAACTACCATATGGGTGGTGAGATCTCTCCAATAGTCAACCAAGATATTTGAAAACATCTTAACATTTAAACTTCAAATCACAGCGATATACTATCGCAAAAACAATAAAAACTTTAGAGCAGTGAATTTTAATTGTACACAAATAATTTTAGTAGTAAGAGTTTCTTTTTCAATTGTTCATTTGCACTTTTGTATGATCCAAAGAACCCACTGATACACAACATACATCAACAACACCTAATTACCAAACACTAATTTATAAATATTATGTTTTATGACAAGTTTACGACTTAGGTACTATACTTTGACACGACTTATACATGAACCCTGAGATTGAGATTTTACATGCTCTACAACAGAAATGAGTTTCAAAAAGATTAAATAAAAATAATTGAATTTTAAACAAGAACGAATAAGGAGTTTGAGTATTTATTTTAACTGTAAGAGTTTTCTGACAACTTATATGTTCTAATTTTGGTATCCTGTGCTAAATGGGGCGTGTCAAGCACCCAGCGAGTCTGTCAGCTTTAATAAATTGATCTTTAATTCGTTTAACGATTGCCCTATCACTTTTTAATATAGCACCTACGTATTATACCTCCATGACTTGTTCTACCATCTGTTCCTTAGGCTTCTACGGCCGGCGTCATAATTACTAAAACTATTATCCCGGCTGTAAAGCCGTCGTCTTCCAGTCTCTTCTTCGCTACGGAAGAAGTTGACTCGTACACATACTAACTACTAGCCGGTCTGTAAGGCCGTGATCTTCCATTCTCTTCTTCGCTACGAAAGATGTTGACACCTACAAAAGTTTCGACCTCACCTCTGGAGGCCATCTTCAGTGTCAAAATGAGGATGCCTAATTTGGTTTCATCTTGAGTATCATCGTCGTTCAAATTTCGTCGTCAAACAATATATTTCCAAAATTATGTAAACACTGCACACAACTGAATAATCTAAATGTGAATGTCAATTAATTAACGTCATGCTTGAACCATGGAGATGAGACTACACATAGAGTAAACGCGCGTCCGTTATCTGTAACAATATTTGCATTACAAGAGAACAATTTACATAATTGCTGTAATTTGTGAAGCCACCCGAGAGAGACTCATCGGAGTGTTGTGTAATCGCTCACTGTATTGACACATACACACACAGACACATCGGCTTTATATCTGGTCACCGAAACCGTAGCTTAATCAAATCTGAGTTGTAGACTTCGTCTCTGCCTTATAAATCTGGAGTAATATTTTTATTGTTACTCCTAAGTTTGTCACAATTTCTAACTCCACTCGCAAAGAGCAACTGAACATAACAAAGGCTTCTGCTCATTTAAGGTTCAAATACTCTATTTTGTTAACAATATCTTCGAGTTTATGCCACAAAATGTTTACACCTAGCTTTAAAACTGATTCAGCTACAAGGGTTAGTAAAAGCCGGTTCTGAAAATTCTAGTATGTTAATGTTTGTTTATAATACAGATAAGGAAAACCAAAACATGATTGTGTGAATATTTTGCACAATTGCAGCTGTCACATTTAAGGAAGATTTTCGTGTAAGGGATCATTAGAGCCGACAAGAAGCTTAAGAAACATGACCATATTCCTGCTGGTCCAGAGTACGATAAAGTTATCAGGTAACAGTGCTAGGATAGATATTGGATTACTTAAACAGATTTTAACTGGTCCGTTTCTAAAAACAGTAAAAGCAACAAAGATACGAGTATTATCTAAAAACGAGCAATTTCTCATTCAGAAATACTGCAGTCTTGCTTGCACGCCTTTGGAATCCTTTCCTTTCGTTAAAAGGCCAATAAAATACCAATTTGTCAAAAACAAAACCATTAATAAAAAAAAAAAAACTAAAAAACTAAAACTTAAAAATTTTTGGCAAGACTGTTTACAAAATTATGTCTACCAAAATTGTTGTTGAGTGTTTAACAAAAAGCAATACAATCGTATCAGGGGATTGGGGATATGAAAATACTTCATATGGCAAAGAATTCTCAACACATGGTCAGATTGAGAAATGTTGATGTTCGGAACAATTAGAATCTCTTCCATACTGAAATAGGAAAATGTAAAAAGAACACTGTTGAATATGTGTTGTGAATGCAGTTCCCTGTGAAAATCTGAATTACGTAAATCGAAAAGTTGGAGAAGCTTGGGACCATCGTGAAAGCTTTGGGTTGAAAGGAAATCTAACTAACTGCAGGGAAACAATCAAAACATTACATTTACGGATATTTATAAATTTATAAAATATAATAAAGGAAATGCAAGCGCAGATAGGTATACAAAAATGTATATAAAATATCTAAAGGATAAAATTTTACACTTTTTATAATAATAAATTATTTTAGATTAAATTTGTGTTATATGTAAAATTCATATTTTGTTAATTTAAGTTTTACTACAATATTAAAATAAACGATGCTCATAGCACCATTTGTCGTCATCAAGTCCGACAAAACTAAAAACAATACGATGATAACTAAAAAGCACATAATATTGAAAACAACCAGAAGCATACAAAACTTGCAATATAAAAGGAAAACGGTAGGGGCGCGAAACCGTGTCGTTTGAAGTTCTAGATGATCGTAAAATACCGAGTTTTATGATTTCGTTGACAATATACTCGAAACACGTGCAGGCTACACGTCGGCCTTGATCCAGAATGTAGTGTCGCGGAATCAATACGAGTAATACTGCTTCAAAGAATATATCTTTGTAATAGAGATATAACAAAGCCAAATTATCATTGAACATTATTTCATATTTAAAAAACCAAAGAACTTGATTTAATTAGAAATGTTTAATTTCCTACATAAAAATACAAAACAGAAACTTAATACTACTTGCTTCAATTATTTTCTTAAATTTCGCTGTACAAATGCGATAATATTTAATCCATCAAGTAATCAATTCCGAAAATACATATTATACTTTTATAAAAAATATGTACTATATATTTAAGACTATTTAATCTAGTTAAGACTATAAACAAAAATTAGTGGTTTCGAGATTGATCTTATAATTAGTGTTTCGTAGTCACAAGTAGTATATTATAAACCAAGAATTTTATACAATCAGAATCGTTACTACACCGTATACCAGTAGACATTTATAAATCTTCTCAAAGTAGCACTACCCGAATTGTGTGCTGCAGAGTCTGTTTTCTTAGGCTATTAAATTTTTACTCATTCCAATTGCGTAGTTCTATTTTAAATTTATTTTTTAACATTTCTACCTGAAAAATCTCTCTTTACGATGCTTTAGACATCTGTCTTGCCATTGCCTTCCATTTTCAGAATATCCAGTAATCTACGCTCATCGACTATTGCCGAGTGGAGATTCATGCCAAACATCTCATTTTTTTCACAGTAATTATGTCTTAAAAAAAGAGTTATTAAAAATAAGACAAAGAAGGAAAGGATAAGGCTTTCTTAACACTGTAGCGGTACCAGTTTTTATGTATGACCATGAAGTTATGACAGAGTTATGACTACACCAGAGTCTACTTATACACCAGTTATGACAGAAAGAAACAAAGCAAAGATTCAGGCAGCGGAGATGAAGTTTACGAGGAGTACTCTAAGCTGTACCAATCTCGATAGAAAGAAGAATGTTAATATAAGGACGGGAATAAGGTTTGACCCATTTTTGGAACAACTAAGGAGCAACAGAAGAAGATAGTGTGAACATTCGGAAAGAATGGCAGGTGACAGGATTCTAGGGCTAGCAATGGAATGTAGCCCAGTGCAGAAGAGAGTTGTAGGACGGTCGAGACGAATGGGCCCCGGAACAGGTTCAGAATGAGCCTATTCCTTCAGGTTGATGATGAATAATTAAGTCCCCTACTGCGTTTGTACTTTTAATCTTGTTACTTCATCACTTCTAATTGGAAAATGTTAATATATTGAACTATTTAAACACGTAATGCACATAACCAACATCAGCCGTATTAGAGTTCTGTACATTTCTTTCTTTCTTATCTTTGACAATTTTTGACATTGCAGTTAGTTGTAATGCAAGTCACACTTCGGAGAAAGATTACTCTTCCATCACTTTCTCTGCTCTTAATCTGTTGTTCTAGTAAGTAATGATCTCCAGCCGCAGTTAGTTAGTGAGCGTTCCGCTATTCAAATTAATCTAACTTCTAAACAATACCAAACCTAACGATCTCCTTTTGTCAAGTAATTATTTTGAAATTTAAGTTAATCACATGCAGGTACATGCAGTGGTTAAGTCTGTCCTGTCCCGGTGTGGGAGTATCTGACAGTATGTACGCAGAAAGTCGTTCTAAACCATACTTGACCGGGGGTTAATGTTAACTGCTAAATTCCCCGCCTGTTCTCTTCTCGTGCTCTTAGAAAACGATTTGGTCCTCGCTCTCTGGATGACTGAGACGCTTGGCGCGTACATCCCATGCTCGTCAACCTCGCGTGAGAGAGAGAGAGAGAGAGAGAGAGAGACAGAGAGAGAGAGAGAGAGAGAGAGAGAGTGAGGGAGTGTAAAAGAGTGTGCAAAGGTTGAAGAAGATAAAGGGAGGGCAAAGACTCAGAAAACAGCAAGTATGTTTAGAATAATACTGCTGATGTAGTGCACGACCTTGACCTGTCAAGCGTGTGCCTGTAAGCCAGACACGTAGTATGAATGGCAGTAACGTACACTGTGCAACAAACACGTCTCTGACTGATGAGTTTGACATCTCCGAGTGTGCGATACTCATTTTATAACAACACTACACGTAGAACCTATTAGGGCCTGAAATTCTCATAACTCACAACTGGTGGATGTTAAATTTCTGTTTTGTTTATAATATTGGTATCGTCAAACGTAACGACAGCATCAGCGTTGTAATGTTGGCAACGATGATTCTGAAACTAAAGTCAGTTGGGGAATTTATAATTAATTTTGATCGGTTAAATATAGGGGTGACTGGGACCAGCATACTAGATCTATTGCTACCCTAATACGGGCGCCTGAAGATTGATGATGGTTGTGGCAAAATGGCCAGAGTTTGCACATGGTGGTGGTTGCATCCATTTACTGAGATTGCCGTCAACAACCCAAAGGCGTAAGAAGCCAAAATAACATTGATTCCTTCGTCTTTTCCATTAAAGATTTTACAAAATCTTTATGTCCTGCTGTTGCATTTTAATTGGTGCGATGTTTTTCTTTAATCATCATCATCATCTTAACGGATTAAACCAAAAATGGTTTGTTCAGATCTCAAATAGGCAAAGATTAGAGCTAGTCACTTCAGCGCTTCCTCGGAGGTCCCACATCTCTCCGTCCCCTCGGCTTATAGTTCCAGAGTTGTTTGGGGATGCGGCAGTTCATCCATTCGGCAATTCATCCACCAATTCAACCGATACTGGGCGATCTTGTCGAGTATACTCATAATATTCAGTTCTTGCCGTATATCTATGTTTCTTCTACGATCATGAAGAGTATACCCTACCACGTGCCTGAGAAATCTCATTTCAGCCGCTTGGATGCGACTGGCCTGGTCTTTCGTTAAAGTCCAATTCTCATACCCATAAAGAAGTGTGGGAAGAGCCATCACCTTGTAGAATTTTAGGCGTGTTCCTTTACTTGCTGACTTAAGGGTTCTCCTAATGGTCCCGCACATAAGGTTGAACTTATGCAACTGTTTTTCTTTACTGAAATTATAAATTCTGCAACGAGATCTTTCAGTGTTGCAGTAATCGAAGTCAGGAGTGATATTATTTAATTGAAAATGGACAGGATATTAATGTTAATAAATGCTTTTCAGAAAAATTGATCAAACCTGGTTCTTTGTTTAGAACGAATTAAATAAAGGACGCATAAAGGCAGTATAAGAGATCTGGTACGGGCGATGACTATTGTTACGATGCGGTTGCACGGATCGTTATGCTGTAAAGTGGAAACAGAATAACTGACACCAGATGACGTCACTAATGACAATTTAATACCGGTAAAATGATGTTGGCTTGAGAAAGTGAAATTAGTCAAGTCCCGTATCTAACAAAAAAACGAGCCTTCTGAATTTGCTTAAATATGGAATACTGAAGTCTCTAGTATGTCATAAACTATTTGCCAGTTATGAGAATTTCAGTGCGTAGCACCGAGATGTTATAAAATGTGTTTCCCACACAGATATGTCAAACCCATCAACCAGAGACGTAACAAAAGCCACGTCTGTTGCACAGTGTACATTATTGACATTCATACTACGTCGCGCTTGTTTTTCCCGCAGACAAGTTTGACATGTCAAGGTCGTACCCACGTCAAAATTACCAGTTTCTTCTCAACAGTATTCTAAATCCACTTGCTATTTTCTGTTTTTTCTCTTTATTCTTGCAAACCCCCCCTCACTCTCTGTCTCTGTTTCCTGCTGTTTGTATATTCTAATTCATATTTTCTTTAAATTGATTTTACTCAGTTTTTAGAAATTTTATCACCGGTTTTTGTATATTACTGTTTGTAATATAAACAGTATTTTTCTTCCTTCGTAAGGCACTCACTTCCCTAAGGAGGAGACTCTTCCCTACGATGAAACAAAAAGACTTGATGTCACTCACCCCCCTACAGTCGGAAAAGTTGACGAATTATGTTAATCTCTAAATTTTCAGGCTGTTTTATTATTTTTTCAAGCTTTGTACGATAACATACAAGTAACTATTTTTCAAATATGCAAAAAGATTTATTACACAGCATCAGCGGATGCGTTTGAAATATGGACGATAGGAATTCAATTCAGTCAATAAGTGTCAAGTTAACAATGTTTCAATAAAATGCATTTTTATTGTGTTATTACTGTTTACTTTATTGTCCACTCATCTCTTTGACAATCCCTTAAGGAGTCGAAACAGCTGTCAGAGTTAAATAAAATCTGTGAAAATACCAAGTGTTTATATATTTTAAAAACCTTTGTATTAATATGTTACACCAAGTGCCCAACGAGTCATCAGTTAATATCGCATTGTTTACTTTATTGGGATTGATTTCATTAACTTTAAAGATAGTAATGTTGATTAGTCTAAACTTGTTTTTCTTTTGTACGAAATCGACCCGACCCCGGACCCACCACCATCAAGGCCAAATTCTAGATACGCCACTGTCGTCACTAAATGATAATCTTCTGTGTGAATTTCTATAGTAATGTATACTTATATTGTACATTAAAATTACTGTATTCCTGTTTTATACGATCATAACAGTTATTTATGTTGCTTATATTGTAATTCGAAATCAAAACATCACAGAAAATTTCAAAAAAGGAATATCACTGACGAGTGAAAATTAATGTCTTACAGTTCTTCATGACGTGTCTTAATATCTCAGTTTATATTTATAGCCCATTAGACTTATATTTATTATAGACGTATACCTATTGGGATTTTATCGTTAGTTTGTAGTGACTGTTATATTTATTATTATTATTTCTATAATGATCAACGGTTTTCTGAAGTCCAATTATTAACTAGACACGATTTTAATATATTTCTGTCCTTATTTTGATAAAATGTATTATTCCATCAACTATTTGTATACGGTCGATACGGAAATAATACATAAATCATGAATTTTAGTGAAAATGTGTGTGTATGTGTTACGTAAATAATAATAACTATTACACATACATTATTATCCATGGCTCTTTATAAGCAGACCAGAACAATGGTTTAACCAGGTCCTGTTTAAAATTAATGGCACTAACCTTAACCCACACACGGGAAACCTGTGACACTTCAAAAATTTTAACATGTTTCAGAACATGATTTATTAAATTATTTCCTGATTATTCACTCCCATTTAACACAAAACATGTTGGTGCAGCTTATGCAGATTTTATCGTTACGTCTTTCATAAGGTAAGGAACTGAAGCACCTTGGGAGGGTATCTGCTTGGGGCATACGTAGAGTGCCCACATATGGTATTGCATGTTATGTTTCGTAAATCTGTTTCATAACAAAGCAAAAACTTTTTATTTCAAGTATTTTTCACTGTCACGCATAGTGTAGGCCTCTAGAAACGTAAAACAAACGCATTCTGTAAATTTAATGAATGACAGTGACAGTAGACTATTATTCGCAAAAACATATATAGTCGTAAAAATAAAAACGACTTTGTCCATGAATTCGTGACTGCTATATACGCAATCTTGCTCTGCTTCTTGGCCGCTACGAATACTGTAAAGGGAGTGAATGGAAAAGAAAAAAAAACATCACCAGCTTCGTGACCTTACGTTTGTTAGACTGCGGAGTTATAAACTGTGTCGAACTACTCTGACGAAAAGCGCTGCTGCTTAATTAGTACAGTTCCGCGTGTTCGAGACTCACGTGTTTGTACCTCGGAGCACGCTGTTCGGACACGTGATTGCGTTGGCATCGTTTGTTTGAGAAACAACACAAATCAACAGCCGTCACTGTGCGTCTCGTACCTTATGCAACACTATGTTCAAAGAGTTTACTTTATTCTTTTTAACACACACGCACGCACATAAATTGCTATTTTTCTATTTTTTCTGACAGACGAGTTGAATCCCATTTCCGTGTTGTGTTTGTATGTCTGTGGGGAGGGCGCGGATTGTAAAATTAATAAAACTAATAAATCTGTTGCTGTCTCTGTCATAAACGCTATCTAACAATAATGAAGATGGTTCCACATATATATATCTTTGGCTCAATAAATATAAATTATATATATTGCGACAATACAAGCATATGCTGTAATGTACATGTATTAAATTATATAAATATTTAAATTAATTTTAGTAATATGTAATAGACAAGCAGGTGTGAAATTGAAAGCTGAATTATGAACAGGAATCAACAGGAAATATCACGCGATTGCCGCTGAGAGCGTGTACACGAGTAAATAGTTTGTGTGCGTGAGGCCTGTTCAAGCCTGAAAGTTTGCAATCTCACCCCAAATAGATACTAAATTAAAGTTTCATTTAATTATAAGCAAACCGTAAATATTAGAAAGATTGTAAAGACTTCTAAAAATGCATAAAAATCAGACACATGTGCAGTGCGAATTCTATGTAATTATGACGTTCAGTGCGAATTCTGTGCGATTTTTAGAGCATAGTAATTATACTAATGATGCGGTCATTATGATAATTACGTATAATATGTGCAATTGAATCAGACAATGTTAGATCACTTTGAAATCCGCATTAGACATTGCAATTGGCAAAAATGTGCGAATTTGTGGAATTGGACGATGGTGGGGGAACTGATGCCACTGACAGCTTCTGACCTGCAGAATCCTGTGACGACAGGTGTGGTTTTTTTTGGTGAATATAAATACGAGCCCAGGAGAGCCAAATTTACTCTTCAATCAGTTTTCAATTGCAGCGGTAAGCTCTGTCCATGAGAGACGCGAATTTAATTACTTCAGACATAGCTGGACGCTATGTCCAATATCGACAAGATCTTTTGTTTATAAACTGTAAAGTCTAACGGACAATACGTTAGTTAAAGTAATAAAAAAAACAGTAACTACAATTATCGGACGTCTACAAACAATCTAAAACTACAAACATCAACACTCTAGACAAATGGCGAGAGAACATCAAGCAGAGGAACGATATGCAGAGCAATAGAGGCGGTTAATAGAACAACAGCAGCTAATTCAGAGCAACACATAATTCCATTCTACAGCCAGCAGATGGGACCATGAAGGACGAGTGACTGGAGGACGACCAGTGGAGCCGGAAAACGTAAGAGGACATCCAGTAGGAGAGGACCGACAGATCACAGGAGGACATGGGTACAATCTACAGAATTGAGGTGACGAAAAAACAATTTATAATTACAAAATAATAGAGACATTGAAAAGACATTAATTAAAAAAAATTTTAATTAAAACAAAATTATGTAGACAGAAATAAGAGAATGTAATTTAACTATAGTAAGAATTTTCTTTAATGATGACCAATTAATTTAAAGATAAATTAAATCCTTGCTTGGAGGATCAACAATTGATTTAATAATTTAAATTTTCATTGAAAGCGTATAAAGTAAAGTAGTTGGAAATATAAAAGAAAACTAACGATTCGATTAGTTTATTTAAAATGTTATAAAGCCTTAAGATGTATGCCAAGCATAGAATAATAATGTAAATAAGAACAAATTTATAAAGCGCAAATTCAGACTGAGAGTCGAGAATTTATAATGTAACGAAGAAATGTTTAACATAGAGTTTTGCTAATATAAGATATAAGATTTATTTTATGATGAATGTACGGCAACGAAGAAACATTGAAACAATTGATAATGAATATTTTATGGTGAAGTAAATATTATTATTATTATATTTTTTTTATTTTTCGTTTGAATAAAGAAATGAAACATGTTACGATTCATAAAAGGACTACACTTATTATGATTACACCTAAACTCCAATTATACATACATGTTATCAGTAATCTTGTATGAGCTATACCACTACAGCATTTAACATTTAATTAATACATTGTGTCGTTGTATAATTTTGTCTCCCAAAAGCGTGGGACCACATAAATTACATTATATACAAATTATGTGTCGTTGTAATATATATATTGCAACAGAACACAGGATGATAAGGTATGTTGTTTATATCAGAGCACATGGATGACGAGCATTTTCTTGTTTAAATTGGTTTTATGTAATACTTTGTCTTTTAGTCGTAAGTTTTGTATTTAGAAATGGATAAGCATGTAGGATATACCAAACTCTTCATAAAAAGGTGTTCTATATTGTCATGTATTTTTTGTGTGAATTTGTGCGCGTGTGCGGGTGTGATAATCTGTAATCGCTATAGCTTCAGTGGTAGTTAACCGATTGACGTGAAACTTTTACAAGGAATTGTTTAGGTAAATAGCTTCAATTTGTGTATACTCTGAGGTTCATAATTATTTTAGAAATACGGTTTCTTAAGTGAAGAAAAACTCAATTGTAACTCTTATCAATGATAGGGTAATAAAATTTGTAGATAATTTCCATGCAGGACTTTGCTAAATTATACAAAGTTTTTCATGAAATTTGTATATCTGTTTGTTCTATCAATCATGTGACTTGAGCTTAGCCTATCAGAATACACTAAATTCAGTGAGATTCATACGGTATACAGCTAGGATGGACAAAGTCTGTCTGTAGAATTTGCAAGGGGAAGTTGTGCCCGGTGAAGAGAGTTGTTCTCTTACAAACGTTGAAATACCATATATAAAATAAACAGTGGTAATTCTTAACGAAGTTTTGCGTTAAGAACCGACTGGGTAAAATATTTAGATAAAATTTAAAATATAATGCAGTGCTGTTTTCGTGTAAGTTAAGATATCCGCTTAGGGAATTAAAAGACACTTCAAGATATCGTGGAAGGTGTACATTAAACGCACCGCATTAAGTAACACCCATATAAATCCTGAGATTAAGAAAATATAAAATATAAATTAATAATAAACTGTACGAGTGAAATTTATAATCATTGTGAGTGAACAATTTATGAAGAAACTAACTAATGTTAGCAGTTAAACATAACAACGAGACTCATTGAAATATCGCCGCTAGAGCCACCTGCCGTAGAAGAGGACGACAAGACGAAGAGGACGCCAGAACGAAGAGGACACCAGGAAGGAGTGACGCTGAAGAAGAGGACGCCAGGACGGGAGCGACGAGAGGAGAGGAGGACGTTGCAGCAACAATTAAAATCGAATTAGATTATCGAACAATACAAACAATTATTTTTACTATCAATACATGACAATTTAATACAATATACATCTTTAAAAACAATATTTATGTGTATAATAAATAATTTTTCATCTCCTCCGTAATAGACTTGTTTGTGAATTTTACACACTCACTATATCCTTAAAAGTATAATAAAATTTGATTTGTTGCAATATATATATTTGGTTATATTTTCAATTCGATTCAAATTCAATTTGGTTATATATATATTGTGACGTGAAAATTTCCTTCACATAAAAATAATCTAATAAGACAAAACTTGAAATACAAAACCATCAAAGATTAGGAACTTAGTCAAGAGAATCTTATTTTTATACCTTAGTAGTAGGTAAAATAAGATTATTATTGTACAATAATATATGTTAAACCTTTTTATACATTATAATAGAAAGTACATTTTATTTTTTTGAGTATGTTAGAATCAATTATCAGGTTTGTAATTGATCATTTGATAATGTCAATAATAATGTATGTGTTATAGACTAGAAAAACTTACATCTACATAGGAATGTGGAAAGTATTATTGCAATGTACTGTTAGTTTTAAACACTATAAATTGTATAAGAATATATAGTGTGAGTAATTAGATTTAATTAATAAATGTAAAATTATAAAAGAAATAAGAAAATTTATGATATAAATGAATTCTAACTTGAGCAACATTAGGCCTTATAAGGCCTACAATTTAATGAAAAGATTTTGTAGAAATTATTAATATTATTATGAATCATGGATGACTAAAGGCATAAATGTTAACAGGAATTTATTTATAAAACTACAGTAATAAATTAGGTACAAAAAGATTACTGTAAACCTAGTTTGTTGAAGTAATCAAAAATTTTATAAAATGTAACTCTGGTATTAAGGATTGGAAACTGGTCGTGTAAAATATCTAAATAACCATTAAGAAAAAATCTGTTCAATGGTACTAATAATTGCAAGCTAGTACTTAGTACAAGAAAGCTAGATCGGTTATAAAAAATTTTTGTAAATTTTAATTTGAGAAAATGATGTCATCAGTAACAAATTGAAATAACCAAGGGAAAATTTACACTTTGGTATCTTAGCAACCTGGTACCTTAGCAACCTAATATTTAAAAATAACAAATTTGTTAGTCCATTGTTAGATTTCTTAGTGTACACTTAAATAAAATTGTAATCCTCTAAAAGAAGAAATTGTAATGAATTAAAACCTAAGACAAGGTATATGAAGGAAGACATAATGAAGACTAATTGAATTAATGAAGAATAATGGAAGATAGAAGATTATCTGAAAGCCGTTTAACAGAAAAGAAACATTTAAAGTGATTAAAAAAGTGTATAAAATCAATTTAAAAGGAAAGTATGGTGTATAGGTGTTAAATTAGAAAACGATTAATAATAACAATTACTTACCATACACTATTATACTTTTTACATACTTAAACAAGATTAAATACACTTTTACTGAAATAAGACACTCATAGTATATAATTATTTCACTTATGACTCTTCTTTATTTGTATTCGAGAATTATTAGTAGAGACAAACAATTTTATAAGGCCTACTAACCTATAAAATAACACTGTTATACTGTACTGTTCACTATTAATAATACTGTATTTTATTTACTGTTGTATTTTACTATAAGTTATTTACATTTGTGAGGTTTTGTACTTCCTATGTGGTATTTTCGTTGATATTTTGTAGTCTAAAGGATCCACGACATTAGTAAACAATGAATAATTTATTAATGTCAGACAAAGCGTGAGTTTTAAAAAGAGTACTGCAGCCAAGTGAGAAACAATATTATTAGCTGGGACAAATGTATATATGATAAGATTTATTCAAGTTAATTTAACTGAAGATATAAAGAAAAAATAAAAGATTATAGATGAATATAATTTGGATGGATAATTATTATTTTTATAATTAACAATTTTGTGGTATAGGAAATATTAGTTTTTTTTATAATCAGAGAAGAAGGCTGGCAAACCCTATTTTGTGGGCACGAAAATTAATTTGAATGAAAATAACTAGGTAAGTTTATTTAAATACAAGGAAAGGAAGAGAGATACTATTTAATGATTTTTTAATTGTTTATATTTAAAACAATTTGGCGCTCAACACCTGAAAATAATTAATAATAATTATTCAATTTGAAGAAACAAAAATTATCACAACAAATAACGGCTAGTTACATATTGACACTTAAACGTGGGGATTGATAGACGACAAAAAAAAGGATCGTTACAATATATATATTGCGAAAGTACAGAAAAGTGCTGTACTGAGCATTGAATATAAAAATTTAAATATACATAATAAATTGTAAAATAATAATACTGTATTAGAAGTAAGCATGTCAGGAATTGCAAGCTTGGCTCAGACAAAAATATGGACAGGTGTTTCGACCTGAATCGACTTGTACACACACACACAGATGTAACTGAAAGTGTGTACAACAGTATTTTGCATGTGTGTGTGACGCAGGTTTATGCAGGCGAGTTTGTCACCCCAGTATGAATAATTGCGTAATTACTGTTTTTCCGTAATTATTCATAAACTATAAATAAGGAGTAAAATCCAAAGACACAATAAAATGTAATAAAATGAACTACATACTGTGTACGAAACCACGTGAAAGGGACACACCGTACGAGTGTAGTGGCGAAATAACTGTGTACAGATCGAAGGGGTTAAGTACAATGTCCAAATGTACAGTGAACATGTGTAGCGAAAAAAGTTGTAAGATGTGTATAAGAGTATACTTACAGGACTCTGCAATTTGCAGAAATATAAGAAATAGCGAAATTGACGAGGAGTGGGGGAACAAAACCCAGAGACAATTTCAGACATGTCGATTTCGTACAACTGCAGGTGTTAACCAAGACGTGGGTATAAATAGGACACACGCTACAGTTGTATCTTTTTTGATCACCCAGTTGCAGCGGGAGCTTCTGTCCGTCCGCACGGAGTATTTATGTTTTGTAAATAGTTTCATCCTTCCAGTTACATACAACTATGTAACTGAGTTGTAAATACAATCACTTTTAAATAGTAAAAACGTATTTTGAATGTTTGTTTTTCGAATGCATTCTATTGCAGTTTTACGCTTTTTCACAGCGTAATTTCTGTTTGTGATTATCACAACTAACACAATTTTATTAATTAAATACTGCAGTTTGTTTATAATTCAGAGAAAATGTGGTTCTGTTATTATAATGTTTCATCTGGAAATGAAAAACAAACCAGATAGTAAATAAAAAGATGTATTAATAACTTTGTTGACGATCAGACAAAATATATTTTGAGTATTGTTTTGTTTGTAACTCCTCGTGTTTGTCGAAGCGACCGTACACTTATTATAGAGCATTTACTTTACGGAATAGAGTCGTGTGTTTTTGATACTGTCGACAGTAGGATATATATTGGCGTGATATAGTAATAACAACGACTGAATGTGCTAAGCCGCGGTGTTAACAAAACCACACATTTTTTTACGTCTAAACTAAATCTATCTTTGACAAGAAGTGGTTTTCATGCTAACCACTGAAACTTAAGAACATGTAAGACTCAGATAATTTATTGTCGAGGGAGAGAAAATGAAATAAAGAGAGAGAGAGAGAGAGAGAGAGAGAGAGAGAGAGAGAGAGAGAGAGAGAGAGAGAGAGGAAGCGAAACAGACGAGTAGTGAGAGGGTAGGGGGAGAGGGTAACAGGCTGACGGTGGGAGGGGGGATAGAGAGAATTCATTGATTAATATGAACTACGTGTACAAGGTTAGATAGAACAATTTTTGCAATTTTGAGTTTTCAGACAAGAAATCTCCGTTGGAAAAATTTTCTTTTGTGACATTGGTAGACCCGTCCGTACACCTGTTTGTACATTTGATTATAATTGAGTAAGTGGTGTTGTTTTGCAGAAGAGTACGTGCGCACGCGTCCGGAAAAGTGATAAACAACAGTGATAATTAAGAAACCGTATTAAAAGAGAAGCGACGTTTCTCGGTTAACACAGCAGTGGGCGTCAGCACTCGTATACGCTCCCAGCAAGTAGTGCAAGTCAAGATTACCTCTGTTAGTGACAGAGAGAAATGTCTGTAGAGAATCAACTGTCATTGACGTCATAACACGCTTTGACGTCATAATTTTTCCACAGCACTCCTCACTACATTACATTTATTAAACACTCAACTCTTCAGGCTGGAATTTAATCTTAGAGTTTATTTTGGCTTTCCAAAAGACATTAAGTCGTAATCACTTGTCGTTCTCTGATTCGGATGTCTAAATCAGACGTTTAGGATGTAAGTGTAGCCACTTAGTGGGACATGGAACATCCTACGCCTGCAGTGTAAGGAATATTTTCTCCTGAACATTTAGCATTGGAAATAATATTTCTTCCCGTAGCGTACTTATTACATTTTTATAATACGATTTATGTACGATTTCAGTATATTTGCAATTTTTAAAAATTTATTTTGTGTATATGAAGAATTTATAACATTTTAAACTTCTGTTTTGAACGTAAAGTCTATAATTACTGAGATGTTAGGAAAAATACCATGGTCTTAAGCATAACTTAGTATTAAATACAAACGCTGAACACTTTAGGTCTTTAGTTCTTATATTTTAAGTAAGATAGGTATATTGTAATTAAAAAATCGGTATGGAAAACCATACATGACTTCCATGTTCTAAGATTTATATTTAAAATTATTTACTAGAATTCACTTCGATAATTTCTAAAAAAATATCCCCCACCTTGTAAATCGAGTTTTTTGTTTAACAAATTGAAATGAAATATTTCCCTAGAAACTACTTCTTTGTTGCCGATAACGTAGTACACATATAAAAAAATCGGCATAGAACTTCCATGTTCTAATTAGTTATCAAATTATTTTTCATACATACACAAACGCTCAAAACAAAACCAAATATATCAGCATGCTTTTGGTAAAAACGGTGAGGAAGATAATCAAAATACGAATTATACCTAGTTGTTAATTTTTTTAAAATAAAGAATTAATTTGATTAAATTATCTTTTATTTAAACATCGCAAAAGAAAGCTAATACCGCCCAGCGTTTGTTATTTGTGAATTTCTGAAAACGAAAAATTATTTTGTTTACGCATTCGTGGTTACATAGCATGGAACGATATCAATTGTTAATATTTTATTGAAATTTTTAAGTTGTCGGTCGAATAAGTTTATAACATCAATACATAAAATTACCCCCTTCCTCTTCAGCTACCCTTTTAATTCATAGATATTTCATCTACCTTTCTACAGTGGGTTATTATAACTTTCTTTTCAAGATACTTTATTTATCAAAATTAAGTACTTTACTCTTGTTAAAACGTAGAATGATGCAGGTAAACTACCCCTTCTCCTTAACTGACCTTCACCAAAATCAACAGGCCTTGCGTACTCTATCACTCGGGCACATATGCAAAAAATTATTTGATTCTGTTTGAATTTGCGGTAGTTATCGTTCGCCATAGAAACATTTTACACACTTTTCGGAAAATGACTTTACTTCGTGTTTTGAGGGTAGTAGAATCAGAATCTGCTCTTCACGAATTTTTCGCGATCACCATTCTTCCATTTCCTTACGGAACATTGCCGTAAAAATCTACATAAACAATAATAATTAATTAATCAGTACTTTAAGAAAAGTATAGAACATTAAAAAAGAATAATCCGGCGGTACGATCGTATGGTCTATGTAAGTGGCTCTTCCTCTGTGATTTCGTAATTGATTTCACACACACACACACACACACACACACACACACACACACACACACACACACACACACACACACACACACACACACACACACACACACACACACACACACACACACACACACACACACACACACACACACACACACACACACACACACACACACAGAATCTTCCTTGAGGTCCGTATCTTATTACTTGTTTAGGTAGTCTCATATCTTTCATTCTCTCGATATGCTGCCTCTATTTTATTTGTCCTTTACTTATTCTGCTGGCCATAGAATATACATTTAACTCGGTTCTTATATCTTCGTTTCGTATTTCGTTTCTAAGGGTGCAACCTTTGGTTTTTCTCAATAATTTCATTTCACTCGTTTGTATTCTTCGGTCATCATTTCTCGTCATTGTCCAAGTTTCACTTCCATAAGTTATAGAAGTTAGTTACAGGTGTTGCCATTACTTATAGAATTTTATCTAGGTGCCTTTCCTTGTCTTATTCCCGAGTGTTCTGTGTCTTAGCTTTTATCTTATAAAATAATTAATGCAGGCACAAACGGAGGTTTAAATAAATTATGTTAAATTAAATGCAATGTTGCATGAGATGTCACATTTAAGTTTGAGATGCCCTATAGTGTATTTGCGCTGATGTGATTTAATTTGTTATTTATATGTCATGGAGCCGCGGTTCTTTACTAATTGCTTCATCTGTAGACAGCGTAATTAAACTTTTTCATTTTGTATTTCGTTACTCAGTTAGCCATAAGATGTAGCGATAAGACTCGACAACGAACAAGAAAAATCTTTTTTTTTCTCAGGAGCTTCTTTTCCCAGGAAATAACATGTACTTTGTATTAGAAACATGTTATTTGTATACAACATACATTATTGTATTAGAAACATTATCATTTTTCGTGTAATATTAAAAAAACGAATATGTTATTTTATTAAACGTACTGATCTTTTAATTTGTGCTGCTGCAAATTAAGCCAAATCAATGTCCTTTATAAAATTCATTAATTTTACCACACGTAACACATGTTAATGTTGTATTTTTAGCCAGTTGTAAGTAAACCTACTTCTTCTTCTTCTTCTTTTGCCGTTGACTTACCCCGCCTACTTACATTATAAACATGTATGTGACGAATGAAAAGAAACGGTTTCGTATTGAGATAGTAGTAACCACAGAAATACTAATAATAGTTTTCTTCTTCACGTATAAATTTATTTTGTTTAACGAATGTCTCATAAAATATGAGATTACACAGTTTCCCAGTACGTAACATTAGAGAATATATGCATTATTTAAGAATCGAATGAATTTGTTTTTTATTAAATCAATTTAAAACCAATTACATAGGCCTGCATTTTTTCGGTTGCATCATATTTTTCAAGTTTTGATGATAGATTCCTATGTATGTTTGTGCGCTGAATCCAAAAATGACCTTAGTTTCTTTTCATCACGTCAGAATCTTTTGCAAATCGCAATTTGCCAAATGTAGTATATGTCGAAAAATATCACAAATATGAGACTTAATGACAGAGTGAAATAGGTTTGTTTCGTATAAAACGTATTATTTTGCGGCTTATAATAGACATAATATAATAGAATACAAAAATATAGAAAATAAAAAACTCACGATTTTAGCAAACATACAGTGTTTGAAATGGCGTCAAGAGGCTGTAAAAAGTCTGCAGATTCCTTTTGTTACATTTTTGGTGAGTTAATGGTGTCAAGGCAAAAAGACATATAACATCGTTCGTGCGGCAAGTGTATCTCGCGTATTTCGGTGTAAAACTAGGAGATCAAGACAAAACTTGGGCACCCCACTATGTTTGCTATACGTGTGTTGAAGGACTGAGACGGTAGTCAAAGGGTGAACAACATGCTTTCAGATTTGGCGTTCCGATGGTCTGGCGAGAGCCACAAAATCATAGTGATGATTGTTACTTTTGTTCAACCGGTGTTCACAGTTTCAATGTAAAGAATAAAAAGAACATCGTCTATCCAAATCTGCCATCGGCTTTACGTCCTGTCCCTCATGGTCCAGACGTACCAGTGCCTATGCAACCAGAACATTTACCTGAAGTTGATGGTTCAGAAATTGAATCAAGTGAAGAAACCGAAGATAACGAAGAGGAGTACGAACCTGGCAATTCTGCTCCACAACCATTTACACAAACTGAACTGAACGATTTGATTCGCGACTTACATCTGACCAAAGAGGCTTCAGAATTGCTTGGTTCACGGCTTAAAGATAAGAATTTGCTCGCAGCTGGCGCTTCGTTTTCCTGGTTCAGGTACAGAGAAAAAGATTTTATTCCATACTTTTCGGAAGAAGGAGACTTAGTATTCTGCAATGATGTGTTTGGACTGTTTAAGACATTCAACATTCCGTACGAAAGCACTGATTGGAGACTATTCATCGATTCGTCGAAACGAAGCCTTAAAGTTGTCCTGCTTCACAACGGAAACAAGTATGCGTCAATACCCATAGGGCATTCTGTACACTTAAAAGAACGGTACGACAATTTAAAATTTGTTCTCCAGAAAATTAAGTACGACGATCATAAGTGGATCATGTGTGGTGATCTCAAAGTAATATCGATGATCCTTGGACAGCAAGGTGGGTACACAAAGTTTCCTTGTTTTTTATGTGAGTGGGATAGCAGAGACAGGGAAAATCATTGGAAACAGAAAGATTGGCCACATCGAGCTTCATTGGAACCTGGAGTAAAAAATGTGCTCCAAAAACCTCTCATCGGGTCGACGAAGTTCTCCTTCCACCTCTACATATTAAATTAGGCTTGATGAAGCAATTTGTGAAAGCCTTACCAAAAGATGGTAAATGTTTCCAGTACATTTGTAACAAATTTCCAGCCTTGTCAACCGCAAAACTAAAAGAGGGTGTCTTTACGGGTCCGGACATTAGAAAAATTTGCAAAGATGGAAATTTTGAAAAAGAAATGGAAGTTGCTGAAAAAGAAGCCTGGGTCGCCTTTAAAGACGTAGTAACCAAGTTTCTGGGCAACAAGAAGGATCCGAATTTCAAGTCTATCGTTGAGACTATGCTGCAGAAGTACCAAAATTTAGGCTGTTCCATGAGTTTGAAGGTTCATTTCCTGCCTTCCTAGTAACACAAACTAACCTAACCTAACCTAACGTAAAATTTTAGACTTTCTCCACTGCTTGCTCTAATAGACGCACGTTTATATAACACAAACTCTCACGTTGTTTCTATAGTAGTAAGCAATGTGTACTTTCCGTAATGTTAGCGTTCATTTTGCTGAAACGTTAATATTTACTACCACTCATATGGCAAACTAATGACAAAATAATGTTTTATGCAAAATGTTTACGTTAGAGACACTTGAGTATGTTATGGTCCAGACACGTCAGACGCTAGCTATCGTCAGTAACGTGAACTACACACAAGGAGCGCCACTTATGCATCTCTATACGGCTCTCGTGTTAGTATTGTGTTGATAAACGTCCCTCCCACCCCATACATGCTGTAAAGTGGTTATCCTCTCGACCCTGTCGTCTCTGATACATAATTTACTGTTATTTACCGGTAAAGTATCGGTCTACACAAACCCTTTAACCCACATGCAACCGGCTCATACAGTTCAGACTAGCAACCTTTACGTAATAAATTATTGATAAATCTTTTGACACATAAGTTATAAGTAAGCTAAAACGACACCACTACACTCTTTATAAGTTGTAAACGACAGGCGTTAACTGCACAAACTAAGGTAGCCCAGTGGAAGAGAGCTTGCTTTGCTTGGTGTGCAGTCGTCAAGCTATGCTGTGGATTCGGTTAAAAATCTCCAGTCAATGCAAACTCTGTCTACCGTCTGCTGGCACAATACAACAGACCAACTGAAGTAAGCCATGGCCAGCTCTAGTACAAGGCCGGAATATTAAACATGGCAACGTTGCGTCTGAGGCCTATAAGCATAGTGTAATAAAATAGCTAATGTGAACATGTTATATTTTTATTTAATTTCATAGCATTACTAAAATCATGAGTAGGCCTATTTATAGCTAAATCTAAATTATAGGTCTGTGCGCGCTTAGTACGTTTGAAGAAATTAGTAAAATAGTATTAGATCTAATGAATTAATTTTGTTCGAATTTGAATCATATAAATGAGTTAATTGTTATATCTCTTAAATAATATAACAGCATTTTACACAATAAACTTTTAATTTTCAAAAATTAAGAATTATAAAACTGCTGTTAACCGGCAATTAAAAATGACGCGATTTGGCTACTGAAATACATAAATTAAGGGATCGTCTAGTCGGTCTCAAATATCAGTTGGTTCCAGAGTTGCCACATTTAATATTCCGACCTTCTGCGAGAGCCGGCCATGGGTAAGCGGATTTCAATAGTAACAACGTGATATCTACATGTGTGCACAGTAAACTGCCTTCCATAAAGACCAGTTCTGATTTAATGGAGACTGATGCTCTGGCTGTGGTGTGGTATAAGACTAAAAGGCCATGGGCCTAATGTTTCAGGGAAGATGATGATGATGGTGATAGCGGTGGTAAAGATTATAGTTATGATGACCAAGGAAAGCTTGAAATATATGATTTACATGTTACTGGAAGTGAATAAGCTCCGCAGACTAGCTATAACGTTTGAAAACCCAAACATCCCTGTTGTGAACACTTTTAGAAGACTTAGCGATTGGCTTACTGCGGATAAACTATTTTTAAATCCATTACAGTGCAAACTAACATCTGTTCTTCTATAAACAATCAAAACATCCGTATATGTAAAAGATTAATGCCTAGTTGGTGACCCGTCTGACCTGTAGGCGGGCTGGGAACAAACAAGAATAAAACAATTAACAATATATTAACAGCGCCGTAGCTACTGTTCCATGTCCTGAAACAGCTTTGCGACGGTTATAGATTTTGTAAGTAAAAAAAAAGTTCGTCTGCCTTAGTTTGCAGCGGGAAAACTTATTTTTAAATACGCTTAAGTAAAATGTAGCTTTTTTTATGGACGAGGAATTTAAAAACATTTGTTATTATTTCCAACAAGACGCGGTGAAGAGAACGTTTTTTAACATTTTTCTCTGCCGAGTCTCATGCGCTCTGATGGTTAGCTCAGGAACAAAATACATAGAGGAAACTCTTAATTATGCTGTTTAATGTCAAGACAACTTGTAAAGAGCCGCGGCTCCGTCGCGTCAACACAAAGAGACAACGTAGACTTTTATCATGGAGTTTCTTACAACGGTTACATTACGGTTTAACACCGTTTATTAAAATGTTTCTTCCGTATCTGTTTTTACAGATGAACAAATTTCAAGTAGTCCGATTTCAATCATTTTTGTTATTATAATGTATTCTTTCCAGATTTCTAAACTGTTTCTACTTTGTCGTCCTCTCTTACATCTTTGTGACAATTTCAATCCATAAATTGTTATAGAAGTTTACCGTTCTTCATTCCTTTACCCACATCTGTTTTCCGTTTATGTCTTGCTCGTGAACACATTTATTAACTACCTTGTTTTCTTAACGGTATGTTCAAGATATCGTAAAAGACCTAACAGTGTTCGCTTAGAAACGTTTTTTTTTTATTTATTTATTTTTACTGTTCTGTCTTGTAACGCAGTTCAAACTAGGACAGATAAACTTAGTTAGATATTTGCATTTTGTTGCCAAAAGTACAATCTTGGGCCCACCCGGAGAGGTTGCTTTGTCTGTCAAAACTTACACTTTTCACAAGAAATTGTCTTGTAAAACTCATGACACGTATGTGCTACTTATTTACTGCCGCAAAAGAAAATTGTTACGTAAACAAATATGTTGCAAAACTGTAACTTTAAAATTTCCATAATTTTCTTTGCAGCTATGCCACCGTTACCGCAGAAATAATATTAATAAATTTTTACTGCAAATATAAAATTTTGTCTAAACCACGCCACGTATTATATAATTATATCTACTATAACATTATTATCGTTGATGATGAGCCACCCTGTTGAGTAGCACAAATATTTATAACGTTACAAATTTTCAATGGGTGTAATCGTAAAAATAACAACAACGTAAAATAATTGTTTAAAATAATTAGAACATTTATTTATTAAAATTTCAAAATAAATTTCGAATTAAAACTTCATTATTATTGCATGTGTATAGGTATTCGCAGTGCCCATACTTATTGATTACATACATGTAATATCGCATACTACATACAAACATAAAATACTCTTATAATTATATATACATCTGATTATTAATAATATGGCTCTCGACTTGCTCAGTATATTATGAGTAATTTATTATATTCTGAAATCTTTCTTTTTAAAAATAAAGCTTATTGTTATTGCATATGCATTTGTCATTTATATTAATTACTTTAGCAACTTTCTATTCTTTCAAAATTACATTTAAATATTTTCAATAAATTATTAATCCAAGAATTATGGTTTCATAATTCAACAATTTAAATTTAAATATTTTCAATAAGTTATTAATTCAAAAATTATGCTATAATTTACATTTACATTTTCAAGTTATAAATTACACTTTTAGAAATTATTGTCTTTCTTTTGACAATGTTTATCTGTCTTTGATTAAGTCTTTTGTTATGAGGAATACATGGCTTTCTTTCACCTTAATTGTAGCGGTTCCTCAGCGTACCCTCTCCTGGTCCTGAGTCCTTGATGTTGTGAATCCTGCGTAGTCGTGAAGTCCTAGATTCTTTCCTCGTCCTCTGGGTCCTCTCGGAAGTCCGATGACTTGTCCTCTACGTCTGATATTTATGCCATGTAGTGTGCTGCTCCCTCGTCCTCCGTAATGGTCTCTGGCTGCAGCGGTGGTGTCACGAAAGTGATGATGTTGTCAAGCATCGCCTCCGGCTACCCCTGTAGGCGAAAAAGAGTTGTTGTTGTTGGGCAGAGCCTCCGGCTGCCACTATGGTGTGACAAGAAAGAGTTGAAGTCGCCGGGCAGAGCCTCCGGATGCCTCTGTAGTTGAACGAGAAAGAGTTGAAGTCGCCGGGCATAGCTTCCGGCTGCCTCTGTAGTTGAAGTCGCCGGGCAGAGCCTCCGGCTGCCTGTGTAGTTGAACGAGAAAGAGTTGAAGTCGCCGGGCATAGACACCGGCTGCCTCTGTAGTTGGACGAGAAAGAGAACAAGGCTAATGTGCCCCGTTTATTTATAGTCTAAGGCGCAAAATTCATGTTTCGAAAATTCTCTGCAGGAATAGGTTTGTCGTGGCGTCCTTTTACAAACACGATTATTCCCACACTTTTTTCACTTGTCTTCGCAACATGCGAAGTCTTTTGCAAATTACCCAATATTCATCTGGTCGGTAATTTTTATGTGTACAACTGTGTTTAAACCGTTTCTCGTTATCTTCATTAATATTGGTTTTATTTATGTTTATTTTCACTGTATTCGCACTTTTTATTATTTTCGCACCATCTTTCATACACACGTGCGTCTTTATATTATACACACTGTGGTGTATTTGGTTTTGTGATATTTCATATACACTTATCACTATTTAAATAATTCATATATTTATTAGCGTTTATTTAGGGGTGACGCTTTACAGGAATCAACTGGCCTCACACACACACACGTAAGATACACGTGTACACACAGACGCAGCTGTGTGGCGTGACCCACCTGTTCAAGCATGGAATTTTGTTGTCCCCTTTTAGAGCTTTCAATCTGAATTATTATTATTATTATTGACAATATGGATTATTTACTTAAATTATATTAATTATCTTAACTAATTGTGCAATGCACAGTACCCTATACATTTGTACTGTTGCACTACATCGTCAGAAACTGAAATAATTGGTTTTAAATTGATTTAATAAAAAAACAATTCATTCGATTCTTAAATAATGCATATATTCTCTAATGTTACGTACTGGGAAACTGTGTAATCTCATATTTTATGAGACATTCGTTAAACAAAATAAATTTATACGTGAAGAAGAAAACTATTATTAGTATTTCTGTGGTTACTACTATCTCAATACGAAACCGTTTCTTTTCATTCGTCACATACATGTTTAAAATGTAAGTAGACGGGGAAAGTCAACGGGAAAAGAAGAAGAAGTAGGTTTACTTACAACTGGCTAAAAATACAACATTAACATGTGTTACGTGTGGTAAAAATAATGAATTTTATAAAGGACATTGATTTGGCTTAATTTGCAGCAGCACAAATTAAAAGATCAGTACGTTTAATAAAAATAACATATTCGTTTTTTTAATATAACACGAAAAATGATAATGTTTCTAATACAATAATGTATGTTGTACACAAATAACATGTTTCTAATACAAAGTACATGTTATTTCCTGGGAAAAGTAGCTCCTGAGAGAAAAAAGGTTTTTATTGTTCGTTGTCGAGTCTTATCGCTACATCTTATGGCTAACTGAGTAACGAAATACAAAATGAAAAAGTTTAATTACGCTGTCTACAGATGAAGCAATTAATAAAGAACCGCGGCTCCATGACATATAAATAACAAATTAAATCACATCAGCGCAAAATTACACTATAGGGCATCTCAAACTTAAATGTGACATCTCATGCAACATTGCATTTAAATTAACATAATTTATTTAAACCTCCGTTTGTGCCTGCATTAATTATTTTATAAGATAAAAGCTAAGACACAGAACACTCGGGAATAAGACAAGGAAAGGCACCTAGATAAAATTCTATAAGTAATGGCAACACCTGTAACTAACTTCTATAACTTATGGAAGTGAAACTTGGACAATGACGAGAAATGATGACCGAAGAATACAAACGAGTGAAATGAAATTATTGAGAAAAACCAAAGGTTGCACCCTTAGAAACGAAATACGAAACGAAGATATAAGAACCGAGTTAAATGTATATTCTATGGCCAGCAGAATAAGTAAAGGACAAATAAAATAGAGGCAGCATATCGAGAGAATGAAAGATATGAGACTACCTAAACAAGTAATAAGATACGGGCCTCAAGGAAGATTCTCTGTGTGCGTGCGCGCGCGCGCGCGCGTGTGTGTGTGTGTGTGAAATCAGTTACGTAACTCACAGAGGAAGAGCCACTTACATAGACCATACGATCGTACCGCCGGATAATTCTTTTTTAATGTTCTTCTATCCTTTTCTTAAAGTACTGATTAATTAATTATTATTGTTTATGTAGATTTTTACGGCAATGTTCCGTAAGGAAATGGAAGAATGGTGATCGCGAAAAATTCGTGAAGAGCAGATTCTGATTCTACTACCCTCAAAACACGAAGTAAAGTCATTTTCCGAAAAGTGTGTAAAATGTTTCTATGGCGAACGATAACTACCGCAAATTCAAACAGAATCAAATAATTTTTTGCATATGTGCCCGAGTGATAGAGTACGCAAGGCCTGTTGATTTTGGTGAAGGTCAGTTAAGGAGAAGGGGTAGTTTACCAGCATCATTCTACGTTTTAACAAGGGTAAAGTACTTAATTTTGATAAATAAAGTATCCTGAAAAGAAGGATATAATAACCCACTGTAGAAAGGTAGATGAAATATCTATAAATTAAAAGGGTAGCTGAAGAGGAAGGGGGTAATTTTATGTATTGCTATTATAAACTTATTCGACCGACAACTTAAAAATGTCAATAAAATATTAACAATTGATATCGTTCCATGCTATGTAACCAGGAATACGTAAACAAAATAATTTTTCGTTTTCAGAAATTCACAAATAACAAACGCTGGGCGGTATTAGCTTTTTTTTGCGATGTTTAAATAAAAGATAATTTAATCAAATTAATTCTTTATTTTTAAAAATTTAACAACTAGGTATAGTTCGTATTTTGATTAACAACTATGTATAGTTCGTATTTTGATTATCATTCTCACCGTTTTTACCAAAAGCATGCTGATATATTTGGTTTTGTTTTGAGCGTTTGTGTATGTATGAAAAATAATTTGATAATTAATTAGAACATGGAAGTTCTCTACCGATGTTTTATATGTGTACTACGTTATCGGCAACAAAGAAGTAGTTTCTAGGGAAATATTTCATTTCAATTTGTTAAACAAAAAACTCGATTTACAAGGTGGGGGATATTTTTTTAGAAATTATCGAAGCGAATTCTAGTAAATAATTTTAAATATAAATCTTAGAACATGGAAGTCATGTATGGTTTTCCATACCGATTTTTTAATTAAAATATACCTATCTTACTTAAAATATAAGAACTAAAGACCTAAAGTGTTCAGCGTTTGTATTTAATACTAAGTTATGCTTAAGACCATGGTATTTTTCCTAACATCTCAGTAATTATAGACTTTACGTTCAAAACAGAAGTTAAAAATGTTATAAATTCTTCATATACACAAAATAAATTTTTAAAAATTGCAAATATACTGAAATCGTACATAAATCGTATTATAAAAATGTAATAAGTACGCTACGGGAAGAAATATTATTTCCAATGCTAAATGTTCAGGAGAAAATATTCCTTACACTGCAGGCGTAGGATGTTCCATGTCCCACTAAGTGGCTACACTTACATCCTAAACATTTACATCCTAATTTAGACATCCGAATCAGAGAAGAACACATCAGACAAGTGATTACGACTTAACGTCTGGGAAGCCAAAATAAGCTCAAAGATTAAATTCCAGCCTGAAAAGTCAGTGTTTAATAAATTTAATGTAGTGAGTGAGGAGTCCTGTGGAAAAATTATGACGTCAAAGAGTGTTATGACGTCAATGACAGTTGATTCTCTACAGACATTTCTCTCTGTCACTAATAGAGGTAATCTTGACTTGCACTACTTGCAGGGAGCGTATACCAGTGCTGACGTCCACTGTTGTGTTAACCGTGAAACGTCGCTTTGTCTTTTAATACAGTTTCTTAATTATCACTGTTGTTTATCACTTTTCCGGACGCGTGTGCACGTACTTGCGTACGTACTTGTCTGCAAAACAACACCACTTACTCAATTATAATCAAATGTACAAACAGGTGTACGGACGGGTCTACCAATGTCACAAAAGAAAAGAATTTTTGCAACGTAGATTTCTAGTCTGAAAACTCAAAATTGCAAGAATTGTTCTATATAACCTTATACACGTAGTTCATATTAACCAATGAATTCTCTCTCTCCCCCCTCCCTGCGTCTGCCTGTTACCCTCTCCCCCTACCCTCTCACTACTCGTCTGTTTCGCTTTTCCTCTCTGTCTATCTGTCTGTCTGTCTGTCTGTCTCTCTCTCTCTCTCTCTCTCTCTCTCTCTCTCTCTCTCTCTCTCTCTCTCTCTCTCTCTCTCTCTCTCTCTCTCTCTCTTTATTTCATTTTCTCTCCCTCGACAATAAATTATCCGAGTCTTACATGTTCTTAAGTTTCAGTGGTTAGCATGAAAACCATTTCTTGTCAAAGATAGATTTAGTTTAGACGTAAAAAATGTGTGGTTTTGTTAACACTGCGGCTTAGCACATTCAGTCGTTGTTATCACTATATCACGCCAATATATATCCTACTGTCAACAGTATCAAACGCACACGACTCTATTCCGTAAAGTAAATGCTCTATAATAAGTGTACGGTCGCTTCGACAAACACGAATAGGATACATTGAGTTACAAACAAAACAATACTCAAAATATATTTTTTTTGATCGTCAACAAAGTTATTAATACATCTTTTTATTTACTATTTGGTTTGTTTTTCATTTCTAGATGAAACATTGTAATAACAGAACCACATTTTCTCTGAATTATAAACAAAACAGCAGTATTTAATTAATAAAATTGTGTTAGTTGTGATAATCACAAACAAAAATTACGCTGTGCAACAGCGTAAAACTGCAATAGAATGCATTCGAAAAACAAACATTCAAAATACGTTTCAACATATAATAATATCAATAATAAAATAACGATAATATGTCCTTAAATTCGTAGTGACCGTTAATCAATGAATTTGACGAAGTCGAAACCGACGAAGGATTTCCGAGGATCGGTCACAGAAATATGTACCATAAATTTTAAGTTATTTGTGTCAATGTTTCGACAGTATTTATTGTCATCATCAGGATAATTGTTGCTGAGTTGTTACGACGACAAACACACAACGAAACGTCGACACAAATAATTTAAAATATGTCTTATACTTTTCTGACCGATTCTCTCAAACCCTTCATCGGTAAAACTCAATGATAATATGGTTAATAATAGTAAATAATAATATTTTAAAATAATAATAATTACAACAATTAACAAATTTATTATTTTTATTTCTTAATTTGTTTTGGGGCTCGGCAACTAAGGACTAACGACATGACGACGTCTAAGGGGTGTTTTCTTATTACCTACATTTTAGTTGACTCACAACGACAGTGAAACCTCGTACACATTAAGACGGAAAACGACATTTTCAAAGTCTGTACAGTTGTCTTGCTGCTTTAAGGAAGTTCAGTTAGGACCGTTAACTGGTCATTTCCGTGGACTTTTTTCAAATTACCTTTTACTCTGTGTCTCTGCCTTAGTTCTGCAAGAACACTACAGTCTTCGATTATGTGTTTCACTTCAAGTGGTTCGCCACGGCTCGTTCTTGTCCTTTTAGGAG
Source organism: Magicicada septendecula (assembly GCA_034769895.1). Lineage (NCBI taxonomy): Eukaryota > Metazoa > Arthropoda > Insecta > Hemiptera > Cicadidae > Magicicada > Magicicada septendecula. The sequence continues at coordinate 86,779,939 of CM068367.1, forward strand.
GTACGAATACGTCTATTTCGTGTGCCCGATGCAATGCGCAGTCTTGCGATAACAAATTTATTACTACTATTTTTAATTATATTATTATAATTTAAATGTAAGTTATTATTATTATTATTATTATTATTATTATTATTATTTTGTACTTCATTTTAATAATTTTTTCATTTATTATTACTATTATCGTTGATATTGTTGTTGTTAAAAATATTTTTTAATGATATTTTCTGTGAACAACGTAGTTAAGAGAAAATTCTCAGGGGTCGTTATTTCACAGCTTTTTCTGTACGACCGCGGTTTATTGGACTTACCAGTACGCTTCAAGTGTCTTACCAAACCTATGCGGACAATCTTCCACTATCCCGGAAAGCACTAGACTTTTATCTGCGGTCGGAACTACAACACTTGTTTCAATGCAATGAGTTCGCGGACTTGTGGCTGGTTTCTCCAAAATTGTCGTTTTCAGAGACGGCCACGTGCGTCACACGATTGAATAAGTAACTGATAATCAACTGAAATTGCACAAAGCTTTATTTCAGCTTAACTGAAATTCTAAAGCTCTGAAAGTAGTTTACGCTTTCTTTTTGCTTATGATTATTATGGAAACTATGGTAAGATCGTGTGAATATCGGTTTATTCTGGTCAAGAATTGTTCTAACCTTCAGGGAAATTATGTAGAGTTTACATTCATTTTATGCCTTATTAGGCCGGGTTCACACTGGAGCGACATTATGTTTCGCGACAGAACCGTTTTGCCACATTGTGTTGCAAAGCGTCGCAGATGACTCTACTGCAATTAGGATCTATGAAGCGTCACACACTGGCTGCGACATTGTCTAGAGGCTCCTCGCGACCAAAGACGAAGCTCCTTCATGTTTCGCAACAAAACAGCTAGCGAACTGCGCGTGCGCTGGATTCTAACTACACAAGGCAGGGAGTTTATATTACTGTTAGTCCTACATGGCAAATGAGTGCATTGTCCTTTCGTTCTGAATCTCGCATACTGTTGTGTATTTGTTGTTATTATTATTATTATTATTATTCTTAATTACAAAGGAGTATAATGGAAACAAGTGTAGGTGTAGTTGAAACTGAAATAGATGCAAAATAACACTTGTCACGAACCCACTTTTACAGCTCAAAAACAAATGATGAGAAATTGTTTTGTCGTGAGCCAATGCCTCAAGCCCCTGTCCACTGAATCTTTGCAACACGATGCGTCATAACGGTTCCGTCGCGAAACAAAATGTCGCTCCAGTGTGCGGCCGGCCTTATGAGCACATACAGTATATATAGGCGTACTCCTGTAGCTGTGCAAAAGAATTTTCGTTGGAATTCACACTCACATATTTATGTTTGTGTTTATATAAGTAGGTTTCTCTAGAAAAAGAATGATACCTAGAGACCTTTATGCAATGTGGTTGTGACGAAGAATGATTAAGCTGAAAAGGACTGATATACAGTAATCCACCGTTATAACGGGCTAACAGGGTCTCTGGGGTATCCGTTATATGAAAGTCCATCGTAACTGTGTATACCAAATGGGCCTTATAGTATGGTTATGGCTCATTTAAACTACGTGGATAGCAATAGAAACTATTTATTTTTTGTACTTTTATAAAATAGACAGCAGTACAGCAATAAAAAAAAGTTATAGCTTGTACAAAATACTTTACGCCTATACAAGGTAATTGTAATTAAAACTTAGTCCAATGTAAAGAACAGATTATATTTTACACAAAATATTCATAACTATAGTAAAAACTATCCCCAATGTCTATTTTCTTCAAAAACAAGATGGCTAAGTCATAGAACCACTTTCTATATTTCTGGCTTAAAAAAATTACTAATTTTTGTTTGAGATTGATTAGAGTTAATTTCTTTAGTCAGTAACTTACAAAGGTGTCGCAATTGATTATAATAGGGCGGTATGTTTTCATTTTCTGATTGCTGAACATACTCAGTGCCAAAGTTCAAGTCGTCTTTTACTTCGCTCTCAATGTCCAGCGTTCCTAAGCGTCATTTTTCAGCCTGATTGTCTTTAATTTTTCAATATCCTATGCTTATAGAGCTGTCCGTTATAAGCAGAGTCTGTTATAAAGGGAGGATTACTGTACTTTAAAGAGATGAAGTGTCGGCAAGAATAGTTGGGTCAAAAAAACTGCTGAAAGTAGCATGAAAAAGTATGTTTGGTTGGGCATATGTTGCGTAGTAACTGTCGGCATAGAGGAAGAGAGGACGTGGAAAAAGAAAGTTTGGAATGTGCCATGACGTCAGGAACGGAAGGAGCTACAGACTGATGAAGACGGATAAACAGGAGAGGGAGAGAGAGAAATGTGAAACATTTCGTTTAAACATGTTGCATGACATTTTACAAAAGAAGAAGTGTCTAGATGCAAAACCAGACAACTGACATCTAAGTGATTTTACAGTAAACACAAAAACTAATATTTTTATTTTTATAGGTTGAATTGTGCAACAGATTTTTTAATAAAATCACATATGTTGAAATTTTAAGTTGTAATATTCACTTTATACCAGATGTGTTTTGTTTTCTTAGAAAACAGGTGTAATTTTGGAAAAAGTCGGGGTTTGCTTCTAATCAGTGGAAATGTCTGCTTTTGCACCAAATTTTGTGTAATGAACTGATAGGATTTACACAAAAATAGTAAGGTACAACAATAATAATTAATTACTAAATTTTGTAAAATGCTGCCTTTATTAAAAATACATGTATGACATTTTTATCTTATGAAATTACTTTTTTAGAAAAAGATTGTAAAATTAATAAGTACAAATGAATCGATAATGATAAACGTATTGTATTAACTTAAATTTTTAGGTCTTTATTCTCTTGTTGTTCACATTTGTCAGTATCTTCCGTATTATGTATATTTTCTTCAGAGTTCTGTTTATCAACACAATTTTTTAGAAAATGCAGATTTTCATTTGCTTGCCAGTCAGAACCAAAGTGTACAGTCAATAGTGAGCATACGTCGTTAATTTTTTCTTTTTTAATTGAATTGCCTATGTGTAAAAGATCAGGCTTAATAGTGGAAACTCTTTTTCCTTTCTTTAATACCGACTTACCACAACCAATATCAGTGAGATGCAGAGGCTCACCTCTGACAAACACATTTCCTTTCTCTCGGGTCAATATCATACGCTTTGCACAATTAAATTTATAATGCCAAGATGATGTTTGTTTGAGATTTTTGCTGCTTTCCGCCAGTTGTATGCTTTAAAACGGAGGATGCTATATTAATAACAGTACCAAATCTTTCAAAAATATCAAAATATGTTACCGGTTGTACAACTGTGTCTATTTTTTTTACACATTTCTCTATATTACCAAAAATACGATCTGGTGGCATAAAACTATGACCAACGACTGGAAAAATTAATTCAACCTGTTTAATTTGTGGCGGTGCCCCTTCCATCCATTTAATTAGCATAGTAACCATTGTCGTATTTTTGTTCTGTTCCCCACAACCGTCTCCAACCAATCGAACAGTGTCTGTTTCAGGGGAAACAGTGTAGAATTTAACCGATGAAAAACTGATGAAACAATTTCATTTGAACTTTTAGGTTTATCAACTTCACACCATGTATAAGTGAACACATTGTCTTTTGTTAGAGAACTTTTAGAATGCCCTTCAACTATTGTAAAATTGTATATAAAAAACTGCCTACAGTAATAAGCTTTTTGGTCAGGCAGTTTTGGTATCGTCAGGTTTTTTTCACAATCGAATGAAAATGTTTCAATGTTACAACTATTGTCTTTTAATATCGAATAAAAGGCAGATGCTCCAAGTGAAAGCACTCTTTTTTCTGTCATAATATGAATGCGTTTATTTGGATCAGTTTCCCGTTTAAGTTGCTCTTTAAATAGCAAACAAGAAGAGCAAGCATCTGTTAAAGGAGTTCCAAACACTAAGTTATATTCTGTGTTAAAAATTTGTCTAAAAAATGATTCTTTAACTTTTAATGACTGGTCGATTGTTTTGTTATTGTACATGCGCCACAACTTTTTATTGTTCAAATTACATGGTAAATATTTTCTTTCTGTCTTTGAACGACAGTAATGGCTCTCAGCACACTAATCAGACTCAATAAATTGTCGCACTGATATTTTGTTTGGATGTCTAATCATTGAAGTGTGGTCATCTCCGCGATTTTCCTTAGGTATGACTCCTCTATTTTGAAATTTTTTGGCAATGTTAGCTACTCTATCTTTTCCAATTCCAAATATGGCTAAAAATGTACTTCTGCAAACAGGCACCTTCCTTCTATTTTCAGAAAATATAAAATACTTTGTACTTACAGTACGAGTTTTATGCAGTGCTTCATACTTTTTCCTTTTTGGTGCATATGTTTCTAGATGTTTCCGTATAAAACAGTCTTGTTCAATTTTATATTGACATCATAGAATTTTAAATGGGCAGTTTTAATATCTCTCATTGTTAATGAACAACATTGAAATGGTTGATAAGGCTTTCCTCGATCTCCACATTTTGGATAAACAGCCATAGTCACTGGTTTGTATCTGAAACAATAGGAACACCACATTGTTATAATAATAATAATAATAATAATAATAATAAAAGGTATTATAATTATGTACAAAACAGAGGTATCTATATCCTAGTCTATATACGTAACGATGAATTAGTTCAAATGGTTCAAAATATTTTAAGAGAAAATTTTACTTTAAAAATTTAACGTTTTAATTTAATGTTTAATATAAACATTATGTTATAGGTTATTGTAAAACTAATGTGATTTCAAAAAAATAAACACTAACCTGTTACATTTTTCAATTGTACGGTTCAACTTAGATGAATCTCGCAATTTCTTTCTCCCTTTTCCTACAGCAGATGGCTTTATATTACAGTGAAACCTGCCTAAGCCGGACATCCTATATACCGGAAACCTGGACAAACGGAAAATAAATTTCGGAACGGAGTTATTTCCTATGTTAAATAATACTCTAAACCGGAAAACTAAACGCGGAAACGGAATAATTTTCGGGACCGTTTGCGTAAATAACCTGACTAAGACGGATTATTTTATGCTAAATTTTTTGATCATTTTAAATTTTGAAAAAGTAATAGGCATTAATTTTGAGCGCGACTATACTTGCACCGAAGTTCTAGGAACCATTAACTCTAATCTTTCTTCAAGGACGCAGCAGGTATGCTACATGGGGTAACATCTGTAAGTGAAAGCAATGTAGCGTTACTTGTTCCAACCCTCTTGTAATACACACGGTAGGGTACAAGTGTTTGGTACTGTATAGTGTATTCATTCTCAGTTTCGTTCTGACAAGTGATTAAGTACGAGTGCAAGAAAACTGCGAACTTGAGTGATTTTTAAATTTACTTTTTACTGTATTTGTGTACGTAATTCAGTAACAATGACTTCTAAACATAAGATACTTACACTGGAGGAGAAAATTAAAGTTACTGAAGAACACGAAAAAACAAACGTCCAGCTAAAGAATTAACCGTGTTGTTTAAAGTGGGAAAAACTCATATTTATGACATTTTGAAAAACAAAATAAAAATTAAAGACGAGTGGGTAAAGGGAACAGCAGGACATGTGAAACGCATCACAAAATCTACGGACTATGATGAAATAAATCGTGCTATGTTAGAGTGGTTCGTTAGTGCGCGCGCTAAAGGAATTCCTATTTCTGGACCATTGATACAGACTGAAGCTTTAGAGGCAGCACAAAAATTAGGCAAGCACAATTTCAAAGCGTCCAATGAGTGGCTCGAGAGTTTCAAACATCGCCATAACATTGTTTTTAATGCTGTGTGTGGTGAAGCAAATGATGTTGATATGCAGACAGTAGTGGACTGGAAAGGGAAAATTGGAGATCTAGTTGCGGGATATGAACCTAGAAATGTGTATAATGGTGATGAAACAGGTTTGTTTTTTAGAGTCTTGCCTTCAAAGACACTGACTGTACGTGGTGATAAATGCACATGTGTCAAGCTGTCTAAAGAAAGACTTACGTTATTTATTTGTGCTAACATGACTGATGAAATTGAAAAACCTATAGTGATTGGAAAATCAGCATGTCCCAGGCCCTCCCGACACCTGGATCGTAATTCCCTCCCAGTCAATTGGCGATCTAATAAAAAAGCCTGGATGACCAGTGCTATAATGGAAGAGTGGCTTCTTTCTTTTAATGGAAGAATGAAAAGTCAAGGTCGTAAGGTCATTTTGTTCTTGGACAATGCAACCTGTCATCCAAGGATTGATTTGTCTAATGTGAAGCTAGCCTATTTCCCCCCCAACACAATTTCAATTACACAACCTATGGATCAAGGTGTAATTTTATACACTTAAAACCTTTTATAGGAAGTTTGTACTGCAGTCACTTGTTGCTAAAATCAACACCAGTACCAATGTTTCTCAGCTTGTTAAACAGATTAATGTCCTTGATGCTGTTAACTGGATCCATCAGGCCAAGAAGAAAATTCTCCCCGAAACAGTGAAGAAGTGTTTCCTTAAAGCTGGTTTTCCTGCACAAGCATCGGCGGATACACAAGATGTTACAGTAGAAAATTTACAGGAAATTTCCGTTCTCTGTAAGCAAGGAAATCTGCCAGATGAAGCTGAAGATGTAGTAAGTTTTGATAATGAACTTGCCACGACTGAAGAAATTCAAAGTGCAGCTGATATTGCTGCCGAAACAGCAGGTGTGAAGTCACGGAAGAAATGGACGACGACGACGACGAAGGCAACGAAAGGGAGCTAAAAATACGCACTTTTGGAGAAGCACTATCTGTTGTGAGTGATCTTCGGGAATTTGCAGCTTCCAAGAATGTTCCAGAACTCCTGGAGTTGATGCAGAATGCAAAGGAGATCATACAACGTTCTCTTGTGAAGAAGTCGCGACAATGCACTTTGAAAGACATGTGGGGACAGAGAAACTAGGAGAGAAACTGCAATTATTGTACGTAAGTTGAAAATACAGTAATACAATACACATGAACCTATTTTTGATTTACAGACTTTTATTTTAAATTATTCCTTCATTGTAATTCTATGAGATCATGTTTTTGTACTTTGTTTTATTAAAACACAACCCTTTGTAAGACGGAAACCTGTGAAAACGGAAAAAAATACCGGAACGATCGCGTTCCGTTTTAGCCAGGTTTTACTGTAATAGATTCATAATGCTTCTTTCAAAAATGAAAAAAAAACAATCTTTTTAAAACACTTTGAACACAGAGTTGAACGTAGTACAGGCCGTTATAGGTCAGCTTTCACAGCATTCACAACAGCTGCATTGAAAACAAGATGGCTTCCATCATGTGACCCATCACATGACAAAATGGAATGCTCCCATTGGTTACTTGGAGATGTCTGATTTTGCATCTTACAAGCTAAAAAAAGTCGGGTTTTGCATTGAACAGTAAAATTGTAAGCCAAAAAGCATTTCATTTGTCTGGCTTTGATCCAACTGAATATGTTATTGTATGGAGCTCTGTATTGTGAAGAGATTGGTATAAATACGTTATATTGACCAAAAATGGAAAAGCCGGCTTTTGCTTCTAGACCCCTCTTGTGCCCTTTCATCATCAGCCGTGCCTCTAAAACCCTTGGTGGATCTTGGCCTGCTCCAAGAGTCGAATCCATTCTTCCGAGCCCTGGTTTTCTCTTATGTTCATTTTCTTCTGAGGTCCTCCTCTATCTGATCTTTGAATCTACTTCGGGGTATTTCCTTTGCTCTACTACCCATTGGTTTCTGATAGAAGATATATTTCATAGGCTGTCCTTCATCCATTCTCTCTATGTGTCCAACCTACCTTAGCCTGTATATTTTGATTATCCTGACAACGTCCGACTCTTTGTAAAGATGGTATAGTTCATAATTATAGCGCCTGCGCCACATTCCATTTTCTTGCACTCCTCTAAACTTGTATCGTTTAATATTTGTAAAATTTCAACAAAGTTTGTATGACATCTATAGCTGATAAAGATATCCTGACTCGCCAAGTTGGGCGACATTGTCTCATCCACCGTGTCAGCTTACGTTCAGTAAATACTAATTAACAAGTTTTAATTAGCCTTGTAATACAATAGACAGGAGTTAAGCCGTACGTATTTTATTGTTCCAGTTTAAAACAAAGTTATGCAGCCTGACTTTCCGACGCCCCTCCACGATTATTTTTAATGATCATCATCTGTCCCGTTGCTCCACGCCCGTTGAAAAGTTACCTTCATTCTGTTTTATACATTATAGGCGTTGAACCGTATAGTGTTGAAACCTTTTGGATAAAAGAAACGATCTCGTTTTTACCCGTTTTCACATTTTGCTAATTAAATGAAGTTTCGATTACCTAGTACAACGTTGGTGTAGTGTGATAGTTTCCTACACCACGATGCTTTGAACCGACCAATTTTTCGCCATCAAAATTAGAATATTCTATTCTATAAAGTTCAGTCTAGGAACGATAAAAATAAAAAGTGGTATCTCTGTCTAATAATAACTGTAGAGTGGAAATGAAAACCGCGCTAAGTGCCAAAAAATCAGAAAATTGAGTTTTGTGTGAAATGTGAGCTAAGTGCTATCCCCAAAACGCCATAAAGTGGGATATCTGAATATGTCTATTCAAATAGTTTTTCGTTTTTCGGAGAAAACATTATAAACGTACACAGCTCATGGGAGAACTTTAAACACACATACCGCAGTAACTTACGCAACAAGGCGCTTATAAAAAAGAAAGTATGTATATAGAGTAGCGTAACTACGAGCTGCTCTTTGGGGGGGGGGGGATGACTAGCTTGAAGGTTAGATCCTCTCCGTTTCCTCTGGGCAAATGAAAAACTCGCCATTCTTCCCGTATAATATTATAAATACGTTTTATAAATTATTTGCGACTCAAAGGGTTTTGAGTAACCCAACGTGAAGTATAAGAACTTGAAAAATATAAAAATAACCTATCTTGATTATCTGTATTCAAATTAAAAGTAATACATCTCAAATCTATAGAAATTTTAAAGTAATCTTAATAAAACTTGTAAAAACAAGGCTGTCTGAAGATATTTTGAAAAACTCTGTTTTATGTCCCTCCGCACTTTAATTTAAGGATCTTGATCTACAAAATATTTTAAATAACTTACAGCTCGTATTAAACTCCGTCATTTATTATGTAAAATCCATTAATATTATCTTTCATATTTTTTAATTAAAGACAAGAATCTGCTGGCTTATCTGTGCAAAAACGGGGCTTTAAAGCATAGAGCTATCAGACTAGACGAGTGATAGACATAGACAACCCTTTAAGGAGACGTTTGTCCTCGTGAAAAACGTAAGGGTAGATTAATTGGGCCTGCCTTCGATTTGTGGCGCGTCCGATTTTATTTTTTAAGACTGCTGATACATACATCATTTACCAAATATTGAATGATTATCATTAATTATTAAGAAAGCTATTTAATAATTTATTAAATAGTCTTTAAACTATTTGTAAAATAGTTTGTACTCATTTTATTTTTACAATTATTTATAAGCCTTATTTTGACACACCGCAACTGGCTTAGAAGTAGGCCTACGTTAAATGATTATAGAAGTTTGGCTGACATATTTAATAACTCTGGGTGGAATTTATACCCATGATCCACCTCGTAGTTACGCCAATGTGTATAGGCATGGCCGGCCATGGTATAGGCCTACGTCGGTGTTACCTCAAGTGTGTGTGTGTGTGTGTGTGTTTATCGTATCTTTAATATATCTACGTATCTAATATATATATATATATATATATATATATATATATATATAGATTATTCCCAATTAAAGCAAATATTCTAGTTGTATTTTCTATTTGTTTGTCCTCTCTAATTGCTGCACATTGGTTAATTCTAGACACAAACACTTTGTTCTTCTTAAGTCAACAAGCATATCGTGGGGTTAGTGGTAAATCTACCCAAGTCCACTCATGTGAATTTATGGAAAACTGATATTAAAGATTTACAAGTGCAATGATAAATCATAAAACTGATTTTCAAGGTTAATTTTTATTATTAATACAGTTTTTTATTGACAACATAGCTGTTAAAAAATAAAAATAAAAAGAAAAATGCATAAAGAAGTCTTTCTTGAAACATTTTGCAACATAATTAAAACTTGGATTTGGGTAATTTTACCACTAAACCTCGATATAAAGTGTTATTTTTGAAAACGTGGATGAGTAGTGTTATGCAAACTAACCACAACTGAAAACGACATAGATAAATGTTGTAAAAAGTTCCATGAAAAATGACGAATCGTGTGAACTGCGTCAGTTGAGAGTAACGAGACGGTTTTCCTTGTCAGACACATCGTCTTCATAGTGTATTGTTTTGAAATGAGAGTTTATTGCTTTTACTTCTGTGTCTCTTCTTGTTTATCCGACAGTACGTGGATTTTACTCTCCTCGACAACTCTGCAAAATTCTTTGCAAGTACCTGCATTATCGCTCTATGAATTGGCGATTGCTATTGTTTGTTGTGAAAATTCGAATACAGATAATTGAGTTTGCGATGGGAAATTCATTTATTTTGTTGAGTTGGATAAAAAGTGTCAAATTCTGCACTCAAGTCAAGTAGAACTTTTGATCGTTGCACTGCCTGTGTTTAGCAACTGTTACGTGAACAGAAATTACACTATTTTCAAAATTATTTCTAAATACCGGGCTGTTAGGACTTGGTCGGTTGGTATGAATCGACATCTTGTCAGCAACGTTTCGATTCACCCCTCGGGGATCTTCTTCAGACCGCCAAAAAGCGACAAAGCGTTCGAAAACAGTAGCTTCGCCGAAAAATACACGATACTTGTTTCAGGTAGAAGCAACAACTATACTGTTCCACACCACCATAGAAAAAATTCCCGATAGAGCTTTCAAGCTACACAGCTCATCAGATTGGAAATATGAACACAAGTTACACTGTTCCACCCCACTACAGAAAACATATTCGCCCTTTCAAGCTTCAAGATGTGATGATGAGCTGTGAAGCTTGAAAGCACTAATCGGAAATTATTTTTATAGTGATATGCATGAGTAAAATTTCTGTTTGTGATTATAACCACTAACACAACTTTATTAAATAACTATTACATGGTTACACCACAATAACTATTGCTATCCGTGTAAAAAAGTGTTGAAATCTCTAATCATAGGAGTACACAACGATAGCACGCATTATTCATTTGTAAGTTGGAATTCTTATGACACAAGAGTGCTTCACTCAGAAGGGCTTGAAGTTTACACCAGATTACACCTATACAACTATGCAATGTTATACCATTCTTTATATGTGTGTCTACGTGTCTGTGTCTGTGTGTGCGCGCGTGTGCGCATTGCTCTCCTCTGTCTTTTATTTCTGTTCTTCTATACGAAAAAACTTAACAAAAGTCTGGATGGAACCTACGGACAACTCACGTAGAAGTGAGGGACAATAAATAATGCAATTGCGTAATCTGCTTATGAAATACTAAGGCTATGTAAGAAAGTCAGAAAAGAAGTGGCTAGTTTGACGTAAACTGCCCAAAAAAGTAATAAAATAGAGATAAACGGATAAAAGTTGTGTACAAAGGCGAACAAGTGAAAGGAGTTAATCGTTCGAGATAAAAGGATGATAAGCCGACAAATTATGCAGTCCTAAGGAAAGAAGATATTAAAATAACCGAAAAATTAAAATAGTAAATAATGTATAAAGCATGAAACATTCACAATAACATCCAGCGCATCATAAAAGGGTATAAACCACGAATTAACCTGTCAAATTTTCTAAGCGGCAAGTAAAGTGATTTGTGAGCAGTGAAGGAACAGGAATACGAAAAGATTACTTTGACAACCTCGTGGGCAGGTAACAATAACTCGAAATACAAAGTAGTGAAGAACAGTAGAAGAAGATCTGGAAATGCATTGAAAAATAATAAATGTTCCTGTTATTGTTCCTAGTATGTATTTACTACTAGTTCTTTCCCCTACGAGTTCATCCGGTGGCTGAAAGCAGTTGGTGTATGTAACAGTTGGCGCTCAAACCCTCCACCCATTTCTACGTTCCCCCAACATGTCAGCCAGCTACTATAGTAGTGCTGTATTCTGCCTAGCACTTAAACATGACGCGGAATAAGCCGTATTCATTAAGAAAATTTGGTTCAACTGAACCAAATCCCAGTTTGCTCATCGTACGTATACTTGAATATTTATCAGTTCAACCGCTAGTCGCTGTTTTTCGATAAAATACTGACTGAATATGATATTCTACTGAATATCCTAAGCCCCTATTAATTTTTAAAAACAAATTAATTTTATTGTCTGAATTACCATAATTTATGTTTATACAGATTAATATACTTTTTAACAAGACATTTTTGTTCATTTTGACCAACCCTTCAGTCAAATGGCAAGTGAACTTTGAAAACCTAAGCGTTTCCCCTCAAGAGAGGAAACTTCTCTTCAGTCTACGGTTTACTGGTGGGAGAGGAGGTTGTCATTCTCATCCTTTCCTAAGAGGGTTCTTTAGTTCATTAAATGTTTATTTTTAAGCCTCTCTCTTATTATTTTCTATAAAAACTGCCATAAAACACACCTCGCCATTTTTCATTTTTAGACGCCATTTACACATGAAACAAAAGGCAGCACACACACTCATTATAAGCATATCCTAGCCTGACGTATTAAAAAACATATGTAAAAATAAACTAATAATTAGCGTGGGTGAGAGGTGAGTCAGTGGCTGAGATCGCAGGGGGTATGTTAAGCTATGTGGCCAAGGCCACTACATAGCCCCTCCGAGTTCAATGTGCTGAAACAGTAGGGGGGATGTAAATACGCTGCCTGGTATAAGATATCATACCAGGAAAGATATTAAAAAAGAGGAAACGAACTACTAGCAGGTAACGTGTTGAAATTTTACGTAGACGAATTGCAGATATATGGAAAAGGGAAAAAAATTTCGAAAGATTACCTACCCGATGTACAAAAGGAGGTCAAACTAGTAAGTAAGATACGTATCCATATCCTTCCTCTATGTTACATACCCCACAGAAAACTGGTATACACCCCTCTGTATTCACGACCACGCCCCAAATAAAACTCATGCCAGTGGCAGAAACAATTGTTGAAGAAAACCTACAACGATTTAAAACAGCAAACTCTACGAATGAACCAAATCCTGAACAAGTGCCGAAACTTTCATATCAATGTTTATCAAGTAATTAAATACAGCTTTCCGCAAGTATTTGCAAAAGGAGGGGATTTATTAAGTTATGTGATTATTATTTTCAAACATTTAACGTTTGAATAATGTGTTTATGCAAAATTAATTAATCAAGTCAAGACCCTACCGGTATCCAGTTAAATTTATACTACTCCTTGGAAGTCATTTATTATAAATAGTTTATTGTCGACATCAATTCTTCACGAGCCAATGTATGCACTGTAGGCAAAACACGCTACTTGCTGTGAATATAAAAACGATTTCCTATTATCGGCTGATAAATTACTTCCGTATTCTCCGTTTCAAAAAACAGTTTCTCTTTTCACGCGAAAGGACGCATCATTTTTGCTAATAAAACTTTTCGTAAAGTCAAGAACTGTAAGTCACTGTACCTTTTACAATACCAGATTTTTACTTAAAGCCAAAGTTTACCCAGCGAAATTGTTTAATGTTCATAATTGTAGTTAAAATGTTGGCATAATTGTATTGTGAAACGCAGTAAAACATATACGAATAGTAGCTTCCGGTTTTTGATCATGACTAGTCCACTGAAATTGTAGTTGACTTCAATTAGTTATTAAATAATGAGGAACCAATCAGTTTTGATGTAAGTTACATGGTATTATGATACTGTTACATAAACACATATACACACTACCACAAAGTAGGTACCCTGTAGAATGAACATACAGCATGTAGGCTGTACCCTGTAGGTTCAGTCCAAACATACTGTATATTCTGTATATGATGTCTACGATACCAAGTGATACATAGAAAGACTTCAACGATATGTACGCGCTACTAATGGCACCGTAGAAGGAGCAGTTCATGTACAGTAAAGAACGTTTTTCACTTTATTCTCAAATGGGACTTCAATGAATCCTTTCCCAACTTATGTCACATTCTACAACATTTTCTTAACGATTTGTCTGTCTGTGGCTTCATGTGAAGAAGTTTCTCAAAAAAAAAACATCGTAGATCAACGATGAGTGAGAAAACACTCCAAAACTTGGCAATTTTGTTTATGGAAAGAAAAACTGCATCTTCTTTCGATTGCGTAACATAAAAAATCAGTAAAATGAAGGATTGAAAATATCATAATTTAATTTCTGTGTAAATTAAATTATATGAAACTTTGATGTTTATTGTTTTTGTATGTCTTCTGGTTTCTGTTTCGTTAATACATGGTAAATTTAATATTTCGATAAGTAGGCCTAATACTAAAATCTTCAAAACGTATACCTATACGATAAAGAAACCGTATCTGAGGACCCAAAATGAAAGGCCGCCCGAGACTCGTTTAGCATTTGTCTCGACAAGTGTGGTTAGAAGCTGAATTGTTATAACCGATGAGTTATGTGATAAGATTTAATTCCTTGCTCAACAGTGAGCCACGTACAGAAAAATATTTAACTGTCCATTTTTATCGAAATTGTTAGTAATAATACTTTTCTGTTTCTAGGCAATGCACCAAAATTTAACTAATTTATTTAGTCTAATTCAAACTGGCAACGATCATAGACGTATTCTGTCGGTGTCTCTGCAGATAAATTCATCTTGTGGCCTGTTTATCCACTTCACAGCTCATCATCAGATCGGAAGCGCTGATCGGAATAATTTTTCTACAGTGGTGTGCAACAGTGTTAATTCTGTTTGTAAAAAAATATATTACAGGCGACAGTGTGTCGGCGCTCACGCCTTAGCCACCCGCTTACATAACTAGTACACTGTAGAAAATCTCTTATACTTTCTTACTACTAAAATTACAATCTTATATTAACTTTAATAATTTATCGTGTCGTAATACAGATATTTACAATTTATTAATTAACTATTAAATAACTCCTTGAGTTACGTTACAATACTTCCATTTCCTTATGGAACAGGGAAGTAATTAACAGTCGTTGGAAAATTGCGAATAGTGTAATAAAATGAAATGTTATTACAACGTGCTTTATCCACGCAACAATGGCGAGCACTTAACATGTGAATTGAGTTGGGTAGCATTAATTGATGTTTCAATTATAGGTTGGTAATAACTGAAACCGTGAGACGGTCAATTATCAAAACAAACAATCGAGTCTATCGGACAAAACAATCGCTCTAATGAACATATTCGTTGAAATCAATTGGCAACAATAATTACTTTTTGTTGTATTGAAAACATGGCGTCAGAAAAACTTACCCGCTGAAGAGAATTTTACTCTGCGTCAGTGTTCAGAAGATTAGTTAGTTTAAGCATAACGAAATATACAAATTTCTTATGTGTGCGTGCATGCGCGCGCGTGTACAGGCACTTTCTTCAATACATTAACTTCTAATACACGGCGAAATTAACTAATACTTCTAAATTTAGCCGATATTCAGATGTCATAGTCCTATATAAGTAGATTTTGGCTTTTGTGGTTTTTGGTTTTTATAGTAATTTCTCTCTTATCATGATGATATCTTTTATTAGCCTTACTTATATGATTGATTTTCCTTTGTTCTTTTTCGTCTTTATATAATATGGCTCCCAAATACTTTCGTTTTTCTATACGGTTTAACTGTTGTTCGTTTATACGCATAGTTTATCATTGCTGGCGTGTTTCTTGTTCTACTATGCTTATTAACGTAAAATACTTTGCTTTTCCGGTACTTGTAGGCATACTAATTTATTTTTTAAGTAGTTATTTCAAATTTATTTAAACAAAAACAAATTTATTTAAAACATTTAATCAATTGTTTATTATTCCAGTGTTAAAGACAATTGAAAGGCAAAGATTAAGTGAGTGAGTGAGTGAGTGAGAGAGAGAGAGTGAGTGAAATTTATAAGGTACATGGTCGTGGGTTACATTGTGTCGTTTGATACGAAATGTTAAGGGCCGAGGCAGCAACACATATAAAGTACAACAATTTACAAGATGTCTTCCTCTTGTAGGAAGTTTGACACCGTAAGATAGTTGTTGTCTAAAGTCTCATCGTTCAGAAGATTGTTTTATCCTGCCACTGGATGGTTGTAAAGTTTCCCACGTTGCGCCTGCTTGTACTAAGTGGCTTTGTTAATCAGTCAAAGAGATTGTACGTGTGCGCGCGTTTCCGCGAGGCTACAAGGTCAGTCGAGCGAATCGTTTTCGCTACACAGATTAAGATCAAAGAAATCGTTAGACGAACTAACCACAAAACTGGCTAAAGCGACTCTGAAATATGTTATAAACAGGCACGAGAGAGCCGAGTGTTTCATGTGTTGACGGGCTTTAAAGCAATACTAGTGGTCGCCCAGTGGTCGAAATTCGACCGTAATTCATTAAATTTTTGTTTGAACGTTATTGAGGTTCTTTTGTCAAAGAGTATACCTCTATAATCATTGCATATAATTTTTTTGAATTTTGTTCTATTACGTCAGCTGCGAGCGTGTACAAATACGTCATTAGCGTGTGTTGTTTGCCTTAATTCCCTGCAATACCTATGAAATTTAAAATTTAATGTTAGTAACTGTTAAAAAAAAAAACACAATTACAGCTTGTATTCGTATTTATTTTTTGATATAATTCATTGTCAGTTTTAATTTTTTCATGTTATTATTGAATCAAATAAACGCTAATAAAAATGAGACTTGACATTCATAGAAGTATAAGATACATTGTTTTCAATTCCAGTGGATTACATTTCATTTTTGGTAAGGTACAAAATACGAAAACAGTTTGAAGATTATCTGCTACAAAGCTTATATAATTTTTTAATTTTTTTTCTATGCATTAATTTTCGAGTTATTTGAAAAATATGAAAGATAGGAAAAATGAGGTTTAGCTTGGCTAAGCCGTATTTAAAATATCGGTATGGAGAACCATACATGACTTCCATATTCTAAGATTTATATTTAAAATCATTTTCGAAATGAAATATTACCATAGAAACTACTTCTTTCTACTTACTGCTTCAGCCTTAACCACAGTACTGTGGTCACTAACGTATACCACCTCACGTTATCGCACTCGATTTTCACTGACGATGGAAGTCGACGGCATTGCCGAAACGTCTGATTTTGTAGAAAACATTGGACTACGGCCAAATATCCCGGGAAGGAATTTTAACAAAAACTATTTCTTTGTTGCCGATAACGTTGTACACGTATATATATATATATATATATAATATATGCATAAAATTAATGGCTTGTATAAGTTAATGATTGATCTCCATTAAGTAGTGCTCAAGTTTCCAAAGTTTTAATATTATGATGTCCGTAATTAAAACATCAGAGCAGGTTTAGTGTGAATAAGGGTACACTGTGGACAAAAATTTTCAACATTTCCTATTGAGCGTTGCTTAGAGTAAAGCTGCGAATCTACAGTGTATGTTTCACAGAACAAACACGCGAAAAAGAAGGAGCGCTCCGAAGTCACTCATGGACACTCAGCATCTTGCAGAGGGTTCATTCCCTAAAGACGAAAAGTCTGTCTATGAATCGTTCCTCTATAAACACGTGCAGTTACATTGCCAAGCGATCCACAGGAAGCAAATTGATGTCCATTTTTTCGGCTTGCACGCGTTATGTTGGTGTGGGTTTCGGCACTTTCCATTTAAAAAGCGTGCAAATGTAAGAAAATAAACATGAGTGAGGCCAGAAATAACGTGAATTGTGTGTGTGTGTGTGTGTGTGTGTGTGTGTGTGTGTGTGTGTGTGTGTGTCTTACCTGCCTTTTTATTGCTGTAGGCATAATAATAAAATGGAAACGTAAACATTACATAACTGAGATATGCTTACCTGCCACGAACGATATATTATTTTATACATGGAGGAGTTCAGTGACATACACACGTACAGAAGTCATCTTCAAAAATACTAGAAGTCGTCCACGCTTTTATGTTGGCAGTGTAACTTACAGGAAGTTTTTTGATGTTTTTAAAACATCTAGGATGCAAACTTTTCCCGATAACTAAAAGTTTCCTTTTTTCGGTTCCCGTCATGTTCGCACAAACAAAAACTGTAACTCTTTGTTTAGAGAGCTTCCCACCAACGCACTTTTCATTTTTAAATTTGAAAGTCTTATCTGGAGTTAATTTATAAAAAATTCCAGCTTCATGTCCATTAAAGATGTCTTCATCTTTATATGATCGTCTAATTTCTGGCCAAGTGTTACGCACCCAATCGCCTGTAACGTTCAGATCTACGCATTTTGCCTCACCACAAATTTTTGCAAAGGAAATCCAAATTTTTGCAAAGGAAATCGAGTGTCGGGCCTTAAATCGATTTAGCCATCCGTTGGAGCACGTAAAATGGCTGGCGCCGGCAGTCCTGTTACAGTGCTTATTGCTTGCATACAATGTATGTCTAGCGCGCGCGCGCACATATATACGTTTATATGAAATTTAGAGTAAAATATCTGAGAAATATTTGACGCTATAACAGAGTAGTACAATATTTAGTGACGTTAAAACCGGGAATTTTTATAATGTTAAAGATATCAGTTTGACCGGACTTATGAAAAAATAACGCTACACCCGAGTTGACGTAACTGCCGAGGCCGTAATAACCAAGTTCCACTGTATATATAAAGATATTAACTCAAACATAATTTACAAAAAAATGAAAAAATTATAATTTTATTGCCTGGCAACAAAATTATTTTATTACTTCCATATTCCTTAAGGAATGGAAGTATGGTGATGGCAAAAAAAATCGTGTTCGAGATTATTGCAGATTCTGATTCTACTACGCTCAAAACATGAAAAAAAGTCGTTTTCCGAAAAGTGTCTGTGTGTGTGTCTGTCTGTGTGTCTGTGTGTCTGTGTGTGTGTGTCTGTGTGTCTGTGTGTGTGTGTGTGTGTGTGTGTGTCTGTGTGTCTGTAGATTTTTTTTCTATGGCAAACGATAACTGCCGCAAATTCAAACAGAATCAAATAATTTTTGCATACAGCCCTAATTTGTAGAGTACTCGCTACCTGTTGTTTTTGGTGAAGATCGGTTGAGGGAAAGGGGTAGTTTACCTGCAACGGTTTTTTTTTATCAAGGGAAATTTTTTTTTTTTGGCAAACGATAACAGCCGCAAATTCAAACAGAATTAAATAATGTTTCGTATACAGCCCTAAATTGTAGAGTTCTCAAGACCTATTGTTTTTGGTGAAGATCGGTTAAGGGAAAGGGGTAGTTTACCAGTAACGTTTTATGTTTTAACAAGGGCATTTCCTATGGCAAACGATAACAGCCGCAAATTCAAACAGAATCAAAAGATTATTTGCATACAGCCCTAAATTGTAGAGTTCTCAAGACATATTGTTTTTGGGGAAGATCGGTTGAGCGAAAGGGGTAGTTTACCTGAAACATTTTTTTAACAAGGGTATTTTCTATGGCAAACGATAACAGCCGCAAATTCAAACAGAATCAAATAACGTTTTGCATACAGCCCTCATTTGTAGAGCACTCAAGATTTATTGTTTTTGGTGAAGATCGGTTAAGGGGAAGGGGTGGTTTAACAGCAACGTTTTTTTATCAAGCGTATTTTCTATGGCAAACGATAACTGCCGCAAATTCAAAATGAATCAAATAATGTTTTGCATACGTCCCTGAATTGTAGAGATCTCAAGGACTTTCGATTTTGGTGAAGATCGGTTAAGGGGAAAGGGTAGTTTACCTGCAACCTTTTACGTTTTAACAAGAGTAAAGTACTTGAAAATTTATTTAAACTTTTTCAAACAATGGTAATTGTTAAAAATAAAATAATTTTGTTGTCAGGCAATAAAATTAAAATTTTTTCATTTTAATGTAAATCATGTATAAGAGAAAATATATCGCGCTTGGCAGGCGATATTAAGATTTAAATATAAATCTTAGAATATGGAAGTCATGTATGGTTCTCCATACCGATATTTTTTAACAATTACCATTGTTTCAAAAAGTTTAAATAAAATTTTCAAGTACTTTACTCTTGTTAAAACGTAAAAGGTTGCAGGTAAACTACCCCTTCCCCTTGACCGATCTTCACCAAAATCGAAAATCCTTAAGGCCTCTACAATTCAGGGAGGTATGCAAAAAATTATTTGATTCTGTTTGAATTTGCGGCTGTTATCGTTTGCCATAGAAAATACGCTTGATAAAAAACGTTGCTGGTAAACTACCCCTTCCCCTCAACCCATCTTCACCAAAAACAACAGGTCTTGAGTACTCTACAAATCAGGGCTGTATGCAGAAAATTATTTGATTCTGTTTGAATTTGCGGCTGTTATCGTTTACCATAGAAAATACCCTTGTTA